>JAKSZT010054335.1:24774442-24801946 GCA_026826555.1 Tolypeutes matacus
ATGACACGTATGTTCTTGCGTTTTGTGTTGTCATTCAACTCTCTGAGCCCCTGCTCAATTTTTTCCATTCTTTTCTCTCTTCAATTTTAGCTGCTCTGTCTTCAGTATCACTTATTCTTTCTTCTTCATTTCGAGTCTGCTGTTGTATGCTTCTAATGTATTTTTTACTTCACCTATTGTGTCTTTCATTCCCATGAACTCCGTTGCTTTTCTGTTCATGATTTCAAATTCTTCTTTACGTTCGCGCAATGACTTCTTGATGTCATTGATCTCTTTAACTACATTCTCTTTCATCTCATTTATTTGATTTTGGAAATGTGTGCTCATCTCACTGATTAGTTCTCTCAAATTCTGCATCTCTTCTGGGACTTTGCAGTATTCCTTTTCTTGGGCCATGTCTTCTATTTTCTTAGTATGGCCCGTAATTTTTTTCTGGTGCTTAGGCATCTGGTTAGTTTGTATTTTCCTTAGATGCTCTATCTCTTTCTCTTTTATGGGGTTTTAGTGGCAGGAGGCTGTGAGTTACCACCGCTCTTTGATTTTTGGCTCAAACTTGATTGTTAGGATTGTTCTGCTGGTTGCTCAAAACTGGGCACTGGGCCCAGTAATTGGTTGTAGAGTCATTTCCTAGGGCCTTGGACAGGGAGGCTATAGAGGCCAGGTAAAGACTCTCTTACTTATTAATTTTCTTATGTGCACTTCCTTGGTCTGCCAGGAGATGGCGCTTGTTGGCAGCTCTCAATTCAATGCCTGGTCGGAGCGTATTTGTTGTGACACAGGCCAGATCAATGTGATAGAGCTTACTGTCTGGGGGCTAGGAGCCCTGTGATTCAAACTTTCTGAGACAGTTCTCCAGACTTCTCTCGTAGTGCCCCCCTTTTCCAAGCTAGGAAATATTTCCACTCCCTTCTGAATCCTCAACAATCAGTCCCTGTTAGTAGAGGAGGAGATTGGGAGGTTTGTATATCTTTAGCCCCTTGCAGGCTCCAAGGCAAACAATGGCGCAACCCCACCCAGCCTGGAAGGGCTCTCAGGACAGGGCAGACCAAACCTGGGAGTCCAGAGCAGGGTCAGCCCCAGGCTCTCTCTCCTCTCTCCCGTGGTGTCCTCAACAATTAGTCCAGGCTAGAAGAGAGGGAGGTTGCGAGGGTTGGATTTCTCCAGTCCTTTCTAGGCTCCCAGGGCAAACCATAGTGTGGAAGGGTCCGTGGGGCTCTGCAGCCCAAATTTCAGGTCAGAACCTGAGTCAGCCTAAGGCTGTGTCCCTCTCTCTCCCCTTTCCGGGAGTGGCAGATCCCTGAAGCCCCCTTTTCTGTGGTCACAGGCCCAGGGGCCCGAGAATTCTGAAGAGTGTGGGGGAGGGTGCCGGCAGCAGCAGAAGCTGCTACTTGCAACTCACAGTTCTGTAGTCGCGATTTCCCTCTTCTGTCCCTCTCTCCTCTGGGTGGTGTGCAGCCTTCACCTGCTGTCCTGAACCCTAGAAGATCTTTTTCGGGGCTGTTTCAGCTTGTCCTCTAGCTATTTTTCTGGAGAAGAGATTCCCATGTCTTACTAGTCCGCCATCTTCCCGGAACTCTCACATTTTAAATAATATAGTATGACTTCTGGTATAGCCAGATCTCTGGGATTTCACTGAATTTATAAATTTGCTTCACTTGAGGTGTTACAAATGGTAAAATTTGAGTAGAAATTACTTCAAATGCCTTGTAAATAAAGCCTCTAGAGAACACCTCTTATATGCTAGTGAGCATCCATTCCTACTACTTAATGGTAATAGAAACCTGATGAAAAATAGTGTCATCTTTTTTTCATAGGTATTAGTACTGCATTTCAACTCTTCTATTATAAAAATTTTCCACTGTACCAAAGAGTGATTATTTCAAGCAAAAATGTATTTCTTTTTAGTTAGGTAAAATTTCAATATTAATGTCTCTAGGTGATGAATTTGAAATTATCTAAAACTTACTTTCTGGTGTTTTTATTTTATTTCTTTCAGGGCTGATTTCATACACTGAGTATCTTTTCTTGCTTACAATCCTCACTAGTAAGTATCCCATGATTTTTCTCACTGATCATGTAAAATGGGAAGGATTTGGGGAAGTTGGGTATTTATTTCTTTAAAATCAAAAACATTCTTGGTACTTTACTTTCTACATCTACACAATGATAGTGTTCAATTGGCTTATCACGTTAGGTCTCCTTTACCTCCTTGCATTTTTTCTCCCCATAACTTTGTCCCCTTAATAGAAGGCTCGTTGAACAGAAAAACCATAGAGGATATTAAAAACCCTCATCTGACATTCTACAAAATTCTTGACCTGTGCTCTTTAATGCCAAGGTTATAAAAACAAGGAGAGACTGGGAAATTGTCCCAGATTGGGGGAGAATAAGGAGACATTGATGACTAAGTGCAACATGGTATCTTGTATTTGATCCTAGAATGGAAAAGCAACAATAGTGGAAAAACTGTTGAAATCAGAATAAAAGTCTGTATAGTAATAGTGCTGAACCAATGTTAATTTCTTAGTTTTGATCAATGTACTGTGGAAATGTAAGATGTTAACATTAGGGGAAGGTGGGTAAAAGGTATATGGGCACTTTCTGTACTGTCTTTACAGCATTTCTGTAAGTCTAGAATAATTTCAAAATGAAATGTGTTTTTTTTTTGTTTTTTTTTTAAGCCTCCTCTGAGAAAGTAAAGTAAAGAGTAATAATCAATATGAGAATAACTGAGATGCTATGAGAAAATGGGAAAGCCCCTGGTAGAGCCAAACGAAGTTCATTTATCAAACCAATGCTGCTATGAAGGGCACAACACTTGATGGCAGAGCAGCAGCACCTCATAGAGAAGGTGCTAGAGAAGGCAGGGAACAGAGCTTGAGCAGCAAATATCAACCTTTGATATGTAGGCATTTACTCACATAGTTCCTGATGGTTATTTCAGATTTGAAGTTATATAGACCTACGAATAATTTGTATTTCACCAGGACCTAAATAAGTATTCATTTTTCTCTTCATTCCAGAACCCCACACTGGGTTTCATGTTGCTTTTAAAATGCTGGATGCAGATGGCAATGAGATGGTAGAGAAAAGGGAATTTTTTAAGGTAAGTAGATCTAGTTACTTTAGGCTTTTATTAGACTTGTTTATAATAAAACACATTGATGCATGAGTAAAAACTTTACATTTCCACAAAAAGATTATATTCACTGTTTATATATAAAATATCAAGAAATCACTTATACATTTCTATAATACAACCTTGAGGAAACCAATAATAAAATTCCAAAAGGAGAAATAAATGGAATAAATTTAAGCATCTACATTTTTAATGATTTCAACAAATGATAATACATAGAAAGGGCTTCATAAGCTATATAAATACTTTATAATATATGTTGAAGATACATTAAAAATTATTCTTCCATCAAAAAAAAAAAGGAGGGGAGCAGGCTTAGCTCAGTAGTTGAGCACCTGCTTCCCATGCATGAGATCCTGCATTCAATCCCTTGTGCCTCCAAAAAAAAAAAAAGGAAGAAGGAATAGAAAAATAGAAACTTAAACCCTCATAAAGAACAGGAAGCAAGTGAAAAAGTCACAATAGGTATAAACTGGTACAAATTTTCCAGGAATTTGCTAAGGCTATTTGAAAATATGTTTAACTATTTCCCAAGATGTAACTCTAGAATACCAAACAAGTCAATTTCACTGCATTTCAAGAAGGTTGATGGTAATAACAAAATATTCCCCAGTGTGCATAAACTATTTGGAAACATAGCAGTGTGCCATTTAGAGTTACACATTTTTAATCTTTTAGAGTCCTTTGTGGAGAAAACTGATGAAAACATGTAGACAAATACATAGCACAGTGCTTAGCATGTACTAGCAACTTGGAAAAATCATTGATGAATTAGTGAATGCATGGGTAAATGACAAGTTTATTACACTTTTAAAAAGCATTTGAGATGTGGAGCAAATGAAACTCTCATACATTGCTATTGGGAATGTAAAATGGCACAAACATTTTAGAAAAGAAAATTGACAACTTCTTTTAAAGTTAAATTTATTCTTAGCATAAGACCTAGAAACTCCACTCCTATCATCCCAAACCAATTATACTATGCAGAATTTATCCTTTTCTTGATAACTCAAAATTATCATTATAAAAAAATCAATTTTACAGTGATAGAATAGTTAGACTTTCAGAGTGTACTAAGGATATGTTGGGTTACTTACTCTTATATTGAACGGTCTTATATTTTTATCCTTGAATTCATATATCTGACTTTCTTTTATCATCCTCACTGTTAGGATATAACGTATTATTTCTCATTATTACAGTGTGAATGAACAGCTGACTTTCCTGTCCATTCTAAGTCATCTTATTTTTTCTTCTAATTGCCTGTGTCCAGGGAAAAGACAACAGAGCTTGTTAAAATTATATGTAAAGTATAGAGTCTATACTTTAGACTAGCATTGTCCTGTACAGTAGCCACTTGCCACATGTGGCTACTGGGACCTTAAAACATGGCTAGTGTGTCTGAGAAACGGAGTTTTTAATTTTTTTAAATTTTGATCTTCTCACAAAGTGGTAGAAGTTAAATTTAACAAACAGCTATAGAATAACCATACTATTGAATTGTGTGAAGACTATTTGGGAGGTTTCATGTATTCAAAAATATCTTTGATGAAAGAGGATATGGGTTTGAAAACATTTGTTTCAGTACAAAGCAAGTGTAAACAAATGTTAGCAAATCTACTTGTTTCCAAAGAAGTGGTGCTGGTAAAGTTTATCACTGTACAGCAACTGAGTTATGAAAACAGCCTAGAATTTTACCTAGGAGTTGAAGGCACATGTGAATAGGCAAAATAGAAAGAACCAAGGATCTCCAGAGATCCTAAAGAATATGAGCAGATGCTGCACCTACCACAACGAGCTAGGTGCTGCAACCCGCTGACCCACTGCAATGAGCTAGATGCTGCCAGCCACTGCAACAAGCTAGATGCCCCAAGCCAGCAGACACCGTAGAGCCTGTGGGGAGCAGATGTGGTTCAGGCGGTTGGGCACTCTCCTCCCATGCGGGAGGTCGCAGGTTCAGTTCCCGGTGCTTTCTGGAGAAGACAAGCAGACACAGTGAGCAAAACAAGGAGCAGACTGACAAGGGAACCATCAGGGGCGGGGGGGGTGGTAAAAATAAATAAATCTTAAAAAGAAAAAGATGACATAATACCGATCTTGCTCAAGCTCCGCCAAAAAATTGAACAGGAAAGAATGCTACCAAACTCATTCTATGAAGCCAATACCACCCTAATACCAAAACCAGATAAAGATACTACAAAAAAAGAAAATTACAGACCAATATCTCCAATGAATGTAGATGCAAAAATTCTCAACAAAATTCTTGCAAACCGAATCCAGAAGCACATTAAAAGAATTATACACCACAATCAAGTGGATTTTATCCCAGGTATGCAAAGGTGATTCAACACAAGAAAATCAATTAGTGTAAACCACATTGATAAATTGAAGAAGAAAAATCATATGATTTTCTCTATTGATGCAGAAAAGGCATATGACAAAATACAGCACCCTTTCTTAATTAAAACACTCCAAATGATAGGATTAGAAGGAAACTTTCTCAACATAGTAAAGTGCATATATGAAAAACTCACAGCTAGCATTGTACTCAATGGTGAAAGACTGAAAGCTTTCCTCCTGAGATCAGGAACAAGACAAGGATGCCCTTGTCCCCATTATTATTCAGTATTATGTTAGAAGTTTTAGCTAGAGCAACTGGCTAGACAAGAAATAAAAGGCACCCAAATAGGAAAGGAAGAAGTAAAACTGTCACTATTTGCTGATGACATGATCCTATATCTAGAAAATCCTGAAAAACCTACAACAAAGCTACTAAATTAATACACGAGTTCAGCAAAGCAGCAGGATACAAGATGAATATGCAAAAATCAAGTGTTTTTTATGCACTACTGATATGCAATCTGAGGAGGAAATTTAAAAACCCCATCTATAATAGCAACTAAAACAATCAAATATTTAGGAATAAACTTAACCAAAGACATAAAGGACCTGTTTTTCACAAAACTACAAAATATTGCTAAAAGAAACCAAAGAAGACTTAAATAAATGGAAGGATATTATGTGTTCATGGATTGGAAGACTAAATGTCGTTAAGATGTCCATTCTACCCGAACTGATTTGTAGATGCAATGCAATCCCAATAAAATCCCAACAGTCTTTTTTGTAGAAATTGAAAAGCCAATAATAAAATTTATTTGGAAAGGTAAGAGACCCTGGATAGCCAAAAATGTCTTAAAAAAGAAGAATGAAATTGGAGGACTCTCACTTCCTGACTTTAAAGCATATTACTTAGCTACAGTGATAAACACAGCATGGTACTGGCATAATGACAGACAGATTAACCAATGGAACTGAATCCTGGTAATTTCCTCTTTAGAACGGGAGCAATTTTCTCATCAAAGTATTCCATCGCCGTGGAGGAAATATCCCTTAACTCTTTAAGTACATCATGAGCTCGTTGAGGGGCTCTGGTGGAATTGACATATCTCAATACACGATAAATTTCATCAATTACCTTTCCTGGGATGAAGCAGCACAGATTGGCTTCCATATACTTCATGAAAGTCTGGTTTCGACAGCAGCGAGGATGTCTGCATGGCAGGCTAATGGATAGTTTCTCCTTTCCAACTCCCGCCTCGGGAGTTGGACTTTCACTTGTTTCTGGCGTAGATTATGGAATTGCTCCACTTTCAGAAATCCCTGATTCAGCACATTATACTAAGTGAAGGAGACCAAAGAGTACTATATATTATATGGTTCCATTTATATAAAATGTAATTATAAATCAGTTTATAAAGATGAAATTAGATTGGTGGTTGTGTAGGGCTGGGGGAGGAATGCTTAGGGGTATGGAGTCTTTCTTTTTGGAATAATGAAATTGTTCTAAAATTTTTGAGATGATGAATGTACAACATTGTGATTATACTAAAAGCCATTGATTATACACTTTGGATAGATCATCTTGGTATGTGAATATATCTCAATAAAACTGCTTAATAAACAAATAATTGTGCAAGAGTAGTCAGAAATAGCAGCTGTGTCCAGCAAGGGAAACAGCGAGATGTTGAGAGGTGAGGAATTTTCTTGTTTGTTTTTTGTTTATTATTATTATTGAAATAATGAAATGTTTTCATAATGATTGAAGTGATGAATGCACAACTATGTTATTATACCAAATACCATTGATTGTACACTGGATGAATTGTATGTTTTGCTAATATGTTTCAATAAAATTGTCTTCTTTAAAAATTATAAGGGACCAAGAGTGTGAAATAGACTCTATAGAACTTGGTTTCCTTTAGATTAGAGGAATGAGGGAAAAGGAAGAACCAGTGGTCATTGCTTTTTCCAGCCCACCTGAGTAGGAATAATAATAGTATTGGTTGATCGAAGAGAAAAAGGAAACTAATTCTTATTGAAGGTTGGTTATGTCAGACATATATGTTATGTTATTAAGTCTTTATAGAAACCTGCAAAATAAGTAGTGTTAGCCTCATTTAAGATGAGAAAATTGAAATGCAGTCAGTATTGTAACCATGATTTGATTTCAAGTTCATCCAGTTCTAGGGCCCTTTCCTCTATGCTGTCCTGCCTCACTTGAAGGAGAATTCAAAGGAGGACTGGGTTGAGAGAGAAAGATCTTAACCCTGAGCTTGGAAATGTTCAACTTGATGAGTTGATAAGACATCCTCTATAGACAGACAGGTTGAGCAAGCAGCAGTACAAATAGGACATCCTGTAAAGATAAACAGGTGTAGCAAGCAACTGTCTGGAGATCAAAAATGATGCCAGGATTGGGAGGCATCCTGATGGAGATGATAGTTAAGTTATGGGAGTATGGGGCCTCAAAGGGAGAGGAAGAGAGAAGAAGGCTAACACCAGAGTCTTAGAGAACAGTTTTATTTAAGAGGTCAAACTGGTTCAGAAGCCAAGGAATGAAATTAAGGTGCAGAGTGGTAAGCAGAGTACCAGAGATATAAGAAGAAAGCCCAGAGAATGCAGTGTAATGGAATCTCAGGAAGAAGTTTTCAAGAAGGATAGGGACTGAGTAGAGAGCCCCTTAAATTTCATAGGTCAGTTTCAAAAGAGTGTGGTAGGACCAATGCCATGGAGCTAAGGGACTTAGGAGGAAATAGGAAGTGCGGAATTGGTGGAAGTGAATTTTTTAAAAATATTCTTTTGAAATGTTTGATGATTAAGGAAGGAGATGGACTTGAAGTTAACTTAAGGAAGAAAATGTATCAGTCTGCACAAGGTAGGACCTGTAATACCAGTGTCATAAGTCACAAGGTACCATTATTCTCCAGCTACCTCAGTCTACCTTAGGTTCAAGAAAAGTATGTATTTGAGGTTGTTGTTATTATTGAAGTGGAGGTTAATATATTTGAAAAGATTATGATTTATAAAGGTGAAATTCTCTTAGGTTAATCAAACTGTTTAGAGTTTGTACATAGCATAATTCCCTTTGATCAGGTTGAACTGGTTTTATTCTAGGGGTTATACAGTATAGGGAGCCAAATCTTAGAAGTACTGTACCCGCTGTGTCCACATCCCTAGAATAGTAAAGTTGGAGATAACTTTATAAGGCAGACATAGTAGAGTCCCTGGTAATATCCCTTCCATATTTACCAGTACCAGAGGTTTGATGCACTATAGTAATGTTTAGTGGTAACTCAAGGCGCGGTCACAAAGCACGATAGGTAAAGGAGGCACTGAACATGAAACCAAGAAAAGGCAAGAGGGACATGTTGGTTTGTTCTTTTCCTTTTGGTCTCTTCTTCACAGTGAAACAGAGCTACATCAATGTACCTTCTACTACACAGTCTCTTTTACCATATAGACAGCCTCTTTTTCTGCATTTGTTTAACATATATACTTCAAAAGTTTCTCTAATACATTTTTAAAAATAACACTTTAACATGTTGAATTTATGAAATACAGAGTACTACAGTTTTCTCCTTAAATGTCTGAAAATTCTTGAATGATCACCCCATGATCAAACTACAACACATTAGAATGTGTCAGGGATTTATTTATTTATTTATTATATTACAGTTATAAAGGTCCACCTTGTAAGCTTACTTAAAACTTCTTTGTGCTGCTTTTAGAAGTAAAATACTAAACTTCATAACCTATGGAGATGGTACAGTATGTTAATTTTGAAAAAAAAAAAAACAGGATAGAAATCTACCTTTATATTACTTCATTTTCATGGTGCATGTATTAGTAAACCTAAGTAAATAGCATTTTATATTTGAAATTTTATGTGTGGAATAGTTCTTTTTTTCAGATCAGAAAAGCATATTTAAAGGAGAGGCTTTTTCTTGAGCTTATCTGAATGTTTCCTCAATAAATGTTATTTCACCTACTGCTCTTCCCATAGTAAGTACTAGAAAAGTAATGAAAATTACATTAATACACAAAACATAAATGTTACAAAGTATTTGAACAGAATATGCAAAAGTAGTGACCAAATTTATTAATTCTTTCAAATTCTTGTGAAAATGTTCTGAAATGCTGACTGGCTCAATTTTACTTGAATGTTTTGTGAGCCATTCATGTATAATTAACATCAAGGTCTATAAACTGTGTTGGTAAGTGTATCACTTACTTCTTTTTCCCAAGAACTAGTAAAGTAGCATGTACTGTTCTCCATCAGATAATAATAAACAATACCATAAGTGATTAAAGCCAGGAATAGTTAATCCATTTACTCTTTACCTTGATATATGGCATATCTGCTTATTTGGGATAAGTGCCAGGGCAGGGAAAGTACAAAATGAAGCTCAAAGATCTAATTGTGACAGAAAGTAAGGAAATGTTCAAAGAATGATGGGAACTTACATATTTTTTAAAAAGCATAGTAACTAGCTTGAATGGATTCTACTGCCCAAATCTGGACAATTTGAGCATCGCAATAAATAATGATAGTAACAGATTATACCACATTGAATAAAGTAGGAAAACATGAGTCACTACTTGGATGGATAGATGGATGGATGGATGGACAGATAGATAAGTAGGTAGTTGGAAATCTTGATGTATAACAAAATATTTTTATAGTTTCAAAGTACCTGCATTAAAAATACTTATTAGTTTTGAAGGGGAAAAGGGTAGCTGCACAGTGGTAAAGCCTGGCAAACACTATCTTAGTCAAGCAGGTGATGAAAGTGAACTTCATCAGTAATGGAACAAATTGAAATCATGTATCCCCTGATAGAATGCAGTGAGAAGCAGGCTGCACCAGTTCCTGCGAAAGAGGCATAACCTGAATCTAGTAATGTGGAAACATCAGACAAATACAAATTGAGGAACATTCTTCAAAATAACTGTCCCATGATCTTCAAAAGTGTCGAGATCATGAAACTATATATTAAAGATCAGTCTGGAACTCTTTAGAGGCTAAAGAGACATAACTAAATGTAGCTTATAATTCTGAACAAGATCCTTTTGCTATATTAAAATAATTGGCAAACTTGAACTGAGTCTGCAAATTAGATGTTAGTAACATATCAGTGATAATTTTCTGATTTTGCTGATTGTATTTTGGTTATGTAGGAGCATGTCCTTGTTTGTAGAAAATACCCACTAAAGCAACATGGTCCAATACAGAAGCCACTAACCACATGTCCACACATTGGGCATCATGGATTTGGGCATCTATCGTCCCAGAAAGTTCTGTTGGACAATGCTGCACAAAAGTGTTTGGAGGTGATGGGAACTCATATTAGTGACTTATTCTTAAATGATTCAGGGGAAAAAAAGATTTTGAAATGTACTAGCAATTTTCCTGTAAGTTTGAGGTGATTTCAAAAATTAATTAAACACTTGATTTAAAAGAATAAAGTGACTTATGGTCTACCTTGTATGTCAATAAAGAAACATGAAATTCATCACTGAAATAAAGTAGTAGTGATAAAACAACATTAATGGAAGTTCAGCAAAAGAAAGATGAGTGGCCGTTTTAAAAATATTAGACAAATAGCTGTCAAGACAAGAAATATTATCAGAAATAAAGAGAAGTATTTCATAATGATAACAAAGTCAGTATATAAGGAAGACATGCCAGCATAGCAACAAATTTGGTGAAGCAAAAACTGACAGAATTAAAGGGAAATATTGACAAATCCACAATTTTTATATCCATCTCTCAGTAACTGATAAAAGAACTAGACAGAAAAATAAGGATAAACTGAATGATACTAACAACTACCTTGATCTAAATGACATATATAGAGCACTATATCCAACAATTACAGAATGCACATTCTTTTCAAGTACGTATGAAATGTTCATGAAGACTTTAAAACAAGTCTCAGTAAATTTCAAAAAAATTGAAATTTTCATGTTTCTTTACCACAACATAATTGTTAGAAGTTAATAATAAGATATTTAGAAAAGTCTAAAGTGTGTAGAAATTGAAACGATAACATTTTATATAACCTATAAAGAGACATTTCTTTTTTAAAAAAGTATACAGATGGCCAATAAGCACATGGAAAGATGTTTGACATCATTAGCCATCAGGGGAATGCAAATCAAAACCATGAGGGAACCGGATGTGGTGCAAGCGATTGGGCTTCCTTCTACCATGTGGGAGGCCTTGGGTTCGATTCCCAGGGCCTCCTGGTGAAGGCAAGCTGGCCTGCGCTGCGGAGAGCTGAGCTGGCACAGCAAGATGACGCAACAAAGGGAGATGCAGAGAAGAGACAGTGAGAAGTGCAGAAGACCAGGGAGATGAGGTGGCTCAAGCAACTGAGTGCCTCTCTCTTGACACCAGAGGTCCCAGGATTGGTTCCTGGTGCCTCCTAAAGAGAAAGACGAGAAGACAAGCAGACACAGAAAGAACACACAGCGAACAGACACAGAGAGCAGACAGCAAGCGCAAAAGCAACAAAAAGGCAGGGGGGGATAAAATTTAAAAACCACAGTGAGGAACCTCTTCATACCCACTAGAATGGCTGTGATCAAAAAGACAATAAGAGGGGTCGGGTGTGGCTCAACTGGTTGGGCGTCCGTCTCCCATATGGAGGGACCCGGGTTCGATCCCCCGGACCTCCTGGTAAAAAAAAAAAAAAAAAAAAAAAAATAAGAATGATGAAGATGTAGCAAAAGGAACCTTTGTATATTGCTAGTGAGAATGTAAAATGGTGCAACTACTTTGGTTTTATGTGTTTTTTTGGTTTTTTTAAAGATTTATTTATTTACTTTTTATCCATTCCCCACTCCCCACCCCCTTTTTTGCTGTTTTTTTTTTTGTGTGTGTATCCATTCGTTGGGCAATTCTCGTGTCTGTTTCCTGTTCTCTCTTCTCATCCTTCTCCTCCTGTCTTCACTGGGATTCGATCCTGGGAACCTCCGAGGTGAGAGAGAGACGTCCTACCTCCTGCGCCACCTTGGTTCCTGGTTTTTCAGGATGTCTCATCTTGGCTCTCCCTTGTGTCACTCTCCTGTTAAGTCATCATCTTGCTGCATAGCTCAACGGGGCCTGGGGGTCTCACCCACTTGCGGAGCCTGATGGTGCACCTGCTCACAGGGCCTGGCTGCCCACACACCTTCTATATTTTTCTTTTTCTTTTTACCAGGAAGTCCCGGGAATCGAACCCAGGTCCCTTCGTATGGGAAATGGATGCCGGACCATTTGAGCCATGTCCGACCCCCTGCAACTACTTTGTAAAACAGTTTACAAGTTTCTCAAAATGCTAAATATAGTTGCCGCAAGACATAGTAATCTACTCCTAGGTGTATACCCAAGAGAGACAAAAACATATATCCATATAAAAAGTTATACATGAATGTTCATAGCAGTATTATCCTTAATAGCCAAACAGGGGAAACATCCTAAATGTGCAGCAGATAAATTGATGAACAAAATGTGGTATACCCATATAGTGGAATATTTTCAGCAATAAAAGGGAGTCAACTACTGATACATACTACATTATGCTAACACGAAAAAAGCCAGTCACAAAAGGCACATACGGTATGATTCCTTATATGGAAAGTCCAGAATAGGCAAATCTACGAAGACAGCCTAAGGCTGAGGGAGTTAGAGGAAATGAGTGGTGACTGCTAAAGGGTATTAGGTTTTTGGGGGGTTGCTGAAAGTATTCTAAAACTAGATTGTAGTGATGGTTGTACAACTCTGTGAATATACTAAAAACTATTGAATTGTATACTTTAAATTGTTGAATTGTATGCCATGTGAATTATATCTCAATAAATACTTCATGAGTTAAAGGAAAAAAATCACAAGGGAAATTAAAATAACTACAAGTCAAAGAAAAAACTCACAAAGAAAATAATTGTAATTTCTAACTAAATTATAGTAAAAATACAACCTGCAAAAATTTGTGGATTGTGGGAAGCAGATGTGGCTCAAGCAGTTGGGCACCCACCTACCACAAGGGAGGTCCTGAGTTTGGTTCCCAGTGCCTTCTAAAGAAGATGAGCAAGACAGCAAACTGACACAGCAGGCTGATGCAGCAAGATGATGCAATGAGGAGACACAACAAGGAACACAGTGAGAGACACAACAAGCAGGGAGCAGAGGTGGCTCAAGTGATTGGGCACCTCCTTACCACATGGAAGGTCCCAGGTTTGGTTCCCAGTGCCTTGTAAAAAGAAGACAAGCAGACACAGAGCACACAACGAACAGACAGAGAACAGAGAGCAAACGCAAACAAGGGGGTGGGATGGAGAAAAATAAAATCTTTTTTAAAAAAATTTTTGTGGGTTATAACTAAAACAGTACTTACAGGGAATTTTATAGCTTTTAAGAGGTAATATTAGAAATTAAGAAACACTTATAATCAACAAACTAGAATAAGAGGAGCAAATTAAACCCAAAGTAAGCAGAAGGAAGAAAGGAATAAAAAGCAAGAAATCAATGAAATAAAAATAAAAAACAAATAGACAAATGATAGGGAATATTAACAAAGCCAAAAGTTGGTTTCTTGAAAAGATTAATAAAATTGATAAGCCCCTACCAAGATTTATCTAGGGAAAAAAAAAGAATACCCAAATTACCAATATTTGGAATGAAAAGGAGATATCAACACGGAATGTACAGATATCAGAAGGATAAAAATGGAAAAATATGAACAACTTAAAGCCTATAAATTTGACAAGTTAGATGAAAAGGACGAATGCCTTAAAACTTGCCCAAACTGACAAGAGTGGAGATAGAAATATAAATGGCCTCTTATCAAAGAAATAAAACTTGCTATTTTATTTCTTCCCACACAAAAATGTCCAGGCTCAAATGGTTTCACTAGTGAAATCTGTCAGACTTTTATGGAAGACATAATGCCAAATTTACACAAACTCTTTCAGAAAATACAAGAAAAGGAATACTTACAGCCAGCAAAACCTTGATAACTAAAACTTGACCAATACCTAACAAGAAAAGCAAATTATAGACCAGTGTTCCTCATGAACAAAGAAACAAAAATATATAAGGTAAAGCAAAGCAAATCAAGCAATATGTAAAATAATAATACATCATGACCAAGTGAAATTTATCCAAGGAATGCAAAATTTTTGTTTATTAGTTAAAAATTTATGTAATCTAAGTGCCTTTTTAAAAATTTTTTAATTAAAAAAATCAATGTAATCCATCTTATTAACAGAATAAAAGACAAACCAGTATGATCATGTCAATAGATACAAAGCATTTAACAAAATATAATCTCCTTTTATGATAAAACTTAGCAAAGAATAGAGGAGAACTTCCTCAATCTGATGAAGGGCATTTACAAAACATATAATAAGATAGTATCATGCTGAAAGAGACAATATTGAATGATTTCCCCTTAAGATTAGGGACAAGTCAAGGATACCTGTTTTCTCATCTCTTCTAATCCACATTTTACTGGCGGCCCTAGTGATAATTATAATAATTGGAAAAGAAAGGTAAAAAGATTGGAAAGGAAGAAGTAAATCTTACTCTAATCACAGATAGCATGATTATGTGTAGAAAATACTAAGGAACTAACAATAAAAATCAAAACTCTCGAATATAGTTTATAATATAGAGTAAGTTTATAATATATGTATTAGAGAGCTACTTTAGCAACCTCTCAGAGTAGAAGATCAGTATGCCAAAATCATTTGTATTTTCCTGTACTAATAGCACAGATAGTTGGAAAGTAAAATTAAAATCATTTCTATTTAGGATGGTGTGACAGTTTGAGATTATTTTTGTGAATCCCAAAAAGAGAAAGATTATGTTTGTAAACATCATCACATTGTGATGCCCTTTGATTGTATTCAATTCAGTGAGGGGCCTCTGATTAAGTTTACTTGCTAAAATCAATTTGGGGGCTGGGGCGGATGTGGCTCAAATGGTTGGGCGTCCATTTCCCATATGGAGGGACCTGGGTTTGATCCCAAGGACCTCCCGGTAAAATAAAGAAAAATATAGAAGGTGCACGTACACCACCAGACCCCATGAGCGGGTAAGCCATCTGGCCCTGTGAGCAAGTGAACCCCTAGGCCCCGCCAAACCACGCAGCAAGATAATGACGTAACGGGAGAGACACAGGGGAGAGCCAAGACAAGACACACCAAAAAAAAAACAGGAACGGGGGTGGCACAGGTGGCAGAACACCTCTCTCCCACATCAGAGGTTCCCAGGATCGAATCCAGGTGAAGAGAGGAGAAGGATGAGAGGAGAGGGCAGGAAACAGACACAGAGAATTGCCCAATGAATGGACACAAAAACAGCAAAAACGGGGGGGTGGGGGTTAAAATGGATAAAAAATAAATCTTTAAAAATAAAATAAATTTTGGGCTTCTGATTGGGCTACGTCAGTAAGGCGTAATTCAGGTTGATTCCCCACCCACTTTGTGAGCCAGTGTAAACGGACACTCATTCAAGAAGACACATAGGAAGAGAGAGAGCGCTGTCATTTTTGATCCTGGGACCCTGGGGAGAGATGAGCCATTCACCTGAGAGTTTGCAGCTGAGAGAGAGGACGCCCTGAGAGACAAGCCCTATGCCAGCCTACTGCTGAAATCAGGAAGAAGGCTGGGCCCATGGAGCCTTAAGAGGAAGAGGAAGCCCAGGAAGGAGAAACCAGGCAGAGATCAGCAACCATCTTGCTTCAACACATGGCAACTGACTTTGGTGAGAAAGCAGCCTTGAGTTGGACTCTTTAAGGCCTTGTAACTGTAAGCTTTTACCCCAAAGATGATATCAAATAACATAAGATAATCAGAAACAAATATAATCCTCACCATCATCACTAATAAAAAAGCACAGACACCTTGAAGCATTGCTAGTATAAATTCAAGGAGGCCTAAGTGGAGAGATTTACTCTGTTAATGATTAGAAGATTCAACATTTTAGGATGTCATTTTTTCATGGATTGGTCTAAAAATTCAAGTTTCCCAAGCAAAATCCCAGCAGATTTTTTAAATAGAAATTGACACGCTGATTTTAAGGTGCCTGTGTATACAGAGGACCTAGAACACCCAAATTAATCTTGAGAAACATGAACAAAGCTGGAGAAACACACACTACCTGACTTCAAGACTTACTACAAAACGACAATGATGTTGTGATATTGGCACATTTTGGCAGAGAGCATAAGAGAATATCTTCAGGATCTGGGTTAGGCAGAATTTCTTAGGGCACTGAAATCAATAACCATAAAAGAAAAATAAATTATTAATCAAAATTAAAACTTGTACTATTCAAAAGACACAATTTAAAAAATGAATAGGCATTCTGGAGACTGAGAAAATATTTTCCACATAATTGACAAAAGAGTTATATCAAAAATATGTAAAGAACTCCTACTACTTGGTCACACACACGCACACAAAAATAAAAACAATTTAAAAATAGAAAACAGTCAAACGACTAGAATAGACACTTCACAAAAGAAGATATACACGTGGGCAATAAGCGCTTAAAAAGGGCTCCACATGAGTCATCAGAGAATTGCCAGTTGAAACCACAGTGAGATCCTACTACACTCCCAACAGAAGAGCTAATGTTTAAATGACTACCAGACCATATGTGGTGAGGATGTAAAGAAACAAGAATTCTCATATATTGCTAGTGGGGATGTGAAATGTTACAGCCACTTGGGCAAAGCAAAAGGTTTGATAGTTTCTTATAAAGTTAAACAGACCTAACTTCCCCTCCTAGACATTTATCCAAAAGAAATGAAAACATGCCTACAAAAAGAATTGTACAAGAAAGTTTATGGCAGTTTTATTCACAATAGCCAAAATAAATGGAGACAACACAAATATCAATTAATGGGTGAATGGATAAATAGTACTCATGAGTAAAAAGGAACAGACTATTGATTTGCAAAACATGGATGAACCTCAAAAACATTATGCTGAGTAAAAGAAGGTACACACAAAAGAATGCATACTACATGATTCCATTTATTTGAATATCTAGGCTAGGCAAAACTAATTTATAGAAAAATAAATCAGAACTCTTGATTCTGCCTCTCTGGGGATTCAGGGAAAAGGATTGACCACGAAGATATACAAAGAAACTTTCTAACAAAACAGATGTTCTATACCGTGATTGGATAAGTTACTCAGGTCTGTATATTTGTCAAAATTGTATGGCTCAGATTTGTGCATTTCACTGTATGTAACTTTTTTCCTGAAAAAAGAATGGGCCGTAAATAATAATTGAGAAGGGGTACGGGGTACGGGTAGAAATATAGCTAACCCAATGGCAGAATATTGATCATTGTTGGAGCTGAATAATATATATATGGTGGTTTATTCTAGAATTGCTTACTTTGGTTATGTTTGAAATTTTCCATAATAAAAAAAAATTTAAGGAGGGGGGCTAAGCAAAAGGAGAGATGTTATGGAACTGAACTTGGTGTCACTTGGTTTTCAACTTTAAAAAATAAAAGGTAAAACAAAGTGAAAGTTTTTCATCCTTTTTCTCTAAAATAAGTATGTGGGAAAGGAGGAGGAGAGAGTTGAAGAGTTTAACTCAGAACTTTAGAGAACTAGAGGTAAATCATTTGCTAAAACTGCAAGTATAATAAAGGCAGTTAAATTTGGGTAATTAATTTGGAATTTAATTACAGAAGTTCTCAAATTATTGACAGAGAAATAGCCTAGAAAAAACAGGGTGAAGATTTTTCTCCTAATTCATTTGAATCCATAGTTAGAGATTTTGTCTACATTTGGGTTTTTTTTTCAATCTTTTTTTTTTTCAATTTGCTTTCCTTATGAGGATTGGTACAAATGACTCAAAAGGTAGGTAGGTTTTTTAATGTTCTCAATTTTAAGCTGTTATTGAAAATTTCAATTTCATAATTAACAGAAGTATAAGTCTTTATATTATTTTAATGCTTTATAAATGCATAAAGGGAAAAGCAAGAAGGGAGAGCATGACATAAGTAACTTTTTAAGAGCTATGTTCTTGAAAATGTGGGCATGAAATATCAGTGATAAAATTGTCAATGTGTAAAAATGAATTATGAGTAAAATATTCTTAAAAGAAAGACCAGGATAATCATGAAGTTTTTAAAGCCTTTTGAAGATGTTTATATTAAGTAAATTGGTTTACTTAGGGGAAAAAAATGAGCCAAATTAAATTAATAGTTTCATATATATTTTCTCCTTTGATCCTTATATGATAGAAGGATAAAAGATAAAAAATATTAGGAGTTATAATGGAGAAAGAATTTTATTTAGTATTTAACAAATATGGGGTTTATTTTGTATTTTATATATGTTTATACATTATATTCTCAAATAAAATTTAGGATCTATTTTTTAGGTTGTTTTGAAAAATCCATTTGGCACATGGGTAAACTCATGTTTATAATCTTTTTAGCTGCAGAAGATTATAAGTAAACAAGATGACTTGAAGACAGCAATAACTAATGAAACAGAATGCCAGGTATGAGCAAATAAATTAAATATTTTGAAACATTATATATATAATGCCTTCTCAATTCTATTAGTTCAAATAGGTAATCCTAGATAGTTGGTAACATTTATCTGTGTAAATACAGATTCACATGGTTCAAACTTTAAAAGGTGCACAAAGGTGTATATATAGAGCAAAGTTTTCCACCCAGCCACCCAGTTCTCCTCCCTCAACAATTAAATTCATCTATATGTTTTCCCTTTTTATGCATAGTTATACTGTAGCGTATTAGACATCATTCCACATTCTTCTTTTTTTTTTTTTTAAAGATTTTATTTATTTATTCATCCATCCCCCCCCTTGCTGCTTGCGCTCGCCGGACCAGCCAACCACGCCGTGCAGGCAGGCCCGCCCTCACCAGGAGGCCCCGGGAACTGAACCCGGGGCCTCCCACATGCCAAACGGGAGCCCCACTGACTGAGCCACAGCCACTTCCCATTCTTTTTTTATTTACTATATCTGAAAATCTCATTCTTTTTTAATGGTTGCATAGTACTTTGTTGTATGGAGTTAACAGTTTATGTAATCGTTCCTTTTTTTTTTTTTTTAACAAATCAATTTTATTGATAAGCATTTCCTTTTGAAATATATTTAACATGCTTCCAATATTTTGCTATTAAAAATAATGGTGCAATTGATAATCCTATAGTTTCATTATTTCACACATGAATGTGAATATATCTGAAGGATAACTTCCCGGAAATTGAATTGTTGGATCAAAGGCATAAATGTTTTTGAGGTTATTAATAAACTTTGATAAATATTGATGAATACCTTTCATAGAGATTGAACCAATCTTCATTCCCAACAGCAATGAATCAGTAAATTTTCATTTGATAATCTTTCAGTCAATTATAATTTCACAGGTGTACTTTCCATAAGATTTTCTTAAATGTCCAAATCATTTTCTGTTTTAGATCAAATCTGCCATAAATTTTGCAAATTATTAAAATCACAGTTCTTTTTTACATTTGATTCCCTTTGAATAATCCTATACCGGGCTTTTTTTCAAGGTTGTGTATATCCTGTGTGTTCACATAGTGCCCTGTGTGCCCCATATCAGAACACCTATCACGTGTTAGTATAATTGTTTTTTTAATTGTCTCTGTCCTTCTCTAGAATGTAAGCATCATGCTTCTCTTTAAGATTGTGTGAAGTTAGGGAACAGTCCACAAGACCACCCTCTCTTCTTTTTTTTTTAATATATATAATAAACTTTATTTTTAAAAAGGTTTTAGATTACAGAAAAGTTACATCGGAAGTATAAGGGATGGGAAGCAGATGTGGCTCAAGCAGTTGAGTGCCTTCTTCCCACATGGGAGGTCCCAGGTTTAGTTCCCGGTGCCTCCTAAAAAAAAAACACTAAGCAAAGCAAATGAAAAAACCACCTCAGGGGAGCCGATGTGGCTCAGTGGTTGAGCACCACCTTCCCACATATGAGGTCCCACGTTCAATCCCCGGCCCCCAGTACCTCAAAAAGAAAAAAAGTGTAAGGGGTTCCCTTATACCCCACCCTTCCTCTTCCTACATCATCCCCTATTAATAACATGCGATTGTGTTTGTTACAATTGATGAATAAATATTGAAGCATTGCTACTAACCAAGGTCTAAAGTTTACATTGTGATTTACACTTAATTCCAATGCCCTAAAAATGTTCTTTGTTCCACCTATTCTTCCTTCTCCCATCACTCAGAACCTCTGTTAACCACTATCTTTAAATCAATGTTACATGGTTTTCCATTACTACAATATTAATAAGTTTACTTTGTCCATAGTTGCATTCCCCCCGATGAAGAATGTTTGTTCATTCTTCAACCTGGAGGATTTGGGGATGATGATGCCTGCTCTGCCTCAGATTGAGAGGGGGCTTAGATCTTATGGGGCAGATGGAAGGACTGTTTTGCTTGCAGTTGTAGATACTCTGCTATTTCGGATTGGGGTTGTCCATCATAATCATCTTGTTAGGTGTCCTGGGTGAGTCCAGTGAACTGGAGAGTAGGTATTGGCCACAACTCTGCTGAGATATAGCGCTCAACCAGCATATGAACAGCAGGAAGATTTAAGTCTCTAGGACAAAAATTGAATGAGTATAGTGCAACTTATAGGCTCAAATAAAAGGAGTAGAAGAATCATGTGTAAGGAAATTATAAATGAGTAACTCTGATACACTGGGGAGATAGGTTGTCATATATTCCAAGGTAAGACCCACCGGAAGGGTGCTGATTTCAGGAGATTGTGGGCCTTGCCTATAGTGTCCGGATGGCTCTGGCACCCATAGGAGCACCATATTTAAGGCTTTGTTCACAGTGCAGTTAGTGAGATCTGCGTGAAACATGCATAAGTGTAACCTCTGCAGTGACCTCCCGACTCATTTTGAAATCTCTTAGCCATAAAAATTCTTTTGTATTTGATGCTTCCCCCTTTTTTTCAAGGTCTTTTTCCAACTACATCACTGGTTAGTGCTTGGTATTAATCCCTTGGTGCAGGGAAGATCATCCCCAGGAGTCATGTCCCATACCAGGGGGAAGGTATTGTGTGTTTTTTTGCAGAGTTTGGCTTAGAGAGAGGCCACATTTGAGTAACAATGAGGTTTTCAGTAGGTAACTCTTAGGCAATAGTTATTATTAGGCTAAGTTTCAATTTTACAAGAATAAGGTTCATAGTTACATATATTAATATTGAGGGCTTGACATATTGGTCTGTTTTCTTTTATTAGGCACTGCCTATGTACTCAAGATTCTTGCTCCTCTATTTGAGAATGTAGCAGGATTCCCCAAGATGGGAGTTTAATATTTCGTTGTTTATTGTGTGGGTCTCCACCCACTGAGATAACATCCTTCCAAAAGTTCCTGAAGGAGGAGTGCAACCTGCCATTCCCTACTCCACCATCTTGGATCTCTCCCAAATCCATCTCACTTCTGACAACTGTTGCAAGTTTATGGGTCTCTGTGACCACCCTCAGGTTCAGTAATAAGCTGAAAGGATGCCAGAACTCACTAAAAACTGTGCCCATGTTTATAGTTTTTTTCAGTGACAGGATGGAAAATAAAATGGAAGAGATGCGTAGGGCAGAGTCCAGAAAAGTCATTCACATGGCTACCAGTTGTCCTCTCCCAGTGGAGTTGTGGACAGCACTAACTTTCCCAGGATTGATGTATGAAAATAATTACAGAGTATTGCCCTCAGTCTCATGGCTGACCTGTCTCCAAACACTGAAGGTCAAGCTGATACCACATGACCCAAAGCTTCCACCTTAAATCACATTATTAGTCTAGCTGGCATGGCCCCAAAGTCCCCCGATAAACAAAGACACTCCTATCTTAGAGACCATCTCCCAGCAGCCAAGAGCAAAGGCCAGATTTCTCTTTGGGTAAGGTTATTTGCTACACACATTGTATTCACATAGCCTGGTGAAGCACCAGGAATACACTATATGCTCAGTAATTTTTTTGTTAATCTTACGCAGTAAATATTTTTTAATGAATGGATATGACATAGTATATTTAAAAATTGACCTATTGGTCATTAAGATTGTTTCTAAATGTTTGCTATTAGAATTCATGCTGCAATGAATATCTAAACATGTACATTTAGATTAGATTTTGAGAATTGAGGTTGTAGGTCAAAGTTCAGGAATATTATTAAAGGTCTTAATACATATTTCCAAAAGGGCAAAAAACTATCCGAGGGAACTGTTTTAGGGGTCAGCAGATTAGGACAGTACTGCACAGCCCCCAGAAGGGTGAAGGACAGAAAGACAGAGAACCCAAAACAACAACTATAAGTTACTAAACCTCCGTAGTGGCTAGGAAGGGCACACATCCCCACTCTCAAGGTGAGCAGCCTGGATAAAACCTGTGGCCCATTGCAGCCAACTGAGAAAGGAACAAACATCTTCCTCCCTAGGAAGTGCGAGAGTGTGGCAGAGGGCAGAGAGTGAATTTGGCCAGCAGAGCTTGCTTTGAAACTTGGCTCTGGCCAGACCAGAAGCATGGCAAGCAGAGGTTGAAAGAAATACCTCCGTAGAAAGGTTTGCTGTTGAGCGCTATTTGCTGGCCGGCTGGGAAACTGCAAGGAGGTCTCTCTTAGCCTGAGCTCCTGGGAGAAAATCTGCACACCATTAGTTAGTCCCTGGCCCAATTTTGATAACTTAAGCTGCGCAATTTTAGAGACTCAGAATAAGTAGAACCAAAAGTCAAAGAAGAGTTGTGAAGAGGAAAAAAAAAAAAACCACTAGGCAAGAGAGAGATATTGACCATCAGAGTAAATTCATCAACATATTCAGAAGCCTAGACATCAGCAAAAAATTACAAGCCAAACTAGGAAATGGGAAGAGATGACCCAGCCAAAGGAACAAACCAAATATTCTGACTAGACACAGAATTTAAGACAACTAATGAATGATAATCACACAAATCTTCTAAATCAATTCAAATTGTTGAAGGGAAATATAACTAAAGAGATAAAGGATATTAAGAAGATACTGAGTGAGCATAAAGAACAATCTGAAAGCCTGCACAGAAAAGTTACAGAACTTATGGGAATGAAAAACACAATAGATAAGATTAAATATACCTTAGAGGCACATAACAGCAGATTTGAATTGATCAAAGACAGAAGGAGTGACATCGAAGACAGTACATCTGAACTTGACAGGAAAACAGAAAAAGAAGAGAATGGAAAAATTGGAACAGGGTCTCTGGGAATTGAATGACAATGTGAAATGCATGAACATATGCATTATCAGTGTCCCAGAAGGAGACAAGAATGGAAAAGAGGCAGAAAGAATATTTGAGGAAATAATGACCAAAAACTTCCCAACCCTTAGGAAAGACATAAATATCAATATCCAAGAAGGACAACATACCCCAAATGAATCTGAATAGACCTACTCCAAGACAACTACTATTCATAATGACAAATATCAGAGATAAAGAGGGGATTCTGAAAGCAGCAAGAGAAAAGCAAAGCATCATATACAAGGGAACCGCAATAAGACTAACTGCCAACCTCTTATCAGAAACCATGGAGGTGAGAAGAATGTTGTATGATATATTTAAGGTACTGTATTAGTCAGCCAAAGGGGTGCTGATGCAAAATACCAGGAATCTGTTGGCTTTTATAAAGGATATTTATTTGGGGTAGAAGCTTACAGTTACCAGCCATAAAGCAGAAGTTGCTTCCCTCACCAAAGTCTGTTGCCACATTTTGGAGCAAAATGGCTGCTGGTGTCTGCCAAGAGTTCAGGCTTCCTGATTTTCTCTCTTCCCAGGGCTTGTTTCTTTCTGGGCTTAGTTGCCCTGCTCTCTCCACAAGGCCAGCTGTAGATTATCAGGTGACTGGCTCTGTCTCTCCCCTCAGGGTTCCTTTCTCTCTGGGCTCAGCTGCTCTGCTGCTCTGTGTGCTTACTTCACAGGCTCCAGGTCAAAACTCCAGCATCAAAACTCCAACTAACTCCTCTGCTCTGCTGTGTAGTTTTCTCTGAGTTCTTGCCCACCAAGTTGGCGGGGACTTAATGTCCTACTGACATGTCCCAACCAAAGCCTTAACATTATTTAATCAAGTAGAAGTGAAACCTCTGAATCCAATATAATCTAATATTCCCGGAGGGCCAGACCAGTTTACAAATATAATCCAATATCTATTTTTGGAATTCATAAACAATATCAAACTGCTTCAGGTACTGAAAGAGAAAAACTGCCAGCTAAGAATTCTGTATCCAACAAAACTGTCCTTCAAAAATGAGGATGAGTTTAAAGTCTTCACAGACAAAAACTGAGAGAGTATTTATCAAAAGACCAGAATTATAAGAGATACTAAAGGGAGTACTGTAGACTGAAAGGAAAAACAAGGTCAAGACACTTGGAGAAGAGTGTAGAAATTAAGATTATTAGTAAAATTAACTTAAAGGGTAGAAAGACAGACAATAGTAAGATATGACAATGGAAAGCCAAAGGATAAAATGGATGAAGTAAGTAATGCCTTTACAGTAATAACATTGAATGTTAATGGATTGAATTCCCCAATCAAAAGACATAAACTGATAGAATGGATTAAAAAATATGAGCCATCTATATGCTGTCTACAAGAGACTCAGTTCGACATAAGAACACAACCAGAGTTGAAAGTGAAAAATTGGAAAAAGATATTCCACACAAATAGTAAAAAGATCTGAAGTAGCAATACTAATAACAGACAAAATAGATTTTAAATACAAAATGGACATTTAATGGGACAATTCACCAAGAAGAAATAACTATAATAAATATTTATGCTCCTAACCTGGGTGCCCCAAGATACATGAGGCACATACTGGCAAAACTGAAGGGAAAAATAGATGTCTCTACAATAATAGTTGAAGACTTCACTATACCACTCTCAGCATTGGATAGAACATCTGGACAGAGGTTAAATAAGGAAACAGAAAGCTTGAGTAATATGATAAATAACTAGACCTAACACGTTTATAGAGCATTACACCCCAAAACAGCAGTATATACATTCTTTTCAAGCATTCATGGATAGTCCTACAGGATAGATCATAGGTTGGGCCACAAAATAGATCTCAGTAAATTTTAAAAGATTGAAATTATACATATCGCTGTATCTCTTTATAATGGAATGAAATTGGAAATCAGTAACAGATGGAAAAATAAAATTCAAAAATATATGGAGATTAAACAGCACACTCTTAATCAGTGGGTCAAAGAAGAAAATGTAAGAGAATTCAGTAACTATCTTGAGACAAATGAAAACTAAAACACAATTTAACAAAACCTATGGGACACCACAAAGGCGGTGCTGAGAGGGAAATTTACAGCCTTCAGTTTTCACATTAAGAATGAAGAAGGACTCCAGAAAAATAGCTAGAGGACAAGCTGAAACAGCCCCGAAAAAGATCTTCTAGGGTTCAGGACAGCAGGTGAAGGCTGCACACCACACAGAGGAGAGAGGGACAGAAGAGGGAAATCACGACTACAGAAATGTGAGTTGCAAGTAGCAGCTTCTGCTGCTGCCGGCACCCTCCCCCACACTTCAGAATTCTCGGGCCCCTGGGCCTGCGACCACAGACAATGGGGCTTCAGGGATCTGCCACTCCCGGAAAGGGGACAGAGAGGGACACAGCCTTAGGCTGACTCAGGTTTGGACCTGAAATTTGGGCTGCAGAGCCCCACGGACCCTTCCACACGGCGGTTTGCCCTGGGAGCCTGGAAAGGACCCTTTCACATGGCCGTTTACCCTGGGATCCCGGAAAGGACTGGAGAAATCCGATCCTCACAACCTCCCTCTCTTCTAGCCTGGACTAATTGTTGAGGACACCACGGGAGAGGGGAGAGAGAGCCTGGGGCTGACCCTGCTTTGGACTCCCAGGTTTGGTCTGCCCTGTCCCGAGAACCCTTCCAGGCTGGGTAGGGCTGCGCCATTGTTTGCCTTGGAGCCAGCAAGGGGCTAAAGATATACAAACCTCCCAATCCTCCTCTACTAACAGGGACTGATTGTTGAGGATTCAGAAGGGAGTGGAAATATTTCCTAGCTGGGAAAAGGGGGGCGCTACGAGAGAAGTCTGGAGAACTGTCTCAGAAAGTTTGAATCACAGGGCTCCGAGCCCCCAGACAGGAAGCTCTATCACATTGATCTGGTTTCTGTGTCACAACAAATACGCTCCGACCAGGCATTGAATTGAGAG
This sequence comes from Tolypeutes matacus, assembly GCA_026826555.1. Taxonomy (NCBI): domain Eukaryota; kingdom Metazoa; phylum Chordata; class Mammalia; order Cingulata; family Chlamyphoridae; genus Tolypeutes; species Tolypeutes matacus. Next base: position 24,801,159 of record JAKSZT010054335.1, read on the forward strand.
GTGCCAACAAGCGCCATCTCCTGGCAGACCAAGAAAGTACACATAAGAAAATTAATAAGTAAGAGAGTCTTTTCCTGGCCTCTATAGCCTCCCTGCCCAAGGCCCTAGGAAACGACTCTACAACCAATTATTGGGTCCAGTGCCCAGTTTTGAGCAACCAGCAGAACAATTCTAACAATCAAGTTTGAGCCCAAAATCAAAGAGTGGTGGTAACTCACAGCCTCCTGCCACTAAAACCCCATAAAAGAGAAAGAGATAGAGCATCTAAGTAAAATACAAACTAACCAGATGCCTAAGCACCAACAAAAAATTACGGGCCATACTAAGAAAATAGAAGACATGGCCCAAGAAAAGGAATACAGCAAAGTCCCAGAAGAGATGCAGAATTTGAGAGAACTAATCAGTGAGATGAGCACACATGTCCAAAATCAAATTAATGAGATGAAAGAGAATATAGTTAAAGAGATCAATGACATCAAGAAGTCATTGTGCGAAAGAAGAATTTGAAATCATGAACAGAAAAGTAACGGAGTTCATGGGAATGAAAGACACAATAGGTGAAGTAAAAAATACATTTGAAGCATACAACAGCAGACTCGAAATGATAGAAGAAAGAATAAGTGATACTGAAGACAGAGCAGCTAAAATTGAAGAGAGAAAAGAACAGAGAGAGAAAAGAATGGAAAAAATTGAGCAGGGGCTCAGAGAGTTGAATGACAACACAAAACGCAAGAACATACGTGTCATTGGAGTTCCAGAAGGAGAAGAGAAAGGAAAAGGGGCAGAAA
>JAKSZT010054335.1:24801956-24892853 GCA_026826555.1 Tolypeutes matacus
CACTGTTTGCGGATGACATGATCCTGTATTTAGAAAATCCTGAAGTATCCACAACAAAGCTACTTGAACTAATAAATGAGTTCAGCAAAGTGGCAGGATATAAGATCAACACGCAAAAATCAGTAATGTTTTTGTACACTAGTACTGAACAATCTGAGGAGGAAATCAGGAAGAAAATTCCATTTTCAATAGCAACAAAAAGACTCAAATACCTAGGAGTTAATTTAACCAAAGAAGTACAGGACCTATATGCAGAAAACTACAAAACAATGTTAAAAGAAATTTAAAAAGACCTAAACAAATGGAAAGACATTCCGTGTTCATGGATTGGAAGAATAAATATCGTGAAGATGTCAATCTTGCCCAAACTGATTTATAGATTCAATGCAATACCAATCAAAATCCCAACAGCTTACTCTACAGAATTAGAGAAGGCAATTACCAAATTCATCTGGAAGGGTAAGTGCACCCGAATAGCTAAAAGTATTCTAAAAAAGAAGAGCAATGTGGGAGAAATTTCACTGCCTGACCTTGAAACATATTACAAAGCTACAGTGGTCAAAACAGCATGGTACTGGCATAAAGATAGACATATCGATCAGTGGAATAGAATTGAGAATCCAGAAATAAACCCTCACCTGTACAGTCAACTGGTTTTTGACAAACCTACCAAGCCCACGCTGATGGGAAAAAACAGTCTCTTCAACAAATGGTGTTGGGAGAACTGGATATCTATAACCAAAAGAATGAAAGAGGTCCCCTAACTCACCCCCTATACAAGAATCAACTCAAAATGGATCAAAGATCTAAATATAAAAGCCAGGACCATAAAACTACTAGAAGAAAATGTAGGGAAACATCTTCAAGACCTTGTAGTAGGTGGTGGTTTCTTGGACCTCACACCCAAAGCACGTGCAACAAAAGAAAAAGTAGATAAATGGGACCTCCTCAAAATTAAACACTTTTGCACCTCACAGGACTTTGTCAGAAGGGTGAAAAGGCAGCCGACTCAATTGGAAAAAATATTTGGAAATCACATATCTGATAAGGGTTTAATATCCAGGATATATAAAGAGATGTTACAGCTCAACAATAAAAAGACAAATGACCCAATTAAAAAATGGGCCAAAGACTTGAATAGACATTTCTCCGAAGAAGAAATACAAATGGCAAAAAAATTCATGAAGAAATGCTCAATATCACTCATGATTAGGGAAATACAAATCAAAACTACAATGAGGGAAGCGGCTGTGGCTCAATCATTAGGGCTCCCGTTTACCATATTGGAGGTCCCGGGTTCGGTTCCCGGGGCCTCCTGGTGGGGGCAGGCCCGCCTGCACGGCGTGGTTGGCTGACCCAGTGAGCACAAGCAGCAAGGGGGGGATGAATGAATAAATAAATAAAATCTTTAAAAAAAAAAAAAAACTACAATGAGATATCATTTCACACCTATCAGAATGGCCACTATTAAAAAGACAGAGAATTACAAGTGTTGGAGAGGATGTGGAGAGATAGGAACACTTCTTCACTGTTGGTGGGAATGCAGGTGGTACAACCACTATGGAGGACTGTTTGGCAGTTCCTAAAGAAGTTGAATATAGACTTGCCACGTGACCCTGCAATACCACTACTGGGTATATACCCAGAAGAACTGAGAGCAGTGACACAAACAGACATCTGCACACCGATGTTCATAGCCACATTATTCATCATTGCCAAAAGTTGGAAACAACCCAGGTGTCCATCAACAGATGAATGGATAAACAAACTGTGGTCTATTCACACGATGGAATATTATACAGCTGTAAGAAGAAATGAAGTCATAAAGCATATGGCAACATGGATGAATCTGAAGGACATTATGTTGAGTGAAGCAAGCCAGACACAAAAGGACAAATACTGGATGAATGCATTACTATAAACCAAATATATTGTGTAATATATTGTTTGATTCACACACACACAAAAAAAAAACAAAAAACAAAACAAAAAAATTTACATGTATCCATTACATTTAATTGAGAAATGTATATATTTATTCATCTGTGTTTACTTTTTAGTTTTTTATTGCTTATGTTTTCAATTATTAAATGTACAAAATAAAGTTAAAAAATAAATAAATAAAAAGATTGATCAAAGATCTAAATATAAGAGCCAAAACCATAAAAACCTTGGAAGATAATGTAGGAAAGCATCTACAGGACCTTGTAATAGGAAATGGTTTCATGAACTTCACAGCCAAACACTAGCAGCAAGAGAAAAAAATAGATAAATGGGATCTCCTCAAAATTAAAAACTTCTGCACCTCAAAGGATGTTATTAAGAAAATAAAAAGGCAGTCTACCAATGGGAGAAAATATTTGGCAACCATATATCTGATAAGAGCCTAATATCCTGCATATATAAAGAAATCCTACACCTTGAAAATAAAAAGGCAAACAACCCATTTAAAAAATGGTCAAGTGACTGAAAAGACACTTACTTCTCCAAGGAAGAAATACAAATGGCTAAAAAGCACATGAAAAAATGCTTGACATCACTTGCTACCAGGGAAATGCAAATCAAAACTACAATGAGATACCATCTTACACCCATCAGAATGGCAGCTATTGAAAAAACAGCAGACACTTAAGTGTTGGAGAGGATGTGGAGGAATAGGAACCCTTATCCACTGCTGGTGGGATTGTGGAATGGTCCAGCCACTGTGGAGGACAGTTTGGCAGTTCCTCAGAAAACTAAAAATAGATCTTCCGTATGATCCAGCAATTCCGCTGCTGGGTATATACCCAGAAGAATTGAAAGCAAAGACACGAACGGATATATGCACACCAATGTTTATAGCGGCATTGTTCACCATTGCCAAAAGTTGGAATCAGCCCCAGTGCCCATCAACAGATGAATGGATAAACAAAATGTGGTACATACATATATTGGAATATTACTTAGCTGTAAGAAGGAATAAAGTGCTAACACATGGAATAACGTGGATGAATCTTGAAGACCTTATGTTGAGTGAAGCAAGCCAGGTGCTGAAGGATGAACAGTATATGACCTCACTGATTTGAACTGAGGAAGTGAGCAGTCTCTGAGAACCATTGTCTGAAAGATAGGTTAACAAGGGAGAGAAAGAGAAGAGCAGGCTGTGAGCCATCACCCATATGGACATAATTTATGGTAAAGGAACAGAGCATAGTTGCATATTGAAGGATAGGACAGATGGGTAGTGATATTACTGGGTTTGGTGGTGCAGGATTGACAGGTGGGTAGATTAGGAAGGGCAGGTTGGAATACCCAGGGCATGTAACTATGAATCTTGTCATTCCATGAGTCAAGACAGGGGAGTGTCATATGCCCCAGGGGGATGAGGAGGAAGGAACAGTAAAGATCAAATGGTGTATTTAGTGGTCATGGGAAGGTTTTTCATTACCTTATAGTAATGGACACAAGACAGGGTAAATATCATCAAAAATTTTTAAACTGTACCGTTAAATTGTAAACTATACTGTAGACCATTGACAATGTTTAGTTGCTATATTTTACTATCTGTATAACAGTTATAACAATGCTAACGTCCATTTTTAAAAAAAGTTTTAATATGGGGTGGGGAAGTCCGTGTGTGACTTTGCTGTGACCTAAAACGTCATTGAAAATTAAATGAAAATTTGGGAGACACTGGGGAGTGAGGTGGGGAAGGTGTCACAGTACACTGGACATCCAATAATACAGTGATAAAAGGAAAAAAATAATTTTTTAAAAGAATTTTTTTTTCATTTTTTTGAATGTCCCAATCCACTAATTAAATTTTATTTTCAATTAAAAAAAAAAAAAAAAAGAATGAAGAAGGAACTAAAATAGAAGACCTAACTATACAACTGGAAGAACTAGAAAAAGGAAAGCAAGATAATCCCAAACTAATCTGAAGAAAAGAAATAATAAAAATCAGAGAAGTAATAAATGAAATTGAGAACAAAAAACAATAGCGAGACTCAACGAAACCAAAAGTTGGTTCTTTGAGAAGATCAACATAATCGACAAACCCTTAGCTAGACTGACAAAGAGAAGACGCAGGGTGGCGGCTGTGGCTCAATCAGTGGGGCTCCCGTTTGCCATGTGGGGGGCCCTGGGTTCGGTTCCCGGGGCCTCCTGGTGGGGGCGGGCCCGCCCGCACGGCGTGGTTGGCTGACCCAGTGAGCGCAGGCAGCATTGGGGGGATAAATGAATAAATAAATAAAATCTTTAAAAAAAAAAAAAAAAAAAAAAAGAGAAGACGCAAATAAATAAAATCAGAAATGAGAGGGGGCACATTACCACTGACCCTGCAGAAATAGAGAACATAAGAGGATACTATAAACAACTGTACACCAAAAAAACAGACAACATAGATGAAATGGAAAAATTCCTAGAAACATATATATGAACAACCTACAGTGACTCGAATAAAAAGAAGACCTCAGCAAATCAGTTACAAGTAAAGAGTTTGAAACAGTCATCAAAAACCTCCCAAAGGGATGCAGATGGGTCTTAAGCTGTTGGGCTCCCATCTATCATATGGGAGGTCCCAGGTTCAATTCCACTGACAGCCCACACCACAGAGAGTTGACAGCGCCATGGAGAGCTGATGGCCCACACTGCGGAGAGCTGATACAGCAAAATGACACAACAAAGGGAGACGAAGAGGAGAGACAGAGACGCAGGAGACCAGGGAGATGGGGAGATAAGGTGGCTCGGACGACTGAGTGCCTGTCTCCCACACTGGAGGTCCTGGGATCAGTTCCCAGTGCCTCCTAAAGAGAGAAGCACACAGCGAATTGACTCAGCAGACCGCGAGTGCAAAACAACAAAGGGGGGGAGTAAATAAATAAAAATAAACCTTTAAAAATAATAATAATAAACCTCTCAAAGATGGCTTCACAGATATACATATATTGTTCAGAATAGCCATTAAAAAATTATGGGGAAGCAGATGTGGCTCAAGCAGTTGAGTGCCTGCATACCACATGGGAGGTCCCGGGTTCAGTTCCCGTTGCCTCCAAAAAAGAAGATGAGCAGACACAGAGAGTACACAAGAACAGACACAGAGCAGACAGTGGGCACAAACAACAAAGGAGGGAGGGAGAAATAAATAAAATCTTTTTTTTTTTTTTTTTAATTATGGGATAGATGTATATTCATTGTATCGGAAGTATTCCACTTTTTTAAAGAAGCTGGTTTGTAAACATACATATAATTATTTCATTTGTAATTCTTAAATAGGGAGATTTTGGTGGACTTTTTAAATTTTCTTATGTTTTTTGTTATTTAAATTTCATACTTTGAGCATGCATCATTTTCATAATATAAAATATAAAAATTTTTCATTTTTAAAATAAGTTTTTATATTTCCTTTAAGGAACATCTCTTACCATACATTTTTAGATGGATAAGACACAGTTCATAAGAACAATACTGTTGAAATCCCTTACAAAATATAAAAATTAGGGAATAAATTTTGAATTTGTTATGTTAAAAGAGAGAACCCGAAAAGATTTTAACTGTAAGTCTCAGGATCATTTATACAAAATTGACTCCTCACATTATTATGTGAATATAATCTAATCCAGAATCAATATAGTTTGTTTATTAGAGCTATAATAGTGTATTCTGTTTTCTTGGTTCTCTAGTCTTCATTTTTATCTTTCTATTTATCTTATCCTTAAATTCTTATTTGTTTCATAGACAAATAATATGGACCTGAATTAAAAATAAAGAACACTTCTGCTTCTGGGAAGATGGGATAGATTTACTTCTCCCTATTCCTTCTGCTAAGTATAACTAAGAACTTTGAACAATATATATAAAACAACAAACATGATTCTATAAGGTATAGAAAAGAAAGACTGGTTAGGGCCCTGGGAATCCAAGAACAACACAGTGGTACATTATCTGGGTTTTATTTTTGCCTCAAGTATCCCAGCCTAAGAGCTGAAGAAACTGGCAATCCAGAAACACCAATGAGCCATACAAAAAGCCCAACAGAAGCCTTCTCTCTTTAGTCAGAGGAACAGGAAAGGGACAGGTTAGCAAGACAAAAGTCTTTTAGACAATAATCACTCTACTCCAGCTAAATTACACAGAAAAAAACTGTGGGCCCACCCCAACCTAAACTGTGCCAAGTGGGGAGCATACTTCCACCCATACCAGGCTGTACTGAGGCACCCAAATTGCACCACGCAGCAGTAACAAGGCACTCTTAACCCCTTGCCAGTGGGGTGGTGTCAGAGGACGGCTAGTGGAAAATTAGGGCTTTTACCATTGCCCAGTGCTAATGAGACCACCTTCCCCTCCGGAGGCCATGAGGAAGCAGGAACAAGGCACTCCAACGTGTCCCAGCCAGAGTGCTATCAGTGGAGGCCAGGTGTGGAGCCAGAACTCCCACCTCTACCCAGCAGTAACAAAAAGAGCTTCGGGTTATTAACAGAGGCTGAGTGGAGAGCACGGAGTTCTACCTTCACCTGTTAGGGTGGGAACATTTCCCAATTCATTGTGTGACACTAGTGTTACCCTAATCTCAAAACCAGACAAAGTACAAAAAAGAAAACTGCAGACCAATATTCCTCATGAATATGGACAAAAATCCTTAACAAAATATTATCAAACAGAATTCAGTAATATATAAAAAGGACTATACACTTTGCAAGTGAGATCTATTCCAGAGATGTAAGCTGGTTCAATATTCCATAATCAATCAAAATAATCTACCATATTAACAGGGTGTAGAAGAAAATTCACACGATCAATCAGTGAAGAAAGAAACATTTGACAAAATTCAACACCCACTCAAAATGAAAACTCTTAGGAAACTACAAATGGAAGGGACTATTCCCAACATGTTAAAGAACATCTATAAAAAACCTACAGCTAACTTAATGCTTTTCCCCCAAGACTAGGAATGGGCAAGGAAGTTCTAGCTAGTGTATTAAGGCAAGACAAGGAAATAAAAGTCTTATAAATCGGGGAGTTAAAAATAAAACTGACCCACAAAGCAGGTGGAGCTCAGTGGTTGAGCACCTGATAAATAAACAAAGAAACTGACTCCAAACCATAATCCATAAAAGGAAAAGTAGGTAATTTGAACAAAATTAGAAACTTTTCCTATACAAAGACCCCCCTCCTAAGAGACTGAAAAGACAAGCTACAGGCTAGGAGAAAATATTTTCAAGCAAATATCTGACAAAGGACTGGAATATATAAAGTACTTCTTTGAGAAGTCCAGTTAGGGATAGGATTAGAAGACTTGCTGGACCATCTGACACCTGAATTTACTCTTTCTTTCTCTGTCTGCCAATTTTGGAAATATATGACTTAAAGTTGTACCCTTTTTCATTGTTTGCTGCCGAGAGTTTTTTTTGTTACTTATTTTATTAAAGAAGTAGAGAAAAATCTGCATCTGCTTCACTTCATTACCTTTAATGAAATTCTCACCTATTTTATAATTAGGAAAAGCAACTGTTATTCATTTATTTCTAACATTCAGCAAAAGCTCAAAGACTTTCCTGTTCTAATTCTCTCAGTGGTGCTTCATTAGAAAATGCCTAGAGATCACATTTTGAAAGAACATTTATTTTGCTATTCTAAGATCTTTTGGGCCTGATCTAAGGTTTTGTTCACTGCTGAATTTCACCTTGAATATTTTAGCCCTTACTGTTTTCTTCTGCTTGAGAAAAGATGATAATAGAATGGCATTATGCAAAGTAACTGAGAGAAGTAATGCCTTTATCTCTTTACACTTTTCTTTTTATATATACTACAAGAATCATCTGTAGGTAATAGTCATTTGTCCTAAGAGTTTCAGTCTACAGGATCCATTTTTGTTCTTGCTTATAATTATTTGAAATTATTGTGTATTTTTTTATAGGAACCAAAAGTGAAAGAATCAGACATTAACACAACCCTTCAGATACATTTCTTTGGCAAAAGAGGAGAAAATAAACTTCATTATAAAGAATTCCGAAGGTAAATGCAACTATTTATATTCATTTGGGGAAATTTTATAGGTAAGAGATGAAGAAATAACTGAATATATTCATTTCCCAGAACTATATGCCATAAAACTAAATACTACTTGTCAACCTATACACTGTTTATCTCTGAGAACTAAACCTGCAAAATATAAACTAAAGTTAGAATATAGTAATTCTTTTTAGTAGCTAAATATTAGCAGCTAATGGATATGTGCCCCTTATATCAGTTAGTTCTTAATGTAAAATAAACCAGCCCAGCTTAACTTAAAACCTGACCATTTTTAATTTCCATGACTCTTTGGGTCAGTGGGGTGGCTCTCCTAATAAGAACCCAGATGGGCTGATCATGACTGGACTCGTGTGATTCTGTGGTCAGCTGGTAGCTGGCTGAAGCTGGCTGGTCTAGGATGGCCTCAGGGGGCCGCTGTGCTCTGCTCTGTGTGGTCTCTCATCCTCTAGCACAAGGCTTCGCAAAAATGCGGTCTCTGTCACAACTCTTCAGTTCTACCGTTGTAGCGCAAAAGCAGCCATAAACAATACGTTAACAGATAGGTTTGTCTGTGTTCCAAAAAGGCTTTACAAAAGGAGGCCATGAGCAAGATTTGTTCTGCCAGTCATAGTTTTCCAACCCCTGCTCTAGTAGGCTGTTCTCATGAGGGATCCAACAGACAAGGTAGAAATACATGAATGTGTTTTCAGGCCTCTGCCTGGATTAAGTTTGCCAGTGTTTCGTTGACCAAAGCAGTCACTTGGTCCAGCCACAAGTGAGAATGGGAAGGAGCTGCAATTAGAAATCAGAGGGTGTAGATCTAGAAAGGCCATGAATTCAATTCAGTTGGAGCCATGAATGCAACCAGTCATCTGCACCCCTATTTTTTCATATGTGTGTATGTGTGTAGTCAAGAATATAGCTTAGGTACTAAAAGGAAAACCAGAATTAGCAAAGCTCATAGCAAAAGCAGTTTCTGATGTGGCACTTGAGGCTTGGTGATTGGATTTGAGGAAAACGTTGGAATCCATGAAGACCCACATTTCTGAATTGTGTCCTAATTACAGTTTACCCTATAGCTGAACCATCTAGGATAATTTTTCTCAAAATTCTAAACCATAACTCTTCTTGTATACTTAAAAAATTCTCTTAATGTGCAATTAAAAACAATGTCCTCCAATTAACAAGAAATGCTTTTAATGCCGTTTTGCAGAAACTTGTCTCTTGGATAGAGCAAAGGGCCCCTAAGGTTAAAATTATAATTACACAAGGCTAGAATTTGTGATAATACATCAAACTTTAAGATTGTATGTCTTAAAAAGAGAAAATGGCTTCTACATATATAATGTTTTTAAAAGCTTTCACCAACAAACTGACCAGTGAAATTCTACAAAACTTTTTCGGTATGTGTTATTTAGAGCTTTTAGTTTTGTTTTTATTGGATTGTAGCGCATACTCCATTCTTATAAAAAGATATTTGCTGTTCCTGTCCTTCATATCAACCTTCTATGCATACATAGCCTTTCTGATAAAGGTTATTTTTTGTTTTCATTGTTGCAACTTATTAGTCTCAGGGGAAGTAAAGGAAAGTGACACAAATTTATACCTTTTGTCATAGCTAATTACAGTTTTGCGTACTGATAGTAGTTTCTCATTTAGAGAAACAATATTATGTCTTGAAAAAACAAAATTAAGATTAAAGCAGGCCTGAGTTCAAATGCTGAACTTCACAATTGACTGTGTGTGACTTGATGAACAAGTAAGTTAACCTGAGTATCAGGTCTCAGTATCATCATTTGTGAAATGGTGATATTACCCATCTTAGAAGGTTGTAAATAAGATATAATATATATATTGTAAATGAGATAATATTATATATATTATATATTATTCCAGATACAGTGTGTAGTTAAATATAAGCATTCATAACAGACACTAATATCACAAATAGGCTAGAAAGATGAACAAAGGAAAAACAACAGTGAATCATAAAATGGAGCCAGGAGTTTGGCTAATTCACAGAATGCAAACCATGAGAATCTAGACACTTGCTAAGAATAAACCACAGATTTGGCTCTAAACTCTCTGACAGAAAATAGGAAGAGGGATACATGGTCAGTTTCACCATATCCCTCAGTTAAAAGTTCACTGATTCTGTATAAGAGGACATTTATTCCTCATTCTAAGGCCAGAAAGAAAATTCTCCATGGGGCAACATAACACAGTGTAGAAACTCAAATGAAAAGAGGAAGAAAGTTGTGTAAAGGTCTGGAAAAGAATATTCTAGGCAAAGAGAACTAGAGCAAAGCCCTAAAGTGGGGGCACACTTCGCATGTATAAGGAAAAACCGTTAGCTAAATAAAAGGATTTTGTTGTAAAAAATGTACCACACTAATGAAGGATGTTGTTAATGTTGCAAAGTGTGGGAGGGATAGGGAGTGGGACATATGGGAATTCCCTACACTTTTTATGTAACATTTATGTAATCTAAGTATCTTTTTAAAAATTAAAATTTTTTTTTTTAATTAAAAAAAATAAAAGCTTTCTTCAAATTTTTAAAAATAAATAAGGACTTTGGCTTTTATTCTGAGAAGGCAAGCCTTTGGAATGTTTTGAACAGAAAAGTTAAATAATCTTATCTATATTTTTAAAAGATTATATGGTTCTAATTGTACTTAATGTGGTTACATAAGTGAATATCCTTGTTCCTAAGAAATATACATGGAAGTGTTAAATGGTAAAGGAGCATGATATATATAACCTACTTATATTTGTACATAGGTACATAGGTAGATAGGTAGGTAGGTAGGTAGGTAGGCAGGCAGAGATGAGATGATATAACATGTGGCAAAATGTTAAGAGTTGTTAAATTTGGGTAGGGGGTGTATTGGAGTTTTCTGTATTATGTTTGCAAGTTTCCTATAATTTTGAAATTATTTCAAAATTAAAAGTTTAAAGAAAAAAGGACACTCTGTAGAGAATTATATCCTTAATAATTACAGTAAGTCCAATGACAAATTTCACAGGCATGTTCCTTATAGCATCTATCAACAGAGAAAGACAAAATCACAATTTCAAACTTGGAGACATGCTTTACTTCAACTTCTAGAATTAGCTTCTTTTTGTTTAAAAACAACTTGCTCTTTAATAAGAAATTAGAACTACTAATAATTAACTACCAAAATTTTAGAAGTGGGTAGCAGAATAAATAGAAGAGCACTAGACTTGGCATACAGATACCAAGGTTCCAGCCATACATAGCTCTGCCATTTAATAGCCATATCATCTTAGGAAATAATGTACCTTCTTTTAGGCTTTAAAAGTATTTTGATGGGGAAGTGAATGTGGCTCTAGCGATTGGGCTCCTGTGTACCACATGTGAGGTCCCAGGTTCGATTCCTGGGGCCTCCTGGTGAAGGTAAAAGTGGGCCCACGCAGAGAGCTGGGTGGCCCACGCAGAGAGCTGGCACGACAAGATGACGCAACAAAAAAGAGACACAGAGGAAAAAGACAATGAGAGAGACAACAAACTAGGGAGCCCAGGTGGCTCAAGTGATTGAGTGCCTCTTTCCCATGTCAGAAGGTCCCAGGATTGGTTCCCAGTGCCTTCTGAAGAGAAGACAAGCAGACACAGAAGAATGCACAGCAAGTGGACACAGAGTAGACAGCGAGTGCAAGAGGCAATGGGGAGGGATAAATAAAAAACTTTTTAAATTAAAAATACTTAGATGGTCCAGGGACTCTAGCTGGGCGGAGGTCCCGAACCCGCCAGTCCCGGGCCCTGCCTCCCTGGAGGTGACGGACTCCAGCCCTTCCCCAGCCCAGATCCAGAGCATTGAGCACTTTATCTCTCCCACTTTGAAGTGAAGTTTCTCCTGCACCCAACCCTCTCCTCCCTTCCACCCCTCCTTCCTCAGTATGCTGCCCCACCCCAGCCCCATCCCTTCCGACCTCGAGACAGGCTGCCTCCTCCACTGCGGGGTCTGGAAGTTCACCTTGTGTTCTCAGACGCTGCTCCCCACCCTAAGTTATTGCTGTCCTCCACTGTGTGTGTGCTCATCCTCACCTCATCGACTCGGGCCCGGGGCCAGGGGTGGAAGGGGGTGGGGAGAGTTCATGTGGCTTTTTTCCCTCCTCTTTGATTTTGTTTTTCTGTCTCCCTTCCAACCTGTCCCCCTCCCCCCACCAAAAAAAGAAAAAAGAAAAAGATAAACACAAATAAAACATCTGAGCGGAACTGTAAAAAAAAAAAAAAAAAAATACTTAGATGGTGATACTTGCCCTACCTACTTTACAGAGTTATGTGTACCAAATGAGTAAATGTAAAAGTAAATTACAAAACTATAAATTATAATAATCTAAAAAGTACTCATATTATTCTTATTCACCTTAAATTAATCTTATTCCTCTTAAATTATTCTGTTCTTTCCAATCTCACTTACATTAATATCCTATCCCTAGACATGAAAAGTCTGGAGTTAATCTGAGAATTAAATGAGATAAGACACAGACAGACCTTAACACACAGTAAGCACTCAAAATATATGTTAAACTCATGCCAACTTACATTATTTTCAAACGCTCTAGCAGCTTGTTATCCTCCTACCAGATCTCCTTCCTTGGGGAATTTTCTTTCTCAGGCTGTCTCTGGCTTCTTTCTCTGTTTTCATTTCCCTACCTCTCTCCCTCAAGATATCTTCTTCTTTTTTTTTTAGAAGGTACCAGGGATTGAACCCAGGACCGTGTACATGGGAAGCAGGCGCTCAACTGCTGAGCTACATTCGCTCCCCAATGAGAGTTGGGTTTTTTTGTTTGTTTGTTTTTAGGAGGTACCAGGGATCAAACCTTGGGACCTCATACATAAGAAGCAGGTGCTCAACCTCTTGAGCTACATCATATCTTCTTTAGCTCAGAGTATCCTCAGTCTCTCCCCTAAAGTGCTCCCCAGTGCAACATTCAAAGAAGAAAGAAATTCAAAGCCAAAATAAAATAAATATATAGCCCTCTCATTGATTTTTTCCTTGATTGCAGACTGACAGGATATAGACTATTCAGTGCTTGATAGCTTCATTTTGAAGTTCTGCCAATACAAGATGAATTTAATCTAAGTTAGAAAAAAAACATCAGATATATTTTAGGTTTACTGTTTGTATTAGTCAGGTTTCTCCCAGAGAAGCAGAACTGATGGTGGAGGTAGGGGAGGGGGAGAGTGATAGCAGGAGGGAGTGTAAGAAAGGGTTTCCCCACTTGTTAAGATGACAATGGGAAGGATTCTGTATCCTGAAGATACAGGAGTGAATGGGAATAACCAGAGGAGTGAAGCCCCTGAAGAGGAAGTACAGGCAGACAGGTAGAATTCAGAGTATAGGTAGCTAAATTAACCCTGGATAGGAGAAGGGACTCCCCTTTCCATTCTGACAGAAGGGAGAATAGGGCAAGGATGGACATGGGTGCTGTTAAAATTTTGGAGTGATGGCAAGAAAATGAGAGAATTTCCTAAATAAGTTTCACTGGGAAGTAGGAACAAGGACTGATAGAAAACCAGTGGGATAGATTTGTAGAGAGCAGGAAAGAGTTGAAATAACCACTGTAAAGTAATAAAGAAGATGATTGGTTTCTGTTTTCTCAGTGATACTGATCTTTTTAGGATAGGGATTTCAAAGAAAATTCTGAAATACCAATTATTAATTGTGGATATTCAAAGTTTCATGAAGAGATTTTTATAGATTCAGAGATGCCTATAAGCCGTGGTGTGGTAAATACTCTAGTCACTAAAGGTAGAGTAGGAGTGATGTGTGCACAGTGGGCTCTCGTGGCTGGTACCTACCAACCAGCTCCAGTATACCACTATCTAAAGCCCTGCCTTTGAAAATACAAGATAAAGAAAACAGATTTTTCCCATTGTTTCCAATTAATCCACTATTTATAAGCTATTTTATTTGTTCAGAATGGTTCAGGTGACTTTATCTATAATGAATTCATATATGTATGTCTAGTATCATGCTCCAGATTTTCATGTCAAAACAAGGTACATAATTTTAGACTGTAAGAGAAAAGATTATCATCATAAAATGTACTTATGTTCTTTTTATGTAAAAGTTGTATAATTAAGATAAAAGTAGCTTAAACTATATAATGTATAATTAACAATTAAGTCTATAATATTTCAACCTCAGCTATAGCCTAAAAAAAGAGAAAAAGAACAAGTTAGTAATGTGGGTTTTTTTTTGTTTTTACCGGGAGGTCCCGGGGATCAAACCCAGGTCCCTCCATATGGGAGACGGACGCCCAACCAGTTGAGCCACATCCGCCCCCAGTAATGTTTTTATACTATATTTTCGGCTTCCTGAACTCACTATATGCTCATTTGCAAGTAAAGCATTCTTTTAACAATACTAATAAAACTAAACTGAATACTATCACAGCTTTTTTATCAACTATGAATACAATAAATCTCAGTAAAACAAAGGACAGATTTTATTGGTCTGTTGGTCTAAACTTGAAATGCTTCAAGTAAAATTAAGTAAAAATTTGCATTGACCTACAAAGATACATGGCATTGATAATCTGTGTGTCCATACATTCAGAATATGGTGGAAGTAACAGACTGTTACCTACCACATAGATAGAAGCCTAAAACCCAATGCCCCCTTCATGCTTTTAAGATTTATGGGATAAATGTAGAATATAAAGCAAGTAATTCTTCTTAATAGTGGCAGTTTACTCCCATTGAACTAGAATATACCTCTTTTTCGCCCCATGTATATTTCCATTTAAATTGTAACATGACAGATAATGCACATCTTTGAACATGAGGGAAAAATGGTGAATAAAAGGATCTGCAACATATTAGCACTCATGAAGACAATACTTTTCACATGATTCAGATTATAAATAATTCTGGGTTCTTGTTCAAAGAAAATATATTTTAATCTGATATTCTTCTGATTTATACCTTTCCCAGAAAGCTATTTATGACAGTTTGATCAAACCTCCATGTTGTTTTTATAAAAAAGGAATGCTGAGTCATGTAGACATAGGTAATTATACAAAAAATTATAGGTATTTTAGGTGAATCTAAGCTTTTGCTGCAAAGCTTATAATGGCACTGATCAACTTTGATATTGGTCAGTATATGTGTGGATGTATTTCTGGACTCTCTATTCCATTCATTGATGTATCTGTCTTTCCATTCGCCAGGACCATATGTCATGAAGTCAGATAGGGTAAAGTCTCCAACTTTGTTTTTCTCATTCAAGACTCTATTTGCTATTCCAGATTTCATATAAAATTGAGAAACAGTCTCTTTCTGGGACCTCCCCTTGGCCCCAGATATTCCAAACAGTCCTCACTATTGGCCCCCACCATTGGTGGGGTAGCCAATAACAGCTAGGGCCCCTCCTCTTAGCATTAGCTAGGGGGAGGAATAATTAATAGTTTAAAAGGAACCATACAAGACAGCGTTCACTGTCTCTACCTAGAGGAGCCCATACCAAATCTCTGTGCGTATTTCCGTCCTTCTCTCCCATTTCTCAGCAAGCTCTGTTCTTTTCCCCCATTTCCCAATAAATTATTTTTACTGGCCTAAAAAAAAAAGAGAGAGAGAAACAGCTTGCCTGTTCTATAAAAACAAAAGCCTGTTGGGATTTTGTTTAGGGTGGCATTGAATCTATAGATCAATTAGGGAGTAATGACATCAACAGTATTGAGTTTTCCAGTCCATGGAGATGGTGTATCTTTCTATTCAAGTATGTTTTCTATAACTCCTCTTAGCGGTCTCGCATCTTTTGTTAAATTTATTCCAAGTACTTTATGTTTTGTTTTGGTTTTTTTAGAATTTTTAATAAATGATAGTCTTCTTAATTTCGTTTTCTAATTTTTACTTGCTAGTTTATAGAAATACAGTTGTGTTTTTTTTTTTTTAATAAAGCACTCCATAGAAAGGTTGGAGAATTTTAATGAAAGATAGTTCCAAAGTAGTGAGGGGATAAGGGTATGACTGGATAGAAAACTAGAGAAGGGCATATTGGACATGAATGATGAGAGTAAGGCACATGACAGGACTGGCTGTCCTCAGTTATTATTTCCTGTTAAAGATGAAGTTCCATGCAATTAGCAAAGGCCTAATAAAGCTAGCAATGTGCATTCTTGGCTCAGAGATCAAACAGATCACCACATAGAAGTTTCTTCAGTGCTTTTTAAGGTACTCTCCCCATAGAATTTTGTTCTATGAAATCATCAATAACCCTTAATAGGTATAAAAGCCTGTAATTTTAATGCAAATTTAAATTTTCTTTTTTTTTTTTTCATATTTGCCTTTATTAATCATTCATTCTTTTTTTCCCATCTATTGAGGGTTTAATCCTTATAATGATACAGAAATATCCTTGACTTTTCAACTTGAAAACAATAAAGCTTAGATAACACCAATACAGTTAAACTTCTAAAATCAAGTTTTGAAATCAACATTTTGTGGTTATCTGTTAATTATTAGACTGCTCTCGGGCTCGATGATACTAGAAGGACTCACAGGATTCAGAAAAGCTATTATATTAAGTTATAGTTTATTATAGCAAAAGGGTATAGATTAAAATCAGCATGGGACAAAGTCCAGAAGAGACCAAGTGTAAACTTCCAGGTATCCCTCCCAGTGGAGTTTCACAGGGACATGCTTAATTCTCTCAGCAACTGTATGTGACAACACTTGAATTATTGCTAACCAGGGAAGCTCACCCGAGTCTTGGTATCCAGAGTTTTTATTGGGGGTCACTCATGTAAGCATGTAGTACCTGCCTGACTTCCTTAGCTACTCAATTTCCAGTCCCAGAAGGTCAGACTGATAGAGCGTGGCATTGGCTCAGGCATACAGAAACACTCCCATCAGGCAGAATATTCTGAGTGCTCAGAGATTATCTCCCAAAGGACAGTCAGGGACCAGTCCTTTCTTTGGAATGTGCAGGGTTTGAGTACCCCAAACCTGCTATATTACCCTCTTACTAGACAGTTTTCAGAAGATAATATAAGAAACCATGATTCATTTTCAACAACTAAGAAAAGATTATAGACACTGTATTAGTCAGCCAAAGGGGTGCTAATGTGAAATACCAGAAATGGGTTGGTCTTTATAAAGGGTATTTATTTGGGGTAGAAGTCCACAGTTACCAGGCCATAAAGCATAAGTTTCTTCCCTCACCAAAGTCCATTGCCACATGTTGGAGCAAGACAGCTGCCAGGCTTCTTGTGTTCCTCTCTTCCTGGGGCTACGTTTCTCTCCCGTCATAGCTCCTCTGTTTCCTCCACAAAGTCAGCTGTAGACTATCAGGCGAACGGCTTCTCTTCTCCTGGGGCCTTCTCTCCAACATGAAAACTCCAACATCAAAACTACTACTCAAAACTGCTCCCTCTGTCCTTTGCCTTGCCTTTTATATTCGATTCCCCCACCTACCAAGGGGTGGGGCTCAACGCCCTACTCATGTGGCCCAGTCAACGCCCTAATCATAACTTAATCATGCCCAGATTAACAGATCAGTTTACAAGCATGATCCAATTATATTTTTGGAATTCATAATTACATCAAATTGCCAAATGGCTACAGACACATACACACTGATATCTAACTTAATGTTGTGTTGTACTGTTATGCGGTTTTCCTAGAAAGAAAAATTGGAGGTCATGAATATCTACAGTGAAATCCTACTAATTTTTGGTTAAAGTTAAAAAAAAATTAGTAATTGGTAAAATCAGGAATGGGAATCATCTTAGTCTGAGTGTAAATATAGATTCTCTTTAGCACACAAAATAGTACCCTCTCTAGTTTATATTGTATTCATTTATGTAAAGCCCTGAGTAAATAAAATATATAGATAATTAAGAAATCAACAATCTGTAGAAAATGTCAGTGTAAAACCAGTTCAGTCTGGTATTTCCAAAGGTTTCTTTTCCATCTACTATCATCCAGTTCAGATTTTGAATTTTTTTTTTTTTTGAGTCTTTTTCTTTAACATACAAATAAATTCTTTAATGAGATAGATTGTTTATAATTAAATAAAAGGATTATAGGGCATTTTAATTTGTCTTTATACTTCTTTTTAAATGTTATATATTCTATTTTTGACTACATAAAGGGAAAATTTTTCAAAAAATATGGGCTTTAGTCTCCTCTTTGGCTCCTGGATGTCATGTTCTTTTTATTTATAAGTAAGGTATATTAGTTCTTTAATATATGTATTTCTTAGTGATCAGTATTATTTTATATGGGTTAAATGACCGTATTACTACTACAAGATTAGCCTTTCACAAAAGCCTTTGTACCACTTTCTTCAGGAATTCAGTTTCCTTCATCAGTACTCATTATAAATTCAAATCTCTAAAAATCATCCATATCATTTGTGACATCCAGAGATTGTCTAATGTATTACCTAATTTCAGAGCAAGCCAAAGTTGTACAAAGTTGTAACAATGTTCAGTCTTCCAAAGGGCTTCCAAGCCTGAACTATGTGTGTGGAATAAGCCTGTTCAGGTTTCTAGGCCGTTTTATTAGCATAATTTACAGGCAATACAGGATCACCAACACAGTGGCTTTTAGACAGCCAGCCTGCTGACACGGAATTAGTTATTGATGCTTTACAACTCTTCTGAGCTGGATTAGAGTATTAGCATTTCAGGTTATTCAATTTGCTTCTTCACTTAGGGGCCAGAGATCATGAAAGAGGGGAAAAAATCCTCAGGATGAATCAGGGCACAATTTGAGACAGTGTGGCCTAGCTCTGTATGCCAGGAAACAAATTCCAGAAGAGCTTGATTTTATGGGCCAGGTCACTTCAAGCAACAGTATCAGACAGGTTATGAGGTTAAAAAAAAGAAAAAGAAAATCTTGGGCCATGTTAAGAAGTCTCTAACGTCACAGAGCAAAGCATGGTTTTGGAAAGGTAAGGACTGCTAATTCCAAATAGTTGTTTTTTTAGTTTCATGCTCTGCTTTGCGTGCTGCTTGTTTCTTTGAGTAGAGTTCATACCTGCCAGGACTACAGAACATCACCCAGTGATTATATTTTTCTTTTTTTTTTTTTTTTTCGCAGCAGTTTTACTATTAACAATAAACAAGGATGCATAGACTTAGAGAGCACCCAAATGGTAGAATTTTCTAAATAAAACATTGAAAATAAAATCAAATTTATCTAATAATTATAATTATTTTAATGTATTTATACTATAATGGTTCAATGCTACTCTGTCACTTATATCAATTTTATATTTTAATTTTAAGATTTATGGAAAATTTACAAACAGAGATCCAAGAAATGGAGTTCTTTCAGTTTTCTAAAGGTTTAAGCTTCATGAGAAAAGAAGACTTTGCAGAGTGGCTACTTTTTTTCACCAACACTGGAAATAAAGACATTTATTGGAAAAATGTGAGAGAAAGGTTGCCAGCAGGAGAGGTTAGTATACCCTTTTATTATGCATGTGATAAAGATGAAATAACTTAGACACATTTATGTAATTAAATAAAGTAACTTCCAAATTAACCAGGACTGTACTATTCTCCATTTTTCATTTAAGTATAATAAGTTGAGGAAGTCACTGCATACTATTGCCTGAGATAGAATCAGTATAGCCAAGTGTTTTAAAACATGAGTTTTGCATTTCCAGTAAAGTCAGAAATAAGGCAAGAATATCCACTATCATCACTATTATTTAATATTGTCCTGGAAATCTTAGCCAATGCAAATTAACAAGATAAAGAGAGTATAAAAATTTGAAAGAAGGTGACAGTTGGCTTTATTTGCTTATGATGCAGTTAATATGCCCAGCGAACTCAAGAGAATCAAATTAGAAAACGATTAGAAACTAAAAAAATTCAACAAAGTGCCTGTTACAATGTTACTATATTAAAAGAAGTAGCTGTCCTGTGTACAGATTATGCTAGAAAATGTAATGTGTCATGCATGTGTGTGTGTATATATAAAAAAAGGTTATCACCAAAATATTAATAAAGGTTTTCATACTGTGTTGCGATTTCAAGTGATTTTTACGTTATACCTTTATGTATTGTTTTTTAAAAAAATTTTTTTTGTAATGGGCAAGTATTATATAGTTTTTAAAAAACTATTTCCATTGTGAGGAAAAGATAAAATGTTATGAAAGATCCCAGTTATAATGGCCACAAAAATATAGAATAATTAGAAATATATTTAGCAAGAAATATATGGAGAAAACTTTAAAACTCTGGTGGCTATAAAAGAAAGCCTATCTAATTATAGAGACTTTCCCTATTATTGGATAGGAAGTCTTGGTATTATAAATATAGAGTTCTCCTTTAATATAGTCTATAAATGTAATGGTTATATTAGTCAGAACAGCTTAGGTTTGCTGCAGTTACAAATTAACCCCATCTTAGCACAGCCAAGTTTATTTCTCAGTCATGCTAGGAGACCATTGTGGGCTGGTGGGAGGCTCTGCCCTCATAGTCGCTCAGGAGCCCAGTCTCTCTGAGGCTCTGCTATCTCGTAGTTCCATCCTTATAAACTATGGCAGGAAGAGACAGACTTTTGGTCTGGAACTATCACATGACACCAGGCCATTGGGAGGACTAATCACATGACCCCTCCTAACTTCAAGGAGGCTAAGAAGTATAGCCTTTCATATGTGCAGGAATCAGAAGAGAACCAGATAATGGTGAACACAAATGGATATCAATGAAAGAATCACTGAATTTGTGGGAGGAAACTAGACAAGCCATATAAAACTTACATGGAAAGAATGCCCATATATTAAATTGTATTATGAAACCTTGGTGATTAAAACAGCTTGTTACTGACAATGAATTTGACAAATCAAGTGAACAGAATAGAGTCCATAAATACTCAAAGATGAGAATTTAGTATATGGAAAATAGCATTTCAGATTAATTGGATAAAAAAAGAACTAATAATAAATGGTATTTGGATAATTGATAATTAGCTGGCTATCTAAGGGGGAAAATGAAGGTAAATCCCTACCTCACTCATTACTCTGAAATGAGTTCCTGATAGATCACAGAAAAGAAAAATGAAACTGGATAAATACTAGAAGAAAACTTGGAAACAATTTTTCTTCTTACAGTGGGGTATATATCATTTCAAGCAAAACCCACAAATGGCTAGTTTTCAAGAAAAATTGATAAGATTTACTACCTAAAAATTAAAATTTTGTTGCCTCCCGCACCCCCTAAAAAAGTTATAAACAAAGTCAAAAGAAAAAAATTAAACTAGGCAGGAAATATTAGCATCACATATAATAGACCAACTTCCTTAACTGATAATGGGATATTAAAAAATCACTAAGTATCAAAACTTAGAAGGGCCTGAAATTTTACCATGTTTAATATATATTGGATCTTAAAATCAGTAAGGGTTAATAACTGTGAAGTATCTGAGAAGTTACTCTGCTTTCCAGTTAGCCTGCCACGATTTCCTAGATGCTGGCAGAAAACATCAGAGACAGAGCTTTATTATTCATGGCATAGCACAGCAGCCTGAGCATCGCGTTTGTGTCAGTTCTCCCTTGCCTCCCAAATCCCACGGGGGTAAGGATGAGGGGCCCAGGTAGATGCTGCGAACGCATCACAGTTGAGGCAACCCTGATCCTTGGGAACCTGAATCTTTTTAATGTGCCAAATACAAACCTTCTTGACTTTTGTTCCAGAGGGAGGCATTATCTTTCATTATCGTAGACAGTAAGCAAAACTGTCCTCTGCTCCAGAGGGAGAGCTTTTCTCTATACTCAAGGCTGATGACTATACAGACATCCTTGGGAACACAGGCTGCAACAGGCACTTAGTACCTCTGTTTGCGAGATATGCAGAAATGTGAGAGACCCATGGAAAACTGTCTCCCAGCAATAAGAAGACACCTAACAGCCCATTAGAAATCTGAGCAAGGACTTGAAGCGGTTCACAAGAAGAGAAATCCACAAATGCCTGATAAACATATGAAAAGTGTTTAACTTCGTTCACATTTAAAGACATGCAAATTCAAACACAGAGACCATTTTCCACCTATCAGAAAAGCAAAAAGGTTGTACACAGTGACTAGTTTGAGATTGTGATATAGAGAAACTGTAAAGATAATGAAGCAGTTATATGTACTCATTTTATATATGCCTCTTTACCTTTTGTAACAATTATGGAAGAGACACATGCACAAAAAAGGGTCTAAAATATAAATGTGCAACATCAAAAATAATTACCAGAGTGCGTACGTAGCTCAAGTGGTTGAGTGCCTGCTTCCCATGTACAATGTCCTGGATTCAATCCCCAGTACCTCCTAAAAATAATAAGAATTACCAAACATACACCTGAATAAACACCATCCCAGCTAAGAAAAAGAATGCTGCCAACACCCCTGAAGCCCTAGGGGACTCTGCTCCAGAGGGAGATAGCCCTCCTCCCCCACTCCAAGCTCCTGTCCTGAAGTTATAACCCTCACTCCCTTGTTTTCTTTATATTTTTATTTATACTTTGGTTGCATCTGAAATGTTTCGTTAAATCTTTTAAAAAGGAAGTTTAGTGCAGAGGAAGGAGTTCAGACTTAGGAGTCAGACAGGCCTGGTTTTCAGTCTCAGTTCTGCTGCTTACTAGTTTTGTGACTTTGGCAGGTCATTTCCACTCCTCCAGGTCTTTTCTCTCATCTCTACAAGCAGATGAAACACTCACACTTCCCTGGGTTGTTGTAAGGATTCAAATCATAAACAACATTTATTCAACAAGTTTATTGATTCCTCCTGGAAAGTAGAGATGAATCTAGTCTTCACTCAAAAAGCTTACAGTTTAAGAAACAGTCGGAATAGAGAACTACAAAAACAAAACCTAGTATACAGTCTGCAGTACACAGCGGACCTGCCGTGGTTCCTCTTACTCACTAAAATCTCTAATCCTATTATTCTGTGTCTCAAACTTTTTTTTTTTACCGGGAGGTCCCCGAGGTCAAACCCAGGTCCCTCCATATGGGAGACGGACGCCCAACTGTTTGAGCCGCATCCGTCCACCAAACTTTTTAATAGACTTGCTTAGAAAGCCCTAAGTTCATAAGCTATAAGATAGAATAGAGGACTCACACTTACAATCATAAGGTTATTTAATCTATAAAAAACTAATGAAAACTCGTTTTTGTTATTTTATTAGAGCATTACTTTGGATGAGTTCAAGTCATTTTGTCATTTTACGACCCACTTGGAAGACTTTGCTATTGCCATGCAAATGTTTAGTTTAGCACATCGCCCTGTCAGACTAGGTAAGTTATATGACTCATTTAAATTCATTTGCTAAAAATAATTTCAGTCTATTCTTCAACTTTATTATACCAGTCAAAGAGTAGTTATCAGTAAAATACTTCATTGGCCTTTTATTCCTGTGGTTATTCTGAACTTAACACCACCAACACTGCCATTGAACAGTTGTTTTGTTTTTACTTTCTCATTTTTCCCCTAAAAAGGAGAAGGAAATATTAAGTAAATGTAATTAAATAAAGTAACTTCCAAATTAACCAGTACTGTACTACTCTTCTTTATTCATTTAAGTAAGGACAAGTTGAGGAAGTTTCTGCATACTATTTTCCTAGTAGATTTTAAGTCTGCCTTTAAAATACTGATGAAATTAAAA
The DNA here is from genome assembly GCA_026826555.1 of Tolypeutes matacus. NCBI lineage: Eukaryota > Metazoa > Chordata > Mammalia > Cingulata > Chlamyphoridae > Tolypeutes > Tolypeutes matacus. The sequence goes on from JAKSZT010054335.1 coordinate 24,825,582, forward strand.
CAGCTTGCTTATCTTACAATTATACTTTTTACACAAATTTATGATTTGGATATGTTCTTTTTTTTTTCTTTTCTTTTTGGGATATGTTCTTGATGAGCATTTTTGTTTTCATTTTACTTCCCAAATAATAAAAATGTGAACTTCCCAAGTTTTTACTTCCCAAATAATGAAGATTTAGATTCATTCCATTTGGACTATTTCACATGGCTGATGGAAAAAAAATTTTTTTTGGGTGTTTCTGGAGAATTTTTATTGAATTTGGGGAAATGTTTACAATATAAAATTAAAGGGAATGATGAATTATTTTGTGTTTTCTTTTTAGCGGAGTTTAGGAGAGCTGTGAAAGTAGCAACAGGACAAGAGCTCTCCAACAACATTTTGGACACTGTTTTCAAGATCTTTGATTTGGATGGTGATGAATGTCTTAGTCATGGAGAGTTCCTTGGGGTATTAAAAAACAGGATGCATCGAGGCTTATGGGTAATAGATTTTGAGCTTTTAAAATACTACATATTTACATGTAATTAAATGAATAGTATTAAACCTAGCATTTTGGAAAATGTATAGATTCATAAATTGAGTTTTCATCATTTATAAATAGATTATGAACTATAGTCAAAATCCTGAAATATCTCTTACAGATGGGATTCAACATGTTTTATTTTGTTTTGTTTTTAATCTGAAACTAATCAGAAACCACCTATTCAGAAATCGTGGCCTAGAATTTGTCTTTGGGCTCCAGAATCAGATACACCTAAATTGAAATCCCTGCTCTACCGTTTAACTGCTGAATTCACAAAGCTACCTATTTTCTGAGCCTCAGATTCCTCATCTGTAAAATGAGGAAATGAATAAAATATACAAAAAAAAGGATTATTGTATGAATTAAATGTAGTTATTCACTCAACTTCACATCTTGATCTGTAACTGTGGGAGAAATCAAACTGAGAATTGTGTTTAGAGTAGAGTCTGCTAGGTTCACTCTCATGGAAGCAGTGCCCAGGGAGAAAACTAAGTCCAAAGTGAATCTACGTGTTAAGTAAATAGTTGGGCTAAAAAGAAGGAGGGAGTGAAAGGGGGAGAAAAGGAGAGAGAAATGGTAAGTTCATGAAGATAAAGCTATTTACAGCTTCCCAGAGCAAGTTCAGCTTCCTGCTACAAACATAATATATAGCAAAATTAATAAATATGATTTCCATTAGCAAACATGTTTTACAACTTGTAGTCATCCAGCACCCCATACTTAACGATCATATTTCAGGAAATTAAACCAAACTCCCAGTTAACAATTCTATATACGTGGGAGCCTCCTGTCCTTTCTCAGTAAGCATCCAAGAGAAGAGCTATAGGCCAATGAGAGGAAAAAGAGCATCTGTAATCTGAAAGAGACCTATGCTCCTGTTGGCTGATCTCCCACAGTGCTGTGCTCAGGATTGCAGTTACCAGGACCCCGATATTTTTTAACCTTTCCTTTTTTCATTCTGTGAAAAGGTAACAACTACATAGTGCTTTTAAATCGCAAAGCACTAATGTGAATTAGTTTATTTCTATAAGTTTTAGGCATATAATTTCTATTCCACATAACTAAATAAAGTTTACCAGAAAAGGGGAAACATTTGAAAATATTATAAAAGGAAAACATTTACAATAATTAAAATTTAAAACCAAAATATGAAAGAAGATAAATTTTCATTATCTTCTTAGGGAAGAATCTCTACTAATTTATACTTAGTCAACCACAATTTCTCAGTTATCCTGGAGGTGTTCTTATATACATTCACTTTAGCTTTTATCCTTATTTTAACAGTTCTGTAGCAATCATCTTTTGCCATAATCTACTTTAAATACTTTTTGGAAGAGTGCAAGAAGTAAACAATAACATCAAGTACACATTAAATGATGTTTAACCTAAAAGAGAATGACCCCTTACTTTTTACTTTTGGCTAACAGGTACCACAACAACTAAGTGTACAAGAATACTGGAAATGTGTGAAAAAAGAAAGCATCAAAGGAGTAAAAGAAGTATGGAAACAAGCTGGAAAAAGTCTTTTTTAAAAAAGATAATATGGGAATTATATTGCTCCAATTGTCAGAGTTTGCTTTTTTTTTTGAGTACTAGATGTTTATCTTAAATCTTCATTGATTTCCTCTGTAATATATAGATGCCTTGTACTTGATTTCTGATTGAATAATTTCTTAATAAGATTTCAATGAAGAACTCATTAGAAAGGAAAGTATTCTTTCACAAAACAGCTATTAGATTGAAGTAATGTTTTGTAATTTGATAAGATGGAACTCCTAGTTTTTCATTGATTTCTTAGTAAATAGCGTGATATGCGCTCTCGAAGGGTAAACCAAGTACTTATTGGAAAAAGGTATTTGATGCATAGGCCAGTATCAATTTCAGAAGTCCAGATGTTCCTAACATGGTAAATTAAGTTTAAAAACTCATTTCAGGTTTTCTAATCTGTAGCTTACATCTTTTATAAACTTCTAGTGTGTTTTATTTCTGTTAGCTTGGTTGATGTTAGTTGTCTTAAAAATAACATGTAAATTTCAATATCCTTTAGAAACAATAAAGTATTTATACAGATTAAAAATTACTGAGGTGCTTTTTATTTTATATGTGTTTTTTTTTAAACTACATTTTTTTAATGTAAATACACTCATCTCTTGACAACCTCATTAGTTTATGTTCTTAAAAACTATGAAGTTGGCAAAGTTTTGCTCACAAGATCAGAGCATGGGTTGTAGGAAAATGTTTAAAATGGCATTAGAAACTGTTTGTGGGGAAGGGGTATATAGGAACTCTACCTGCTGCATGATTTTTCTCTAAACCTACAACTTGTCTGATAAAATAAAAACCAAAAAAATATATTTTAAATGGCACAAGAAATTAACACAGTAAAGTAAATATAAAGTGGCATTCTTAAAAACAAGGTAAACAGAAATTATTTATATATATATATACACACACACACACACACATACACATATATGCTTCTCCAAAAAGAAAATTGCAAAGGGAATATTTAAAACATGTTCCATTTCCTGGATAAATGGCTCATTCCAGTGCTAGTGCAGGGAATGTTCAAGATGAGCCTGAAATATCTTGTGCCTAAAAATAAGGATATCCTCAGAAGTTAATGGAAGGAAGCAGATGTGGCTCAAGTGATTGGGATCCCGTCTACCATATGGAGGTCCAGGGTTCGATTCCTGGGGCCTCCTGGTGAAGGCAAGCTGGCCTGCACAGGAGTGCTGGCGCAGCAAGGTGATGCAACAAAAAGAGACACAGCAGACCAGGGATCTGAGGTGACACGAGATTGAGCACCTCTCCCCCACTCCGGAAGGTCCCAGGATTGGTTTCTGGTGCCACCTAAAGAGAAGACAAGCAGACACAGAAGAACACACAGCGAATGGACACAGAGCAGACAGCGAGCACAAAACGAGGGGCAGGCGAGAATTTTTTTTTTTTTTTTTTAATCTTAAAAAAAGTTAATGGAGAGGGGAACAAGTGTAGCTCAGTGGTTGAGCGCCTGCTTCCCATGTATGAGGTCCTGGGTTCAACCCCCAGCACCTCCAAAAAAAAATAAGTTAATGGAGATATGTCAAAGGCGTAGGAGGCAACTTGAAGGGGCTCCTGCTGGCCAAATCTGGGACAATTTGACGTCAAAATAAATAATAGTAATAGATTATAACCCACTGAATAAAATAAGAATCGCTGAGCTTACACTAAAATTGATTGATTGATTGATTAATGGGGAAAAGGGGAAAAGCTCTTCCTTACAGTTGTTAAAGGATAAGCCCTTGAAATATGTTAATCTGCCAAGTTGGAAGATTGTTACAGAGTAATGTTTGAGACTGACAAGTGGTAAAAGCTTTTGTCCAATTAATACCAAAAATATTTATTTTGCTAATAAAAATATAGATGTGCTCCAACTTACTGTTTTAGAAATAATTATTTAGAGCTAAAATTTTTCTCTCTTTAAAACGAGAAAAGGGTAGACAGTGTAAAAAAGTGTAGGTATGCATCCTTCACCATTTTCTCTATTTAGCCACAAAAATATTATCTGACACTCTCCTCACCTGTCTGCCCAGATGCCTTTATGGGTAAAGATTGGGGGTACAAAATTCCAAAAATTAGGATTGAGCTTCTGGTGGCCTCACAATGTCACTTTAAATTTTCCAGCCACCTCAGCTGGTGCTCACTCCTTCCCTGCCCCTCTTTCCATAGCATCCATGAATACTATACTCCAGCAACATAAAACTCCTGCTTTCCCCACATACACCATGTGCTTTGCATACTTCCCTCCTTTCATGCCTTTTACACCTGCGATTTCCTTCTGCCTGGAATTCTTTTCCTTCCCTCTCTTGTCCTCCCAGTTAAGTTGTAGATATCTAGAAATTCTAGACACCAACATGCTGCTCACATATCTAGTTTGTCTCGACTAAACTTAGCAAATCAAGAGCAGGACCAGTGCCTTATTCATTTTATGTACCAGCCTAGCTGAGTACTTGGCTTATTAAAAGCATCCAACAAGAGCTCTGCCACATTCTCCAAGGGAGCAGCAACAGTCCCCCGAGTGCAGGGGCAGTGTCTGGCAAAAGAGGGTGGTCCACTGATGAGTTCTTGTTATTGATGACTAGCCTTATGAGTCTTTGATCTTGTAATTGAAACTTAATCTACTGTTATGGGTGCTTAAGGGTTGCCACCTGAGAGCCTCCTTGTTCCTCTAATGTGGCCTCTCTCTAAGCCAAACTCAGTATATGAATGCATTACCTTCCCCGCAGCATGGGACATGACTCCCAGGGATGAGCCTCCCTGGCAATGAGGGATTAATACCAAGTGTCAACTGGCAATATGACTGGAAAAAGACCTTGAATAAAAGGGGGAAAAGGTAAAGACAAATGAGTTCATGTGGCTAAGAGACTTCAAAGTGAGTCGGGAGGTCATCTCAGAGGTAATGCTGACACACACCTCTGTAGGATCTCATAGATCACAAAAGTGGATATCACCCCACACAAAGGGGCTCCTGAGGGCTCTGGAGACACCCAGGTCCTATATAAGGGGGGATAGCTCCAGAGATTGATGCCTTATCAGTGGGCTCTACTTTGGAATCTGTGCTCCTGAGCATGACAGAGTTGGACTCAAATAAGTCCTCCCTGCACATGGTTCATCAGTCCCTTCTATTCAAACCTATATGTGATGGTGGAGTTTGTAGGTGTACTTGCAGAGACTGGAGCCTTTGGCCTGCCCATGTGCCAGCTGTGCCTGGAATCCTGGTGGAGCTGCAACTCCTACCCTACAGCTCAGTGAACTCACCCAGTCACCTGGTGAGGAGACAATGATGGACAACGGCCATCCCAGGGAATGGGGAGAGCCTGTAGCTGCAGGCAGGATAATCCCATCCACCGTATCCATGGGATATAAACCCACTCTCACTTGGAGGTGTGGTGGACATCACCATCCTAGACTCCTCAGGATTGGGGGAAGAGCTATGGACTAGAGTGGACTTAACGGTATTCTGTTGTAGACATATTGTGATTCAAGCAATGGAAGAAATTATAACAGTGAGGTGGAGCCAGTGGCCACTAGATGCTTTCGGGGCAGGGAAGGGAAAAGCAGTTGTAATACAAGGGCTTTCTCAGGACTTGGGAATTATCCTGAGTGACATTACAATGACAGATATAGGCCATTTTACATCAGCATATACCATGCAGAACTGTGTGGGAGAGAGTGTGGTCTACAAGGTGAGCTATGGTCCATGCTTAGTGGCAAAGCCCCAGGATGTGTATATCCACTGCAGGTGATGTGCCACACTAATGAAAGATGTTTTTGTGGGATGTTATGGGAGGTGTGGGAGGTGGGGAACCTGGGAATCCCTGTAATTTTTGTGTAACATTTATGTAATCTAAGCATCTTTTAAAATATGTTAAAAATATATATAACATTTATGTAAGCAAATGGACATATATGCATATATATTTATATATCATTTTACAAATATTGGTTTGTATTGTGAACATTTTTATTTTTACCCACAATAATAAACAATTAAAAAAAAAAATGGAAGAAAAAAAAAAAAGCATCCAACAAATGTTTGCTGAACAAAAGGAAGGAAGAGAAGAGCAGAAAGGAACTAAGAAGTAGAAAGGCTGAGGGAAGGAAAAAGGAAGAAAGGGAGAGAAGGAAGGCTTTTGAACTTCCTAAGCCCTTCATTCCATCGGAAGTAGCATACAATGGTGAATTAAAAACAAAAGGTCCCTGCTGTGAGGGAACTTATTGTCTAAAGGTTGAAAGCTCAACATTTTTAATATATATAATTACAAATTAAGAAAAAGAAATGTGATGTTAAAGAACTGAAGAGACTTTAAAACAGTATTTAGGGGATTGAGGAAACCATTTTCAATTTTTAAAGCCAAAAGTATAATAGCATTCTACAACTGAAACAAATGCTTGAAAATGAATATTTTTGTCATTACCTGATGACTGCTGCAAAATTATTTGGTCCCATTTGAAAAGAATATGGATATTTGTATCAAATAAGCAAAGTATATTTGCCATTGTCTCCTTAGGAGCATGGAGACATTTGCCTGAAAGCAGCTAGCTGGACTCCCTAATAATCTCAACTGAATCTTCAGTGATCTTCTCATCACTTGTTAAATAAGTGGTCATGAAATCTATTATTTTGGTAGCTAGTTTGTCTTTCTCTGCCCCTCCCTGGGGTAGGGGAGGGGGTGGTCCCTGAGCCCTACCTTCAGCCCTCACCTCTTCCTTGCCCGCACCCTCAGGGATCTCATTCACACCCATCATGTCCAAAACTGACCTGATCTGTCCCCGGCCCTTTTCCCAAATCTTTCTTCATGCCTCTTCCTCTGTTGTCCCTCCACACAGACCAAGCCAGAGAGGCCCCAGACCATCATCTACTCCTTAAGTCCTCCCTAGTGAATCAGACCCTACCAATCTGCTTCCTTGAAATCTCCCAAACATGCCCTTTCCCTTGCAACCCTTTGGCCACTTAGCTCAAGCTATGATCAGTGAGTGGGACGGCGACCCTCTACTGAAAATAAAAGTTCTGAAGACAGAGAGTTGGACTAGAGGCTGCAGTAATTTATTTCTCATGAGAAAGGGCACACACCCAGGCTAATGGAAGCAAGGTAAGTGCACGCGGTTAGTGCAGGAACAAAGATTATATAGGTACCCTGACACAATACCCCATTTCCCTCCCTCCTTTACCTCACCCATTTCCCCATTGGCTGGGGACCATGGGCTTACCATCTTAAGCACGAAAACTAACCCAATCAAGGAGCGACACAAGGCTTTATTGCCTTTTTAGGGAGAGTATGAGGGCATGTCTCCAGTATGCAGGTTCATCCCCTTTTACTGACATGGATTTGGGGGACGTGAGTTACTCGTGCGGGAATGTGGGGCTTAACTTGTTGCGACTGAGACTTGAACAAGAATGTGGGAGGGTTAGATAAATGGGAACAGGGAATTCAGTTTGAGAAGAGACCATGCTTTGTTCTATTTCTCTCAATCAGTTACTACTTATATTACCTTAACAGAATCAGGACTGTTAACCCCTCGCATCTGACCCCTAGGAAAAGCACCGTGATGGAGCACCCAGAGTCTGGTGTTACACTGTCTGGATTCACATCCAGCTCCCCCGCTCATTAACTATGTCACTACATAAGCTTTGACATCTCTGTACCTGGTTTCCTCATCTAAAAAGTGGGAATGACAATAGTTCCTATTCCACAGAGTTTGTGTGACCATGAAATGAGATGATACATAAAACATCCTTGGAGCAGTTCCTGGCATGGAGTAAGCCCTCAATAACTCTTATATACATTGTTGTTATCATTTCAAACCCTTCTTCACACCACATTGATTTTTCTAAAACATAATGTGAGCATGTCACTCCACTGTTGATAATCCTATGACACTGCAAAATAAATCTCAGCTCCTCCATGATCTTGCCCTGCCTTCCAGCCTCACCTCCCACTACTCGCCCACACAGCCCTCACACAATGACAATGCCAAATTATTTGCTATTACCCCAGTTGGCCATCTTCTCACTCCAAATATTTTCACTGGCCAGTGCTCTAGGGAAGATGCTTCTGAGGCACGTTAGTATAGTGAAAGGGGGAAGGCGGCTGAGCCCCAGCAGACAACATGCCCGGCAGACAACATGGCTGTGAGACCCTGCCTGGAAACCTCCTGAGGGGAAGACTGCTACTAAAGAACAAAGCCAGGAAGATCCCGTGAAACCCTGGCCACGAATGAGATCCCATTTGGAACTCCTTCTGGGGTCAAGGGAAGTCCCAGATAACCCCAAAGAGGTCTCCTCATTGGGCCCCTGAGAGCTAACAGGCGGAGATGGTAAGGCAACCAACCAGAACCGCAAACAGCTGGGCCCCTCCCCAGCATTATGAAGAGGGAGGACTAAAGGTTTTCAAAGAACATTTACTAACCGAGGAAGTGGATGTGGCTCAAGTGGTTGGGCTCCCATCTACCACGTGGGAGGCCCTGAGTTCGGTTCCCAGGGCCTCCTGGTGAGGGCAAGCTGGCCTGCGCCTGCGGAGAGCTGACGGCCCAAGCCCCTGGACAGCTGGTGCAGCAAGATGACCCAACAAAGGGAGACAAGCAGACACAGAGGGAAAAAACGCGCAGCGAACAGACACAGAAAGCAAGACGGCGAGCACAAGTGGCAAGGTGGGGGGAAATAAATAAAAATAAAAATCTAAAAAAAAAAAAATTTCTAAGGATATCATTTAAAAAAAATAAAAGACCTAACCTGGGGCACCACGCACAAGTCTCACCCTGCAGCACGCCCGCAATCTATGCCTCAGATTGTGTACTGTTTCTTTTCTTGTTTCTTAATAAACTCTCTACTTTCTTGCCTACCCTATGGCATGTCCTTAAATTCTTTTCTGGGACATAAGCCAAGAACCTAGAAGCCCAGAACCCAGAGCATTCCACTAGCACTTCCCCCTGGCTAATTTCTTCAAGTGCCACTTCATCTATGAACTTTTTCATTTTTCTCCCTGCCTTTCCCTCAAATGAATTTAGGGATCCCCTCTCTTAGCTCCTGTGGCAGTTTGAGATTATTTATGAATCCCCAGACAAGAGATTATGTTTGTAAACTGCCCTGTTCCTCTGGGTGTGATACCCTTTGATTGTATTAGATTCAGATGAGATGTCTTTGATTAAATTATGTTAAGATTAGAGCTTTGATTCAACCACATCAGTAGGGCTTGTCTCATGGTTGAGATCTCACTCCTTTGGTGGGCTGATAAAAACAGACACTTACTCAAGAAGACACACAGAAGATGATACAGGAAGAGAGAGAGAGCTCCATAGACAGGACAGAGGAGAGAACTTTGATCCTGCAGCCAGGGAAGAGAGATGAGCCATTCGCCTGATAGTTTGCAGCTGAGCAGCCAAGGCCTGGAAATAAACAAGCCCTATGCCAGCCTGTAGCTGACAGAGAGGAAGGCTGAACCCTCACAGAGATCACCCACCATCTTGCTGATTTTGGTGAGAAAGCACCCTTGAGTTGGTCTCTTTAGGGTCTTGTAACTGTAAGTTTTTATCCCAAATAAATACCCGTTATAAAAGCCAATAGGGAGGCAGATGTGGCTCAAATAGTTGAGCGTCCATCTGCCATATGGAGTGGACCTGGGTTCGATCCTGGGGACCTCCTGGTAAGATAAAAGAAATATAGAAGACGCGCCTGCTGCCAGGCCCCACCGAGCCACACAGCAAGATGATGACATAACAGGAGAGAGACACAGGGGAGAGCCAAGATGAGACGCACCGAAAAACCAGGAACGGATAGTGCAATAGGCAGAACGCCTCTCTCCCACATGGAAGGTCCCCAGGATCAAATCCCAGTGAAGAGAGGAGAAGAAGGATGAGAAGAAAGGGCAGGAAACAAACACAGAGAATTGCCCAGCGAATGGACACAAAACAGCAAAATGGGGGGGGGGGGTAGGCGGTTAAATGTATAAAGTAAATAAACAAATAAAATAAATATTTTTTTTAAAAAGCCAATGGATTTCTGGAACTTTGCATCGCCACCCCTTTGGCTGACTAATACAGCTTCCTTGGCATCTTCCTGTCCACACCTCTTTCTCAGAACTTCTAAAACTGCAATGGAAATTTTTTTTTTATTTGCCTCTCCCACTCAACTGTAAGCTCGTTAAGAACAAGGACTCTAAACAGTTTTAACACTGTCTTCTCAATACCCTGCACAAATGATTGTTCAAAAAACATTTGTCAGAGAAATCAATGAATGAAAAGGAAAATGGCAGGAAACATTATCCCCTTAGGTACATCACCTCTCCTGATAGCTTTTCCATTACATTGCTGTGCAGGGAGAAGGTAGTGGTGTTAGGAGAGCTACAGGACAGCTCTGGTTTGGGCTCTGGCACTGGACATGGATGTTGAAAGGGGCTGGCTGGATATGGTTGGAAAGCAGAACAGGTGATGCGGATTAAGACAAAACTGAGATGCCCTGAAAAACCTTGGAAATAAGGTTAACCTTAGGGAGTTAAACAGTAAAATCATAATATATTATAATATAGACAAGGTTAATCACTGGGTGATAGTATTTGGAAATGTCAAATGCCAACTAGAGAGTAATATCCAGATCAGTGGTTCTCAACCTAATAATGCCCAGTATCATCACCATTTTTAACAAGTATTTTGTAATTTCCTCTTCACTATCTGAATGAAATTCATAGGTAACATAACCTTAATAAACATTTGTATTTTTATTTATTTTATTTTATTTTATTTTATTTTATTTTATTTTATTTTATTTTATTTTATTATTTTATTTTATTTTATTTTATTTATTTTATTTTATTTTATTTTATTTTATTTTATATTTTATTTTATTTAATTTATTATTTTATTATTTTACATGGAAAGCAGGCGCTCAAACCACTGAGCTACACCTGCTCCCAGCACATATTTTAAAAAATAAAATAAAACACTAACGTAAATATAAATTAAAAATTAAAATAAGTTACAATAACATGTTCTATATGTGCATGTTCAAGGACTACTACACTAAAAGACAAACACCCCCTAAAACACACCCCTAGGGTAAGTGCCATCTAGAAGAGATCTCCAACCAATCAACAGCAACAACAAAACAAATGAGGAACTCAATAGGAAAATAAGCATATATCAGGATTTTGGTAATTCACCATGGGGACGTGAGGTAATAGGCAGGAGATGGATCTGAGTGACTTTAAGAAAGAAATGTTTGAGCTCACGCTATGTAATCAGAGAAATGCAAACAAAAACAAGAAACCAAATTACAAGGCAATTTACCAATTTAACTAAACCAAGATAGCAAAATTGGCAAAACATTGAAATCTGAAAATACCAAATGTCGGTGTGGATCTGGGGAAAAAGGATCCCTCCTGCACTGCTGGTTAGAAAACAATCTAGCAGTCTTTTTTTTTTTCCTACGAATCTGGCAGTCTTTAGTGAATTATGTGTTTAGCCTGTAACTCACTCTTAGACATATAGCCCTAGAGAAGCAAGCACAAATCTACACGAGGACATATACAAAGATGCTCATGCCAGCAATGGTTGTAGTAACAGGAAGTTAGAGGCAACCCAAATGTCCATCACTAAGGAAATGCTTAAGCAAACAGGGTGGGTAAGGCTGTGCAATACTATAAAGGAACTAGAACTATGAACGGGAGCTACTTAGAGCAATACGGATAGATCTTCAAAATATAATATTGAGTTTAAAGCACAAGAAACAAAATCTATAGCTAATATCATTTATATACATTAAAAACAACACTGTTTGAGAGGGGGGAAGGAAAGGAGGGAATGGCAATGGGAAATAGGAATAAAAGGAAAAACAAACAATAATAAAATAAGAGAGGCATTGCTTAGCTCTAATAGGATAGTGTGCCTCAAACTAAGGAGTATGATTAACTCAACTTTATGCACCTGAGGTCCACTGTAAACCAAAACAATAAGAATATAAAGGATCTGAACTGAAGTATGCAATATCACCTTAAAGAATGGCTTCAGCTTAGAATTTAATAGAATATATTAACATAGCTGAAGAAAGTTTGTCTTGGGATCTTAAATAGTTCAATCAATAACCTATTTAGGGGAAGTGGCTGTGGCTCAATTGTTTTACCATATGGGAGGCTCCGGGTTCAATTCCCCGGGCCTCCTAGTTGAAGACAAGCCAGCCTGCGCACGGCAGTGACGGCCGGGGCGGCGTGGTGAGCTGGCATAGCAAGATGTCCCAACAAAGGGAGACAAGCAGATACAGAAAAATGCAAAGCAAAATGGACACAGCGAGCACAAGCAGCAAGGGGGGGATAAATAAATAAAATAAAAATAAAGCTTACTTCCAAAGGCTTCCAGTAGCGCTTAATTAAACATAAACCCTGACCATGGTCTCAAGACTCTTCATGACCGTGCCCCTGATCTTCTCTAACCTCACCTCCTATTCCTCTCCTCCTTACTGAGCACCCCAGCCATCTTGCTTTTTCTGGAACCTGGCAAGCTCACTGCTGCCTCAAGGTCTCTATCCTTGCTATACACTTGGCCTCTAATGTTCCATTTCTGGATCTTCCACAGGCCACATGATTTCACATCATTCAGATCTCAGCTCAGAGTTCTCATCACAGAAACTATCCCATACCAAACTCCATCACTCTCTATCCTCTTACCCTGTTTTTCTTCATAGAATAGTATCAGCTAAAATTATGTTCCTTACTTTTTTTATTTTGGTTACTATCTGTCTACACTACTAGAATTTCAATTCTAAGGCAGCAGGGAGTTTTTCTTAGTTAGCACTGTGCTCCCAGCACTTGAAACAACACCAGGCTCATAGTAGATGCTCACTTCATGTTTCTGAATGGTTGAATAAATAAGAGCTATGGGTCATCCATGAAAGCAAAGGAAAAGACTCCACAGAAACAAGCAAGACAATGCTCATCCAAAAGCTTTCCAGAGAGAGCACGGCCTAGTAACGGAACACCTTCTTTTTGTGACAGACCTATCCCTACCAGAAGATAGGTGCATTAGGTTACCAGAGCTTGTTGATATTAAACACTTAAAGACATAGTCAATGTCTCTTATTCTGATTTTATGGCCACCAAGCAACCATGTGATCATCTGGTCCCATATGGTCTGCTTACAGGTAAGGGATACTCTGACAGGCCAACCTCTCCTGACCATGCTGTGACCTCGGTGAGGGCCTTTCCATGTATATTCATTAGAACTTTTGGACACAAGCCATAGAAAGCCATCCTGAAATAAGTTAGACAAAAGAGGAATTTTTTGGAAGGAACGATATAGGGGTGTGTCATACAGTCAAATCCTGGTGAGGTCAGGGGAATGACTGGGGACTTGGAATCACTCCAACCAGGGATTTGAAAACCATCAGAGCTCTCTTCATTCTTTTCTCTACTTCTTCCTGTGTATGAGTTTCATTCTTTTTCACTTCACATGTACCAGAGAAAGACTAACCCTGCTCTCCTATATTCAAAAATCCCTGAGAGGTTTTTTTGTTTTGTTTTGTTTTGTTTTGAAAGATTTATTTATTTATTCCCCCTTCCCCCCTTGCCCCTCCCCTGTTGTCTACTCTCTGTGTCCATTTCCTGTGTGTTCTGTCTCTGCTTGTCTTTTCTTTAGGCAGCACCGAGAACTGATCCTGGGACCTTCCAGAGTGGGAGAGAGGCGCTCAATCTCTTGTGCCACCTTAGCTCCCTGGTCTGCTGCATCTCTTATTGTCTCTCTTCTGTGTCTCTTTTCGTTGCGTCATCTTGCTGCACCAGCTCTCCACGTGGGTCAGCACTCCTACGTGGGCCAGCACTCTGCATGGGCCAGCTCTCCGCTCGGGCTAGCTTGCCTTCACCAGGAGGCCCCAGGAATTGAATCCTGGACCTCCTATATAGTAGACGGGAGCCCAATCACTTGAGCCACATCCGCTTTCCCCTAAGAGAGGTTTTGATTGACTGGCCCACCTGGATCAGGTTCCATCTCAGACCAATCAACTGTGGCCAGGAGGGTAGGGTCTATAAAAGCATGGCAGCTCCATGACCGCATGTGACTAGCGTGTGGCAGGGGAGGAGCATTTCCTAAAAGAAGAGGGTTACCACTCCCAGAAGAAAGCAGGGGAGCTGGGCAGACACACAGTAGATTCTTTGAAACTCTATACACTAAGACTAGATTAGGGACCTTCAGGGCCGTGTAGACACAGCATAGCAGATTTCTGTAGTTTTTTCCAGCTTAATCTGGACGGAACAAGCTAAACTCAACACTACAGGATCAGTGTTTCACCAAAATGAAAAATAAGTGTCAGGGGAACTTCCAAGAAATTGGCTGCCTGACCAAAAAAGACACCTTTGAGCAAGTTGTACCAAGAATGCTATATAATTAATTCTTTTTCACCAATACACAAAGAGCTATGTAAAAGATTTTAATTTGATGTGCATATTTTATTTTCTTCTCCTCCTCCTACGGTAAGTTTTAGACTTTTACTGTGGCCCAGGGGGTGAGATAGGGAGATTTAGGTAAGTGGAGGGAGCCAGCTAGGCCTTCAACTGCCAGCCTTCCTTGTCTAAGCCCACAAGTACCCCATATTCCCTGCCAACTCTCATATTGCCCATGTGATTTATAAGCAGGGAAGCAAGAAGAAAGGAGAAAAAGCAGTGCCTACCTTGAGGTGCTAGACCCTCGAACCCTTCTCTTAATGATATGTGGAACATTTCTCCGCATTGCAACCTCTCTGCCAGTAAATGAGAAGTATAACCAATGTCAACAAATGCACATGTTAAACAGCTGAGCTGTAACTCAAGGTCATTAGAGAGAGGAGGTCTGCACACTCAAAATGGGGCTACCTGACCTCTGAAGAGTTGGTGTAGCCTATGATGTGTTTAGCTCCGCGTTCTCTGACCCTTGCCTCTTAAACAGCAGATGCTTTCCTCAAATAGCAACAGTTAAGTGTATTTTCAAAGAAACGTCCCTGATATTCCTTGGGGAAGTACAAGGCAAAGTGCAAAATTAGAGGTTGATGCCAACAAGCAAAGAGTTAGTATATAGACGAAGGCAGTATGGGACGGGTCAGGTATGGCGTTTATTTCATAAAAATAGCCATGTCCTCAAAAGCTGGGGTGCAAAGTGACACCAATTCCCATTCTACAGAATAGACAAAATGGATAACATGGGGAGAAAAATCGTGTTGAGAAAGGTTAAAAGAATCCTCCGCATCACTCATTTGTTGTAGCACTGCAGTTCATTTGATTGAAAGAATGAAATAGAAATGTTCCACAAGATGGCACCCTTGCTTTTCCAAAACCTTTTGTCTTTCTTCAGCATCAAGCATGATCTGTAACAGAAAAACCAAGCAAATGCTAAGGAAAATACACGGAAAATTACAGAATATTTCAAAGATGACTCATTTATTGAAGGAAAACACTGTGGGGACTTTGGAGTGACGGTGCCTTAGTTAAATATAAACCAGCTCCTAGAGAAATGAACACCATGTTTCACCACAGTTACCATTATTAGCACATGCAGCTTGGGTTTGGCTACACTCAGTTAGGAAGGAAATTAGTATTAGGAATCTCTAGGCAACACCATGGTGTTTGGATATTTTATTTCTTCAGCACCATCAGCATCAAATCGCTATTGAAACCTGGTCTGTACAATGCACTCTACTAGGCGCGCAGCTTCTTTCAGTGAGACGTCTCTTTCCAAGAGGATGAATGGGAGAAAATATTTTGCTTATAACACCTAGATTCTCAGATAAAATATTTAAATACTCAATATTGGGAGAAAAATACATAAAACTCTTTATGGTGTCCAGTATCATACAAGCTGTCCCCATCTGGAAAATTTTACGATCCAAAGAGAATAACAGGAATTTTCACTGCAGCATCATTTCGATCAGATAATAAAAATCTGGAAGCCACCTGAATGTCCAGAACCATGGCAGTGGATGAAGTATGCCATAGTTGTACAATGGAATTCTGGGAAACTGTTAAAATAAAGGAATCAAATAAAGTTACATGATTGTGCTGGTTGCTTGGCTATTGTCTCTCACTTCCAATCCGACCCTCCCTAGGTCTGTCCCTGCTTTCTGATGCTGGGAACCTGGTCTCTGCCATCCACCTTTTTTCTCCCTTGCCTGAGGGTGCGTGTGAGGTTCTGCAACTAGGGGGCGCTAGAGAGACCCACACGGCTGGATGAGGGGGACCCGCCAGCCCCTTCCTGTTTGTTTGCGGTCCTGCCAGGATCATCACGAGAAGAGTTCTTCATCCTGGCGCCAGCAGTTGGTACCAGTCTCGGGCTTTTTTTTTTTTTTTTGGCCCTTTTAGAAGAAGCCTCATTGTGTCCCACTGGCACCAGCACCAGCAGGCAGACGCCCCCTCGCTGAGCATGACAGGCCTTTCCTCCAAGCTTCTGGATTCTAAGGCCCCCCACCTCTTCCCTTTGTTCCCAGGCCCTGATGTGGTAGCTGCTTCTGACGTTACTCTGTGTTACCTCAGTGTCCTCTTTGCTTTCTAAGTTCTCCAGTACCTGTTTAATTTCTTATATTAAATTGTGTTAAAATACTTAATGTGTAGATAATAATATATACATGCACACATGTATATATAAGTGAATATATATATATACACACATAAAAGTATATATATTTTTACATATACTGCACATAAACCTATAAACACATACATTACGTAGATGTATAAATTTCATCTAATCTTCACAAGAAAGACTATGACACAAACATTATTATCCCCATTATACAGAAGAAAATGAGTCTCAGGTGAGAAAAATTCCACAATATCACATAGCTTATAAATGATAAAGCCGGGATTTGGATCCAAATATCACTGATTCTGTAATCTATATTTTACCACCATGCACTTAAAGTTGTTTGGACATCAAAATGAATTTTCCTCACCTGTGTTCTATATCATAGCTCAATCCCTAGGCTAGTCCACAAATGTCTTTTTACCTCCCATTGGGAGGTAAACTGATCTGTGCTTCTGTGATTAAAGTTATTAGGAGGTTGAGAAAACTGTAAGGAAAGTATGGGCATCTCTAATTTCAACTTACTTGTCATCAAATTAATATGATTCAGTGCCTTCTGGTGCCTGGCAAATGTGCTGGGCTCATAATGGAAAGCAAAACAGACCCAGTCCTTCCTTCAAAAGACTTACAGTCTAGAGAAAGTCAAAGTGGCAGTCTTTATTTAAATAATTATACCAAAGAGAGGTACCCAGATGCCTTATACAGGGGTCTAGCATAGACTGGCCACATGGCCACAGAGTTGTTTCAAAGGTGGATCCCCCCCCCCAACAATAACAACTTGGCATTGGCCCCTCTAAATGTCTGGGATGACATGCCTACTGTGACTGTTTACCGGGAACGTGTCTGGTTCAATACAAAGAGATCTCTGAGCAATAGCACAGCAGTAGAGACATTAGAGCTAAGTAATGTTTCCTAAAAACCTTCTATTTTTTTTCTTCTATTATTTTTTAACTTTATTTTGTACATTTAATAATTGAAAATATAAACAATTAAAAACTAAAAAGTAAACACAGATGAATAAATACATTTCTCAATTAAATGTACTGGATACATATAAATTTTTTTAACCAAACAATATGTTATATATTTGGTCCATAGTAATGTAATCATACAGTATTTGTCCTTTTCTATTTTTGATATTTAACTCCTTGCCTCCAACATGACTTTCCTGTAGCCTAAATACAACCAATAACTGACTATACGACAACTTTCTGCTTGCTGCCACATGAAGAAGGAAGCATAAAATATGCCTGGACTGATCAACAAGCAAATGGCCAGGAAGCTTTTTTAGGGGACAATCTTCCAGAACTGCAGAAACAATAAATTTGACCAACTGACCAGATCTGACCAATCTGACCAGAAACTTGTACAGTTATCAGGTTTGGGGACTTATCTGTCACTCTACACGAGAGCTAAGTTTCTGAACTCCCTTTCTTGAATGCATTTTGTTAGTTAGAAGACAGATTATTAGACAACTATGCAGCAAAGAAAAAGAAAAAGACCTTGCTGCAGTCAAGGTCCACTGATGAATGCTAAAGTTAGCAGGGGAAACAGGATATATGCATACCCTCAAAGTGCCTCCCCCCAAATATTTATTACTTACTGTGATGGTTTGAACCAATGTCCACAATTCTTTGATATTTCTCCCTCCGGGAGGTGAAATTAACTCCCCTCCTGTGGGGTGTGGCCGAATTTATTGACTGCCTTCTAATGAAGAGTGTAGGGAAAGCGGGGATAAATGTACCTTTACAGTGGAGAGCCCTGGAAAACGACACTTTAACCAAGAGGTTAAGTGTAATACTGTAGCCCCTGACATCATGCATTGATGTCACACATTGCAATAATGTCACCTGTGTGGTTTTCTTCCCCCAAATCCATAACCCCAGTGTAATCATGAGAAAACATCAGATGAACCCAAATTGAGGTATACTCTACAAAACACCTGGCCAGTACTTCTCAACCCTGCTTTTCCATGAAAAACAAAGACAGACTGAGAAACGATCAGAAATTGGAGGAGCTAATGAGGCAAGACACTAAATGCAATGTGGGATCCTGGATTGGATCCTGGCACAGCAAAAGGATATCGTGGAAAAACTGGTGAAATCTGACTAAAGTCTGTAGTTTAGTTAAAAGTGTGATAACAACGTTAATTTCTTAGTTTTGAAAAGAATACCACGGGTATGTAATATGTTAACATTGGGTGAAGTTGGGTGACGGCTGTTGGAACTCTTTGGACTATCTTTATAACTCTTTGATTCTAAGATTATTTCAAAATAAAAAGGTTAAAAAAGAAAAGAAAAAAAAAAAATCCACCCTAAGCTGGGAACCATTTCTGCTGTTTAAGTGATAGGTAGGCAGGCTGTTATTTTTCCATTCAACAAATTCATAAATTACTTTTACATTCACCCAATTAGCAGCCCGGAGAGGAAAGGTTGGTCAAATATTAAGATTTGGACCTAATCCCTCAGCAGCCAAGCTGGGGGCGGGGGGTGGTTAAGGAATTGAAAGAAGCCTGGGGGAGGGGCAGACCCAGAGCTAGAGGGGAAGAATGGGCTGTGGGAGAAGAGACCAGGGCACAGGAAGGCGGAGAGCTGGCCTCTGAGGCCATGTTATGTATCATTAAAATCATTCAAGTGTTTTAAACAGATTAATTTTTCTAAAGGATTCTTCTAACCATGGTATGGAGCCCAGTAGAATGTAAGCAAGAAACAAGTTTCTTCTGTTCATATTTACCATAAATGCTGGTCTAGTTGGTCTTAATTCTGTCATCACATTTGTGTCTTCTGTTTCCCATCTTTTTATGCTGCATTTTTCCCTCTTCTTTCCTATCTTCTGTTGGATTAAGAAGGTTTCTCTATTCTCTCATTCTATACTCTGATAGTTTAAAAGTTAGAGATTGTTTATTTCTGTTTTTTTTTCCTTCAGTGACTACACTTGTTTTTTTTGTTGTTGTTGTTTTTTTAAAGATTTTATTTATTTATTCATTTATCCCCCCCTTGCTGCTTGTGCTCGCTGGGTCAGCTAACCACGCCGTGCGGGCGGGCTTTGCCTTCACCAGGAGGCCCCGGGAACCGAACCCGGGCCTCCCATATGGTAAACGGGAGCCCTACTGATTGAGCCACAGCCGCTTCCTGAACCATAAGCTTTTAATCTAATAAATTCCCATTGTAAAACCCAGCCCATTTCTAGTATATTGCTCCCAGAGGCTTTTAGCCTCTGATTGAGCCACAGCCGCTTCCCTACACTTGTTTCTAACAAACATACTTAACTATCAAATTTTCTAACAAAATCTGAAATTATTCATCTAGGTAATTAGATGATAAGGTCCTTTAATTCATGGGGAGGAGAGAGGTGTTGAATAAATGATGACAATAATTACCAGATGCGCTTTTTTGAAAAATGGCTATTATTGACTGGAGCTTTCAACTTACCCCCCACTCCCCCCCTTTATTTTTCTTGTTGTCTGCTTGCTCCTTGCCTGTTTTTCCTTTAGGAGGCACCAAGGAACCAAACCGGGGACCTCCCATGTGGGTGGCAGGTGCCCAACGGCTTGAGCCACATCTGCTCCCAATTTTCCCTTTTTAAAACACAAATGAAAGTTATTTAAATGTTTTTACATTAATTGATAATTAAATATACAAATATTTTATCAATTTCTGTGCTCACCATTATTTCTTGTTTTGGACATCTTCCTTCTTTCTAACCACTTTTCTACTTGCTCAACTACAGTTTTTAATTGTTCTTTCATGAGAGTCTGTGGTGGTAAACTTCCTTAGGCTTTACATGTCTAGAAATGGCTTACTTTGTCCTTTTTTTTTTTTTTTTTTTTAAAGACACTTTAGATTGCATAAACGTACGAGGTCCTGGGTTCAATCCCCAGTAGCACCTAAAAAGGGGGGCGGGGAAGGGCTTTGTCAGAGTCATGAAATTAACTTTATTCTGAGTGAATTCAAGTTTTGAAATATTCATTTTTGTTTGCATTTTTCCTTAGTATTACATTTCTTCATGGGCTTTGGAATTGAAGTTTTCAGACTAATTTTGAATGTGTGAGTTTGGCTTTTTCCTTCATCTCTATGGTTTCCATAAACCCTAATGGTTTCGAAGCTGCCTCTACTTGCCCTTATTCTTCCTCAGCCCAGAACTAGAACTAGAACTAGTGATATTTTGAACTTCTTTGCTGATGCTAATTATGGCCAGTCAGGAGGCCAGCTGGCAGCATGGGGCACCTCCAGGAGAGGGGCTTCAAGTCTAGCTAGGTCTGCAACTTGTTAAAAGCCAAGAGCCCAGGCACTGATCAGCACATAATTTTTCCAGTCT
This sequence comes from Tolypeutes matacus, assembly GCA_026826555.1. NCBI lineage: Eukaryota > Metazoa > Chordata > Mammalia > Cingulata > Chlamyphoridae > Tolypeutes > Tolypeutes matacus. The sequence goes on from JAKSZT010054335.1 coordinate 24,846,493, forward strand.
CCTTTGTTGGGTTGTGGGAGATTGGGGTGGTCCTTTGCCAGTGAGCCTAGATCTGATTTCACACCCTCATTTCTACTTACCACTGCCCTGCTGGCCACTAACACTTGTTTCTGGATCAGGAGCCCCAGAGCCCATGATTTCTGCCCTTCTAATCACGTTGCATTTCTGTGGCATTTGATCCACAGAACTGTTTGTTTGAGCCTGAGGTTGTCTCTTTAGTTTTCTATATTTTAGATTTATAACTATCATTGCTTTGTTTTTGGAGCAAAGTGGATGAATTATAGGCCTAAATAGCTTTATCACCTTCTCCACTGCCACTACTTGAGCTCCGGCTACCATCTCTCTTGCTTGTATGATTGCCACAGCCTCCTAACTGGTCCCTCCGCCTCCAGTCTTTCTTCCCTCCAATCCATTCTTCCCACCACAGCCAGAGAGACTTGTATTAAAATATAATGCTGCTAACATGACTATTTTGCCTAATGTCTTTAAATGATTCCTGTCTTAGTTTGCTAAAAGCTGCTGGGAGCAATATACCAGAAATGGGTTGGCTTTTATAATGGGAATCTATTAGGTTAAAAGATTACAGTTCTGAGGCTGTGAAAATGTCCAATCAAAGCATCATCAGAGATGCTGTCTCACCAAAGGTCAGCTGCTGACAATCCTGGACTCCTGCCATGTGGCAAGACATAAAGGCAGCTCTGCAGTCTCTGCCTTCTCCAGGTTTACTTTCTCCCTGAGCTCAACTTTGGGAGATGAGGTACATGGCAGGGGTGTGTGTCAGAAGATGCACAGCTGTAGGTGACTAGGCATATGGCTCATCTCTACCCTCTCCTTTGGCCTCATTCTTTCTGCTTCGGGCTGCTCCATCTGTGGCTTCCTCTCTCCCAAGCTCCTCTCTGAGATCCTGGGTCCCTTCTTTCCATCTCTGAGGCTTGTTCTCTTGTGTCTGCACCTTTTTAGTCCTCCATTTATAAATGACTCCTTAAGAGGATTAAGACGCATCCTGGGTCCTGCAATCTAATCAAAGGCCCTTAACTCAAGTGATCTAATAAAAAGTGATCTAATCAAAAGGTCCCATCTACAATGGATTTACAGACACAGGAGTGGGTTTGCTTTAAGAACAGGATTTTCTGGGATTCACAAAAGACTCAAACCAACACAATTCCCTAATGCCACAATAATTAGCATGGAGGGCATTCACCAGCCCACCATGGAAAAAGAAGTTCAGGATGCTGGCTTCTATTGCTTGCAGACCAAAGAACATTAACTAATTAATGCTCATAGTTATTTAAGATAGAAAAATTCCCCAAAGAATGAAAATGTGTGTTTTCAGTGGAATGACCTTAGGACAAGGCAATAGATCAGAATGGTTTTCTAGATCCCATATAGAGCCAACACCTTCTTTGAACATATAGCAGTCATTTAGAAATAAAAAACTAATGTGAAGTTAGGAAGAATAGCTGGATCATAAGAGAAGCCTTCACACTTACCTGGCAGGGGAGATACCATGATCACGAAGGTGGTTTTCCCAGGGCGAGGCTTATCCATTGCACTCCGGATGTGCTGGCCCCCGCGATTTCCCCAAATGTGGGAAACTCGACTGCATAATTTGTGGTAGTGGGGGACTGCGTTCGCGCTCTCCCCTGGAAAAAAAAAGAGAGAGAGAGAGAGAGAAGCCTTCAAATGTCCATGCAATATCTGAATATTGAATATTTCCTACTTGCAAGGCATTAAGGGGGAAAACAATGTGTAAGAAATACATTCTACTTTCAAGGAGCTTCCAAGATAATAGGCAAGGTGACTCATTTACAATTAGTACCAAAATTATTTAAGTGTTATAAGCAAAATGGCATAACAAAGAAGAGTTCCTTCCCAGCTAATGTGATCAAGAAAGGCTATGGAGGACAGGGTATTTGTGCTGAACATTAGTAGCATAGTTTAGATATGTAGAGATGGTAGAAGGAGAAAAGGCTTTTAAGTTATGTTCTCTCATTTTAGTCCAAATTCCACCTTGAAGTCTAACCCTCCTATCCAGCTTCTTTGGGAAATAAGCTGAATTCCATCTACTATTTGCTTTAATGCCCAGAACTAGTGTCAACTTGCCACTATTGTGACTTTTAAGGCACAAAATCTGGGAGAACAAAATACTATATACATCCTTTATTACTTCTAGCACTAACGTGCAGTGGTTGATTTGCTTTTATTAACTTTGTGTTAAAGGGGGAAGTCTGTTTCACAGAGATGCTAGTGAGCAATAACTAATTAAAATCTCAGTCTCACCAAAATTGACAAGCTAGTCATGCTTTTGGCCTTGTATTATGATGTCTTCACAGTGATGCTTCTAGGTTCTATTATGATTTACAGGCACTGCTTAGCCAGGTTCTCCAGTTGCAAATAAATTCTAGAATCTGAAAACTTCCAGTAATCCCTTGGGTTGGGAGGAGGGCCGGTGGACAAGGGGCAGAGCGGCAGCCGTTTATATACTCTCCTTCTGGCAACTCAACCTTGAATTTGGGTTTCAAACCAGTGACAGACTCTACATGGCTTCCATCCTAAATCTCGGGCATCTGGCGGTTCCATCTTCAAAAAATGAAGAGCTTATGCCTGAAACATGGTCTAAATTATTTCCAAGCACAGGGGTTCTTAACCAGAGGTACATTACAATCACCGGAGGAGCCTTATAACAATATACATTTCCCGCCCGCACCCTGGGGTGGGGCATGGCCTTGTCCTATTTGAAAAAGCGCCCCGACTACTGGGCCCGGGGAGAGGCAGCTTGTACCCAGGGAGGTCAGACGCCCCTTTCTTTCGCTCGAATCCTTTTCAGGAGCCCACTCTGCCCCCGTGAGCCTTGAGCCGCAAGGCCTCGCTGTCTTCAGCAACCCAGGTGGGTCCCTCAGAGGCCCTGCGGCGACGGCCGCCCGCCTCGCCTCCCCACAGCCTCACGTGCGCACCTGCGCCCGCCACTCCGCGCCAGCCGCCGCGCGCCGTGGGCAGTGCCGACGCGGGCCCCGCCCGCTGGAAGGCGGCCCGGCGGGGTGCGGGGTGCGGGGTGGGGGCGGGGGCGGGCTGGGCACCGCGAGGGGCGGAGTCTGGGCGCCGCCTCCGCGTTTCGCTCAGGAGCGTTTCCTGAGACGCGGAGGACCCGGCCGAGGAGCCGGCGGACACGCCCGAGCCGGCCCCGGGGGTCTGGCGCTCCCGGAGGCCGAGGGGCGCTGGGCACGGCCGTCGCCGGCCGAACATGGCGCCGTGGACGTTCTGGCGCTGCTGCCAGCGCACGGTGGGCTGGGTGCCGGTGCTTTTCATCGCCTTCGTGGTGGCCTGGTCCTACTACGCGTACGTGGTGGAGCTGTGCGTGTGTGAGTACCGGGCGGGGCCGGGGAGCGGGGGCGGGGGCCGGAGGCCGCGGCTGCGGGAGCGAGGCCGGGCCTCAGCGGGCTGCGGCCGCCGCGCTTCAGGAACCCGGGGTGGCTGCGAGCCCTGGCCAGACGCGGGTCTGACGGGTCCTCGTCCTGGGGGTCGCCGAGACCTGAGCTTCCTGGGCGGCCCGGGGGCCTTCCTGGCCCCCTTTGTTAGGCCCGCGCAGCGCGCGTCGGGGGCTGCACTCCTGCCCCGCGGGTGCGGGGGGCGCCCGGAGCCATCCCGCTTTCCCCCGGTGGCGGGGAGCCTGGGGCTTGTCGGTGAGCCGAGCCTTGGTAGCTTCCTGGTTCCGCGGTGGAGCAGTGACGGGCCGCAGGCTCCGGGAAGTGACTGTTCAGAGAGGTTTTTTTCTTGGATCGGGAGTCATCGAGCTTTGTAGAAAGTTTTTTTTATCCCATGTTGTTTGTTTTTGCTTTTGTTTATCTTTCAGAATAATGAAATCTGTTCTTTCTAGTTTTGCTTCTTTTTTTCCCCGGGTCCGAACAGCGCGGAAGGGAATGTTTGCTTACCCAAAGAGCAGGCCGTTGCGGGTGCGATGTCGGTGGGTCTTTCTCTGACCTCTTCTGCTGAAGGCAGTTTAGCCCTAGGGTACCAATGAGCACCCACCTATGATTTTCGATGGTACTTGCCCCTTTTAAAAGTTCATTTCTTTCAAGTTTGCATCCACTAATTTAAGCACAATGTTTTTGTAAGACAGAATGGGTGAGACGATACATAGCCCGATTATCTTTTTCTTGGTTACTTATTATGGAGCTCTAGTTATACAGGTGGTTTCTCCTAAAAGGCAGCGAAAGAAGGTTCCTAAATATCTCAGGCAAGAAAAATACCTGGCCCCTGGTAGGCTTTCACTCATTGAACAAATAAATTGTTTATGACTGGGAGGCCTCATTATATCCATCCAGCCTCCACAACTTAATAGTTTTGCAATATGTATAAAATCCACCCCACTGGGAGTAACACTGAGACAGAATTGGTTTTAAGTTAAAAGTAATGGCTCTAAGAGAGCCGTCTCACATAGGTGATAAGCAGAGAACTAAAGATTTATTAGTGTTTTTGGTCTCTTGCTTTTTAAATTAAACTGAAATTCCGCTTTGATTTTTACCCCCAGGCTGATATTTAAACACATGACTTTAGTTATAGGTGGATTTGACCACCTTTTTCTCTTTGGCTAAGTTGGTTATTCTTGAGGAAAGTGTTAATTCAGGTTTACAGGGTTTTATCAGATCACCTTGCTGTTCCTCTTTGGAATGTAGAGGATCTTAGCGTTTAAGATTTTAGAGATGATCTAATTCAGTCCTTTTATTTTACTTCTGAGGAAATTATGTCTTGGGAGAGCTATGTGATTTTTCCAAGGATGGAGTGTCTTTTATCATTTTTCAACTAGAGATAAGTAGAGTGGGACTCAAGAGTCTACATCTGAATCTTCCCTGTGTCTCCTTCATAACTTCTTCTAATTTAGAAGGATACATGATATAACTAACTTAAACATCATCATTCAGGGTAAGTCTTGACATAATTGATTCTGACGTGTTTTATTGATCTCAGAAGAACCAGCTTTTTAAAAATTTTCTCTTGTTTATTTGTTTTCTATTTTATTTGATGTCTGATCTTTATTATTTCCTTCTTTACTTTGGGATAAATTTGCACTTTTTCTAGTTTCTTAATGTGGAAGCTGTGGTCATTGATTTGAGCTCTCTTTTTTTTCCTTTTTATTTGATGTTTAGTCCTACACATTTATCTCTAAGTACTACTTAATCATGTCCTTTCACTTTTTTTTTTTTTAACGTCCTTTCACTTTTGATATGTTTCTATTTTCTTGCAGTTCAAAATATTTTGTGGTTTAACTTTTCATCTTCTTTGACCACCCATGGATTATTTTAGAAGTATTTTATTTACTTTCCAGTAATTTGGGATTATTCAAAGATGTCTCTGTTCTTGAATTCAAATTTAGTTCCATTGTGGTCAGAGAACCTACCTTGTGTGAACTGAATCCTTTTAAGTATATTGAGACATGTTTAATGGTCCAGAATGAGATCTCTCTTGATAAATGTTCCATGTGCACTTGAGAAAAATATATTCTGTATTCAGCAATGTATTTTGCTGTTGTTGAGTGGAGTGTCAATTAGATAAAATTGGTTGACAGTGTTGTTCAAGTTTTCTGTACCCTTGCTGATTTTCTGTCTACTTGTTCTAGCATCATTATTGTAAGAGATTATAATTGTGGATTTGTCTGTTTCTCCTTGCAGTTCTGTCAGTTTTTTTGCTTCCTGTATTTCACAGCTCTGTAATTAGGTGTATAAAACATTTAGGATAGTTATGTGCTCTTGATGAGTGGACCCCTTTTAATTATGAAATGACTTTCTATATCCGCGGGTCATATCGTTTGCTCCAAAATGTGCTTTGACATATATTAACATTTCACCTTTCTTTTGATTAGTTAGCCCGATACATAATCTTCTGTCCTTTCACTTTTAACCTGTGTTTGTGTTTATATTTAACATGTGCTTCTTGCATGTAATTGAGCTCTCTTTTTTTGATTTGTTGGCTTTCCTATCCAATCTGAAAATCTCTGCTTTTTAATTGGGATGTTTTAACTGTTTACAGTTAATGTGATTATTGATATGGTTAGGTTTAACTCTATAATCTTGCTATTTGTTCTTTGTTCCCTTTTTCTTCTTTTTCTGCCTTCTTTTGGATTACTTGAGTATTTTTTATGATACTATTTTATCTCCTTTGGTTATTAGCTGTAACTCTTTAAAATTTTAGTGGTCAGTGTAGGATTTATAGTTGTATTAGTTTCTTAGAGTTGCCATAACAAAGTACCACAAACTGGGTGGTTTAAAACAACAGAAATTTATTCTCTCACAGTTCTGGAGGCTAGAGATCTGAAATCAAGTTATCAGCAGGACCATGCTTCCTTTCTGTTCTCTAAGGAATAATCTGCCCCATGTGTTCTAGCTTCTCATGGGTATAGGCAATCCTTAGTGATCCTTGGCTAGTAGATACATAACTCCAATCTCTGCCTTTGTCTTCACATGGCATTTTACTGTCCGTGTTTGTGTCTGTCTCCCTGTCTCTCCTCCTCTTCTTACAAAGATACCAGTCATATTGGATTAAGGGCCCACCCTACTCTCTTATGATTCAGCTTAATTGATCTAATCTGCAGTGACCCTATTTTCAAATAAGGTCACATCTAAAGTTGCAGGACCACATGAATTTTAGGGGTGGGGGGGTGGGGATACATTACAACCCAGGACAGTAGTGTACATATTTAATTTAGCGCAATCTACCTTCAAGTGATACACTATTTCTCATATACCTTACAAAAGCATGCTTCCATACTTTTCAACTCTATGGTTGTCATGCATTTTATATGTTATAAATGTAACATTATGTTGCTGTTATTTTGTTCAATTAAGAAAAGTTGTAGCTTTACAGAAAAACCATGCAGAAAAGAGAGTTTCCATATATCCACCTAACACACGTAGTTTTCCCTATTATTGACATTATGCATTAGTGTGGTACTTTTCCTACAATGAAACAATATTATTATAATTATACTATTAACTATGTAGTCCATAGTTTATATTAGGGCTCATTGTTTGTGTAGTACAGCCTTATATTTTTTATAAAAAATGTTATTCCAGTAGCATATTTACCACCTAAAATTTCCTCTTTTAATCACATTCAAATATATAATTCAATGATATAATTGTATTCACAATGTTTCGATACCATCACCATCATCCATTACCAAAATTTTTCTGTCACCTCAAACAAACTCTTTACCAGTTGAACATTCCCTACCCCATCCTGGCCCCTGGTAACAGGTATTCTAGTTTCTAACTATGAATTTGCTTGTTTTAATTTTTTATTATCAGTGAACTCATACAACATTTGTCCTTTGATCCCTGGCTTATTTCACTCAACATGATGTCTTCAAAGTTTATCCATGTTGTCACATGTATCAGAACTTCATTCGTTTTCACAGTTGAATAATATTCCATTGTAATATCACATTTTGCTTATCCGTTCATCTGTTGATGGACACTTGGGTTGCTTCTGTCTTTTGGCAACTGTGAGTAATGCCACTGTGAACAATGGTGTGCAAATATCTGTACACGTCCTGCTTTCAGTTCTTTTTGTATATACTGAGAAGTGGGATTGCCAGGTAGTATGATAATTCTATACATAATTTTCTGAAGCAATACCAAACCATTTTTGACAGCAGCTGCACCGTTTTACACTCCCACCAACAGTGAAGGAGTGTTCCTATATCTCCACATCCTCTCCAGCACTTCATTATTTTCCTTTTTTTTTTTTAATAGTAGCCATTCCAGTGAGCATGGAATGGTATCTTGTTGTGGTTTTGATTTGCATTTCCCTAATGGTTAATGATGTTGAGCATCTTTTCATGTGCTATTTGGCCATTTGTATATTCTCTTTTGGAGAAATGTCTACTCTAGTCTTTTGCCAGTTTTAGTTGGGTTGTCTTTTTGTTATTGAGTTATAGGATTTCTTTATATATTCTGGATATTAAACCCTTATTGGATATGTGTTTTCCAAATATGTTCTCCATTCTGTAGGTTGTCTTTTTATTTTCATGATGAAGTCCTATTTACGTCTTTTTTCTTTAGTTGCACGTGCTTTTGGTATAAAGTCTAAGCAACCATTGCCTATTCCAAGGTCCTGAAGATGCTTTTCTTCTGGAAGTATTCTACTTTTGATCCTTATATTTAGGTCTTTGATCCATTTTGTGTTAACTTTTCTATGTGGTGTGTACCTTCTTTTTTATGTAGGGGTCTACCTTCTTCTTTTGCATGTGGATATCTAGTTTTCCTAGCACCATTTGTTGAAGAGACTATTCTTTCCCCCATTGAGTGGAGTTGGTGCCCTTGTCAAAAATCAATTGGCCATAGATCTGAAGGTTTATTTCTGAATTCTCAATTTGATTCCATTGGTCTTTATGTCTGTCCTTGTACCATTACCATGCTGCTTTGATTATTGTCGCTTTATAATAACTTTTAAAATCAGAGAGTGTGAGTCCTCCAACTTTGTTCTTCTTTTTCAAGACGGTTTTGGCTATGTGATGTTTAGTTTTGCCTTTTATGCAAATAAGGTTGTTGGAATTTTGATTGGGATTGCATTGAATCTGTAAATTGCTTTGGATAGAATTGACATTGTAACAATATTTAGTCTTCTAATCCATGAGCGTGTAATGTCCTTCCATTTATTTAGGTCCTCTTTGCATTCTTTTAGCAATGTTTAGTAGTTTTCTGTGTACAAGTTCTTTACCTCTGATTAAATTCATTCCTAAATATTTTTTCTTTTAGTTGCAATTGTAAATGAATTTTTGCCCTTGGTTTCCTCTTCAGATTGCTTATGTGTAGAAACACTACAGATTTTTGCATGTTGATCTTATACCCCGTTTTTCTGAATTGTTTATTCGCTCTAGGAGCTCTGTTGTGGATTTTTCAGGATTTTTATATATAAAATCACATGATCATCAAATAGGGAAAGTTTTACTTCTTTCTCTCCAATTTGTATGCCTTTAATTTCTTTCTCTTGCCTAATTGTTTTGGCTAGAACTTCCAGTTCAGCATTGAATAACAGTGGTGACAGTGGGCATCCTTGTCTTGTTCCAATCTTAGAGGAAAAGCTCTGCCTTTCACCATTGAGTATGATGTTAGCTGTGGATTTCTCAGTATGCCCTCCATCATGTTGAGGAAGTTTATATTTCTAATCCTAATTTTCTAAGTGATTTTTATCAAGAGGGGGTGCTGAATTTTTTCAGATGTGTTTTTGCATCAATTGAGAAGATCATATATATATTTTTAACTTGATTCTATTATTTTGGTGTATTACCTTAATTGATTTTGTTATGTTGAACCACTCTTGCATACCTGGGATAAATCCCATTTGATCATGGTGTATAATTCTTTTAATGTTCTGCTTCAGTCAGTTTGCTAGTATTTTGTTGAGGAGTTTTGCATCTGTATTCATTAGAAATATTGGTCTATAATTTTCTTTTTTTGTAGTATCTTTATCTGGTTTTGGTATTAGGGTGATGTTGACTTCATAGAATGAGTTTAATATCATTCTTCCTGTTCAATTCTTTGGAGGAGTTTGAGCAGGAGTGGTGTTAATTCTTCTTGGAACGTTTGGTAAAATTCTCCGATGAAACCATCTGGTCCTGGATTTTCTTTATTGGGAGGTTTTTTATTACTGATTCAATCTCTTTTCTAGTTAATGGTCTATTGAAATCTTCTATTTCTTCTTGAGTTTGCGGGTTTCTCAGAATTTGTTTGTTTCAACTATGTTATCTGATTTGTTAGTGTCCCAGTCATTCATAGTATTCTCTTGCCCTTTTTATTTCTTTGTGGTCTGTAGTAAGATTTCTGACTTAGTTATTTACATCTTCTCTCTTTTTATCTTTGTCAGTCTAGTTAAAGGTTTGTCGACTTTATTAATCTTTTCAAAGAACCAACTTTTAGTGTTGTTGATTTTTTTTTTGCCTTCTGTTTTTGGGGGAGTGGGGTACCAAATTACTTTGTTTGAAGGAATATGCAGATGAAAGAACTTGGTGTATATTGATACAACTTAGAGAAAAGCTAAAGGTAAACTCAACATGAATGCACTGCTTTGGTGACAACTGAAGTCACCCTGTGGCTCTAGGAAAGCCAGCCTAAGGCTTAGCTCTCCATCATTTTTTCCTAGGATGTGCTTGTCAAGGAGATACTCTGCCAAGCCCCCATCTTGGGCAAGTTGGTTACATAGTCACCTAACTCTTTTATGGACTTGACCTGCTCATTCAGGTAATGTGTCTCAATGAAGTCACACAACTGGGGGTCATTTTTGTCAGTGGCCAGCTTGTACTGCTCCAGTAGTGATTAAATCACCGTTTTTTTTCCAAGTGTAATGCACACTTCATTGCATTCATCCTTCTCTCTCAGTCATCTCATTCTGGTTTCTGGATATTCTGAAGGAAGACGTGGCTACCTTCTTGGTTCTGCTGCCTTCATAAGTTTCTTGGCACGTTCCTTTTCCTCATGAGATTGGTAAATAAAATATTTGGCGAAGTTCTTCAAAACCATATCATTATGGTCAAAGTAGTCAGACATTGAGGTGTAGAGCTCCACATTGATCTTGCAGTTAATGTGGCCTCCAAAACCTAGTTTTAGTTCTGGCACACCTGTGCTGGGGACATGGTTGTCATGACAGGTAGCTGAGGAGAGGCAGGAGCAGTGGTGGGGGCCTTGGGGTTGTCAGAGAGTGTTGTGAGTAGGTGGCGGAAGGCTGGCTGTCAGGGGCAAGCACTGGGTTCTGTTCAAACACTTTGTTACAATTCATGAAACAATATTATTATAATTATGCTATTAACTTTAGCTAGCACACTTTACATTGTATTGTATAGTTCTATAGGTTTTTGTGCGTGTATGTGTGGTAACTTATATACAACCTAAAATTTCCTTTTTTTCCCCTTTTCAAATATACAATTCATACACAAAGTTGGGCCTCTATCCCTATCATCCATTGCCAAAACTTTTCCATCACCCATACTGGTTAAACATTAACACACCCTGCAAATAGTAACCAAAAAGAGCTCTTTTTTTGGTTACTATTTACAGGGTATGTTTTTGTTTTTGTGTTTTTCCTCTCCTTTCCCTTTCAACCTACTTGTGTGAACAGCATATAGTCATGCTTTTTTTAATCCATTCTGCTAATCTCTGCCTTTTGACTAGAGAGTTTAATCCATTTATATTTAAAGTAAATGCTGATAATTCAGGACTTTCTTCTGCCATTTTGCTGTTTGGTTTTATAAGTCTTATACCTTTTCTCCATTAATACCTACCTCCATGTTTTGTTTTTTTTTTTGGTACCATTTTCAGTCCCTTTTTATTTCTTTGTATATAACATCTTCTTCTTCTTCTTTTTTTTTTTTTTTTTTTTTTTTTTTGTGGTTACCATGGGGCTTAAACTTAACATCCTAAATCCATAAAATCATGTTTGATTTGCTACCATCTTAACTTCAGTAGCATACACACACGTTGATCCTATGCCTCTCTGTCCTCCCACCTTTTTGTTGTACTTGTTACAAATCATATCTTTATACATTGTACAAAACCATAGATTTATCATTTTAGGATCTGTAAGTAGTGAAAAATGGAGTTACGTACCCAAAAATACTGGCATTTATTAATACCCAAATGAGTACCTTTACCAGAGGTCTTTTATTTCTTTATGCCGCTTGATCCACTGTTTATTGCCTTTCCTTTTGAACTCCCTTTAACATTGCTTGTAGGGCAGGTCTAGTGGTAAGGAATGCTTACCGTGGGGCTTCTCATTTTTGAAAGACAGTTTCACTGAATATAAAATTTTTGATTGACATTTGTTTCCTTTCAGCACTTTAAATATTTCATCCCATTGCTGTCTTGCTTCCATGGTTTCTGATGGGAAGTGGACACTTAATCTTATTAGGGCTCTCTGTACAAAACACGTTGCTTTTCTCTTGTAATTTGTGAATTCTCTCCTTGTCCTTAGCATTTGATCATTTGACTACTATGTGAATGGGTGTGGTCCTATTCAGATTTACTCTGGGGTTCGTTGGGCTTCACAACTTTGGACCTCACCTCTGTTTGCTGCTCTGCTTCAGCCACACAGGCCTCCTTGTTTTTCATCTAAGAGGCCACGCATGCTCCTCCTGAGGATCTTTGTACTTACTTCCTGTTCCATCTGCCTGGAATGCTTTCCTCCCACATTTCTACATGGCTGCCTCCCGCTTCATGCAGGTTTCTGTTCAAATATTTGTCATTAGAGAGACTTTCCTGACTTCTTATATACAATAAATACTTCCTGTTTCCTTATCCTTCTTTATTTTTCTTCATAGCATTTAAACTACTACTGGACCTATAGTTTTTGTTTGTGCTTCTCTCCAGATTAGTATGTTCACCGCAGTATTTCCAGACCTAAAACAGGACCTAGTGAAATATGCACTCAAGAAATATTTGTTGAGTGAGTGATTGATTGTTCCCATGCCAGTGGAAGGGAATTGGAATTTTTTACATAGTATGAAACTCAAAATAACTTTTTAATATCGATACTCTCCTGAATTTATCTATTTATTAATTCATTCATTTCATAAACAATGATGGAGTGCTTCCAGTGTTCCAGATACTGGATTTGATGCTGAGAATATAGAGATATATAAGTGTCCATCGTCAAATGCATTTGGGCTTCATGCAGCCATCCCCATCTTTAATATTCATTTAATATAACTTAATGTTAGTATGCATCTTACAAGTTTTGAGAAACCCTGCTATAATTAAATATGTAACTCTGTTTAGCCCAGTGTTTTTGTTTGTTTTGTTTTTTAATCATAAGATCCTTTTTTCATGAACCATCTGTTTAAATTCTTTTAGACTTAGGTAATTGTTGACCTTTGGGAACAAAGTTCCAGTGGTGGTGGAGCAGGATATGGGTGAGAAATCAGGACTGAAGGGACTGTGCCTCTGATGAAAGTGCTGTTACCAATAGATATGAGAGATAATAGCTAATTTTATCTACTTGCCTTTTGCTCCTCATAAGAAAAAACCCACCTGCCAGCTACAAATAAGTAGGTAAAGTCATTTCATCTTTCCTCACTGTCTCCCTTTTGTTGTTGTTGATGTTCCCATTACGCAATAGTCTCTTTCCTTCTGTAGCTTCCCTGATCCCAAGAGCCAAGGTAGAACTTGAGGGATTCTGACAGGGAGGTGTCCATTGTAGTAAGTATCCATCTGGATTTTCAGACAGCCTGTTCATTAGGCAGGTGAGGAGACCCACTCTGAGTCTGGCATATATTTAGTATAAGGCACTTCACTTGTATAATGTCTGTTTAATTCTAACTGTACAATAAGATTTTTAGCATTATTTTATAGGTAAAAGCAAAGATTCAGAGGTTAAGTATCTTGTTAAAGGTCTTATAGTTAGTACATAGAACCAAAATTAAAATTCAGTCTGTATAACTCTACAAGTGTTGCCCTTTCCTCTATTCATTTTGTCCAGTAAAACATTTAGTAATATATAAACTTGAAGTCTTTTCACTATATTTGTTTTGATTGTGAGTTGTCAAATCTTATGTTTGGAGCAATGTGATATAAGACCTCTCCCAATATTTTTATGTAAGTGAAATTTGGTTAAAAATAGCATCAAGAGACACTTTGTAGGAAAAAGATCACAAAAAGAAAGGGCATAGAATGTACCCACTCACTTCACAGAGAGAGGGCTGGTTTATTGGCTGTTTGTAAATATAACTATGTAAGATCTAGCCTGATTTCTGGACTTTCATGGACTAATAAAAATGTAGTTGGAGAGAACAATATAAACTTTGTGACTTTATATTATATAATAAGGTCATTTTTTTCCCCAAAAAGTACCCTTTATCAACCTTATTTCATAAAAGAATATTCTAACATCAAAGTGTGAAGAACATAATCTCAGTGAAGACTTTAGCTCTTTTAAATTTAATTAATATAGTTTATGAATAATTCTCTACCTTTTCTTTATGTTTCTTGTTTCACTTTGGTTTGGTTCAGAGATTTGGATTTGGGAATCACTTCTTTGGCACATCACCTGATCTCTCCACCTACTTTCTCCCTGAATCTACATCAGGGGTTCTTAACAAGGCGTCTGTGAGCTTGAATTTAAATTTAAAAAAACATTGTTCTTGTGGGGATGTTGTGGTGCGGGTGTGATATATTTATTAAATAATACACAGTATGGTGTGGACTTAGTAAGGGGTCTGTGGTTTTCACCTGACTGGCAGAGGGGTCTGTGGAACAAAAAAGGTTAAGAACTCCTGATGTACATAATCTCCATCACAACCCTCCTTTATTTTCACTCTCTCTGTTCAGAGCCTAATGCCTCAGAGTGCAACCTTGGGAGCAGGTGTTTCTGGTTCTAACAAACAAAATTGTAGAACACAGACTAACTGTAAGATGATATAGTCTATAACTATACATGGAAGCTCTGGAAAAGGTGAAAGTTGGCAAATACTGTTTTAAATTCCTCTGAGCAATATTGAGGGATTCCAGGAAATGATAATTACAATCAAATTTTCATTGAGCACTTAGTCTGCACTAAATAATTGTGCTAAGTCATCTGTCTGTATTGTTTTAATCCTCAGAATAACTCCATGAAGGAGATGCATATTTTATCCCTAAATTACACTCAAGAAAGATCTGGCTGCCTCAATTCATATCTTTCCACACTACCCCCTAAAAGCCATGCAGCTTAATGAGAGCAAATAAAAACATAGCATAACTAGGACATAGAGAATTTTTTAAACCTCACTTCCTATGTGAGTGGGAAAGTAATCATCCAAAACTAACTAAGTGAGCTGTAAAACCACACCAGAGCTTTGAAGGAGGAAGGAAATGGATGGAAGGTGTGTCAGGATCTAGTGATCCTAACACATAGGTAATGTCAACTTGGATTCTTCCCCAGAAGTAGAGGACCCCATTGTAAATGGGAAATACCCAAAGCAGGTCTTATATTTGGTAGATTAGAGCACTGGCAACTGAAGAGTCAAAAGAAAGGGCTTGGAAAATGTTTAGGACTAGAGATAGGAGCCTTTAGAAGTTACCCCTTCTAGAGTAGAAGGAAGCACCTTGGAAGCTGGAGTTATCCAGTAATGACTTATTAATAAAGGAAAAGAAGAAAATGGCCAGAAATAAGGAGTTGACCGAAGTAGTTAGTATTAAAGAAATAGAGAATACACAAAAAAGGCTCTATCCACCTAGCAAAGAAACTGCTCCTTACTAAAGCAACAGAAGAAAGCTGTCAACAGAAGAAATAAGAAATCTTATTTGCTGTCCCAATACCCCTTTCTCCCATAGGACTACTTGTTATTGCCAGTCCATGAAAATCTAACATAAATCAGTATGCACAATAATTAAAAGCGCATCCATAAAATTTCCTTGATTAAAAATGAGAAAACAAGAATCAAAGAGGAATCTATAATCCAATACCCTAACATAAGACAAATATAAATAAACAACTAAGTGCTGAATAAAAGAACCTGCAAATCACAAGTTGAAAAATCTCAACAGAAATAGAATGGGAGCTGTCCAAACTCAGGAAAGAAATTGAAAATTAAACCTTATTAGAAATGATGCCTAAATTACATGCCCAAAGGACAAGTGATACAACTGAAAGTACAGTGAGGGGCAAAGAGGAAAAAAATGGAAAGGGCCAAGAAATTGAAATTAAGATCAAGGAAAAGGTAAAAGGGTTAGAGTAAAAGTGATGGATATTGTAGACAGGCAAAGAAAATTCATTTCACGGGTAGCGGCTGTGGCTCAGTCAGTAGGGCTCCTGTTTACCATATGGGAGGCCCTGGGTTCGGCTCCCGGGGCCTCCTGGTGAAGGCAAGCCCGCCCGCACGGCGTGGTTAGCTGACCCAGCGAGCACAAGCAGCAAGGGGGGGATAAATGAATAAATAAATAAAATCTTAAAAAAAAAAATAAAAAAAAAAGAAAGAAAATTCATTTCACTATTTTAATACATCCAGGGAGAAAACTCATTTCTATACATGTCAAAAAGATATTTGAAACATTTAACATCCATTTCCTGATAAAAACATTTAATAGGTGTGAATAAATGGGTGTATTTTTTAGCAATTTTATTGAGATATATTCACATACCATACAATCCATTTATTTTTTTAATTTTATTTATTTATTTTTTTTAAAGATTTTATTTATTTATTCATTTATCCCCCCCTTGCTGCTTGTGTTCGCTGGGTCAGCTAACCACGCCGTGCGGGCGGGCTTGCCTTCACCAGGAGGCCCCGGGAACCGAACCCGGGGCCTCCCATATGGTAAACGGGAGCCCTACTGATTGAGCCACAGCCGCTTCCCATACAATCCATTTAAAGTATGAATTCAGTGGGTTTTTTTTATAGTCACAGAGTTGTGCATTCATCACCACAACCAATATTATAGCATTTTTGTTACTCCAAAAAGAAAAATCCCCTACCCCTTAGCAGTTATCTCCCAATCCCTCTATCTATCCTCTGCCATACATATCTGCTAATCTCATTCCATCTCCATAAATTTATTTATATTTACAATTTACAAAAATGGAGTCAAACAATATGCAGTACTTTGTGTCTCTTTTTTTAAAATTGATGAAAATATTAATATATTACTATTCACTACGGTCCATAGTTTGCTTTAGGTGTACTTTAGCTCAGATACTACCTATTATTTATATCTTGTAATGCTAACATACATTTGTTCTGATTCATAGAAGAACATTCTTATACTATTAACTACCCTTGTCTGCAACAGGGTTCATTATGCTATACAGTCCCATGCTTCATCCTTTAGCTTTTCTTCTAGTGACATACACAACCCTAAACTTTCCCTTTCAACCACAATCATACCCCCAAATTATTGCTGCTAACTACATTCACTCTAATGTGCTATCATCACTTCTATCCATTTCCAAGCATTTATGGTCAAATTTGAATGGGTGTTTTTAAACAAAAAGGGAACAACCTTATCTATAGATAGGTAGGTAAGTAGGTAGGTAGAAAGATAGATAGACCAGCACTTGATAAATTCCTGCTAAAACCAGAAACAAAGTAAGGTACTTATTATGGCCATTCCTATGTAACATTCTATCTATAGACTCAATTAGCACATTCAATGAGAAAATAATTAGAGGTATAATACACTGGAAAAGAAGAGTGAAAACCATTTCTGGGTACAGATGATGTGATAGTATATGTTGAAAAGCCAAGAGAATCAACAACAAAATCAAAGTAAAAAGAAATGCAGTAATATGACAGAATATAAAATTAAACAAAAATCAATACTTTATATATATATGAACAGTGACCTAGGTTGAGAGCATAGTGGAAGAGAAGTTTCCATTTACAATAACATCAAAAAAGATAAGATATCTGAGAATAAACTTAAGAAATATACCAAGCTCCCAAGAGGAACACATTACTGAAAAATGCAAAGTAGACGTGAACAGATGGATATTTCATAATTCATTTTCATGGATAGCCTGTATAAATATAAAGATGTCAATTCTTCCCAAGTTAATGTATAAATGAACTCCAAATCTGATAACTTTTTTTTTAGGTATTAGACAAGCTGATTCGAAAGGAAATATGGGTAAATAAGAATGAATGAACAACCAGGAAATCCCTGAAAAAGAAGAGTGATTTGGGCAAACCCCGCTAGATTTTAAACCACAAACTCTTTAATTAAAACTGTGTAGTCTGGTATATGGCAGAAATATTGACGAATGGAACAGAATAGAATATCAAGAAACATAATTTTTTTTTTTTTTTTTTTTTTTTTAACGGGAGGTCCCGGGGATTGAACCCAGGTCTCTCCATATGGGAGACGGACGCCCAACCAGTTGAGCCACATCCAACCCCAAGAAACATAATTTGAGTAAGATAAAGGTGACATCTCACATCATGAAAAGATGGAACAACTGGAGAAATATTTGGTAAGGAATAAAATTGGATCAATACCTCACACTATATACCAGGATAAACTACAAATAGATAAAATCTTTTTTTCCCTTTTTTCTTACATTTTTAACTTTTTATTTGAGATAATTTCAGACTTATAAAAAATAGTACCAAGACTGACTCTGGCAAAAAAAAAAAAATAGTACCAAGAAATTTCCTTCACTCAGACTTCCCAAATGTTATATTTTGCCATGTATTTTTTGTCATTCATTTTTTCTCTGAATTGTTTCAGAGTAAGTTGCAGACTAATGCACCTTTACCTCTAACCGCCTCAATGTTATTTCCTAAGAAAAAGGAAATTCTCTTATATAACCAGTGCACAGTTATCAAAATCAGGAAGTTAGCACTTGTACTGTGCTACTCTTTAATCTGTAGACCTTATTCAGACTTTGCCAGTTACTTTACTAATTCCTTTTTCTGCTCCACAGTCCATTTTAGGATCACATATTGCAGTTAGTTATCATGTTTCTTTAGTGTCCTTTAATCAGGAAGAGTTCCTCAGTCTTATCTGTCAAGACCATTACATTTTTCAGGACTACAGGTCTGTTTAGTAGAATGTCCTTCAAGTTGGGTTTGTCTGAGGTTTCCTCATTATTAGATTATGCATTTATAACATAACCAAGAAGTGATGCTGAGTTATTAATTGTATTTGGGGCCCTGTTAGCTTTGGTCATCACTTACTGAGGGGTCTGCCAGGTTTCTCCATTCTGTAAAGGCACAATTTTTCTTTGTAATTAGTAAAACCCAGAGACATCACTCAAATCCCCCTTCAAGGAAGGACTTACTACTCAGCTGTGTGGAGTGCAGTCAGCAGACAGCTTCCAGCTGTTAGCTCCTTCAGCATGACTCAGTTCACCCAAGGTCACATCCTTCCTGGGGCAGCCTGCATCCAGTGACTGAGTGAGATGGGGCTGGTACTCCTTCCTCAAAAACCTCTTGTCTGTTGACTAAGGCTTTGATGGGCCTAAATTGCACTTAGACTTCTCTCTTTGCCCAGTCCTGCTGCTTCTGCTTTTCTTTCTCCTGCTTTATCAGTCAGGGCTCTCCAGCAAAACAAAACCGACAGGAGATTGTGTGTGTGTGTATGCATGCATGTTAAAAAATCTGTTATAGGAATTGATTCATGTGACCATGGGGTCATGTGAATTGATTCACGTGACCAAGTCGGAATTCCGTAGGGCAGGCCACAAACTGGAAATTCTTTGGTGACATTGAATTCCCCAGGCAAAGCTGGCTGGCTGAGGTAGTGGCAGTAATTCTTTCTGACTGCTGAAATCCTCAGTTATTGTTTTAAAGCCTTCAGCTGAGTGGATAAGGAGATTGCTCTAGTTGCTGAAGGCAGTCTATTTTGTTGATTGTAGATGCAGTCAGCCACAGATGCAGTCAGCTGAATAATGCTATAAATCCATCTCCAAATAGCTTGACCAAACAGCTGAAAAACAGTGTAGCTAAGTTGACTCATGAAATTAACCATCACACCTGTGTTGATCCTAGTGTTTTTAGCTTCCTTGGCTGCTGAAGCAAATACTGTGCAATGGGTCAACTTAATGAGAATTGATTAGCTCACAGTTTTGAGGCTAAGAGAAAGTCCAGATCAAGTCATCATCAAGGTGATGCTTTCTCACCAAAGACTGTGGTATTCTGGGGCTGACTGCCAACAATCCTTGGTCCTTAGCTTGTCATATGGCAAGTCATATGGCAGTCTCTCCCTTCTCTTCCAGATTCTGTTGATGTTTGGCTTCTGGCTGCTCCCTGTGGCTTTCTCTTTCTGAATTTCATTCTGCTTATAAAGGACTCCAGTAACAGGATTAAGACCCATTCTGATTGAGGTGGGACACAACTAAAGTAACTTCATCAAAAGGTCCTACTTAAAATGGTTTCACACACACACAGGAATGGATTAAGTTTAACATGTTTTTCTGGGGTACATATAGCTCCAAACTACCACACCTAGTAAATCTCTTACACCCAAACACTGATTCCATCTGATTCCAGAGAACCCAATTTGAGATAAGTATCTTATGGAGAAATACTTTGAGACTCTGTAAATTATCTGTTCCTTATTGTATTTTCCCTAATTCCTTTTAGCATCTGTTGTGGATTCTTGCCTGAAATAGTTATTTTACATTGCTGATTGCCAAATGGTGATTTTCTAATTCCATCATTTCTTCTGTATTTATTAGCTACAATTCTGCTTTAAGGAAGAGCTTTTCTTCTTCCCCATTTATTTACTCATTTACTAAATCATTCATTTATTAAATCAGCACATACTGATAGATTCTTTTTCTGTGGGTTATAATCTATTTATTTTTTTGCTCAAACTGTCCTATATTTGGCCAGCAGGTACCCCTTAAGTCTGGTTTCTGTGTCTTTTTGACAAGTCCCCAGCTTTTTTGAGTACTTCCTTATTTTCTGTCCCAACAAGATTTTTTTTTTTTTTTTTTTTTTAAGATTTTATTTATGTATTCATTTATCCCCCCCTTGCTGCTTGTGCTCCCTGGGTCAGCTAACCATGCCGTGCGGGCGGGCTTGCCTTCACCAGGAGGCCCCGGGAACCGAACCCAGGGCCTCCCATATGGTAAACGGGAGCCCTACTGATTGAGCCACAGCCGCTTCCCCCAACAAGATTTTTTGTGCTTATCTGTTACTTTCTGTGTTCCAGCCCTGGAACTGACCGTTTCAAAATAGACCAAATCTAAATGTAAGAAATGAAACATTTCAACTGGTTTAAAACATACGTGGATGATCTTATAGCCAGGGAGTGAAAAAACTATAGCTCAGAATTATCATGTCTGATGAAAAAAAAAAGGGGGGGTAAATGACATTTACATTTAGTTTACAGGGGAAAACATAAAATGGCTTTTAAGTATATGAAAGGATACTTACCCTCCTTTATGAATGCAAAGTAAAATGTCTCTGAAATACCAAAAGTTTGAAAACACTTTGTTGAGTAGACTGCAGAGAAACTGACAATCTCTTACAATTCTGGTCAGAGTATTTTTATAGTATAACCCCTGTAACAGAGATCTTGGCAAAAGCTAAAAACATGGCAGACGGATTTACTTTTTGGTCCCAGTAATCTCATTACTAGGAATCTATACCGAAGATAAAGTTTCACAAGTTTGAAATAACGCATGCACAAGGTTATTCATTGCCACATTGTTTGTAATAGCAAAAGATTGGGAACAACTCAAATGTCTTATCAATAGAGGGCTGATTTTATAATTGGAACACCCATACAAAGGGATATTGTGCAATGGTTTTTTTTTTTGTTTGTTTTTTGTTTTTTTTTTTTATTTTTTAATTTACCAGGAGGTCCCGGGGATCGAACCCGGGTCCCTCCATATGGGAGACGGACGCCCAACCAGTTGAGCCACATCCGCCTCCCTGTGCAATGGTTTTAAAACAAACAATGAATATCTCTATTTACTAATTTGTATAAGATATACTAAGTGAAAAAAGCAAGGTGCAGAAAATGGTATGTAAAGGTAGAAATAAGAAAAATATGTATTTGCTTATTTTGTTGAAAGAAATGCTGGAAGGATAAAGCAGATACCAATAAAAATGATTCCCTGGGGGAAGAGAACTGGGAATGAAAACCAAACCAGACCTGAATATTTTCTTATACTGTTTTAATTTTGAACCATTTATATTTTTACATATCAAAAATAAAAGTAAAATAAAGAATGGGGACCAAACTGTAAAATTTGAAATCATAAGACAAATGCACTTTAATTTTATATCAAATTGGTACAATAACTACGGGGAGAAAAGAATATTCAAATGATTTTTGAACGAGGTACTCCTTAGTGGAATATAATCTAAAGACTCATATGCAAAAACAAAAACAGAAAACAACTGCAAAGAAATCTTAAACTAGTATGAAGTTTTTAAACCATTTTATATGTAGTTTAGGATAAACCAAGTAAGTAAACTAATTAATAACTTAAGATTTTCATTGTAAGAACAAAGAGATATAATTATAATGCCAAAAAATTTAAGAAAACCTCTAAATTTCTTTTTGAATTGGAAATATAAATATGAATATAAGTGTATACTCTTATTTTCGGTCCACCCAAAGGGCCTAGCTTTAACAAGGCACTTTTCCTGTGTGACACCCCCACCCCAAGCAGTGGTCGTATCAGAGAAGTAAAAGCTTAATTGGGAGCCTGGACATTCATACTTGCTGGGCAGTAATGAGGCATCTGTCCCCATCATCATCAGTAACGAGCCTCTCTTCCGGTGATGTTAGTGGAAGCCACCAGAGGCCACTTGGGGAGCAATAAGAGGCATCCTTCCCTCTCCCAACCTGGATGTTTCAGCAGAAGCCTAGTGAGGAGCCTGAACTTCTCTCACCTGACATTAACAAGGCATTGGATCAGAGAAGGCCTGCTAAAATAGTTTAAATAAGATCTAGTCTCATAATAACCAAAATACTATTCCAAATTCCAAGATAAAATTGAAAATCATTTGGCATACCAAGAACTAGAAAAATAACAACTTGAATGACAAAAGTCAATCAGGTAGTCTCTAAAGACACAGAACTCTCTTCTCCTCCAGAAAAATAGCTAGAGGACAGGCCGAAACAGCCTGAAAAAGGTTTCTAGGGTTTAGGATAGCAGGCGAAGGCTGGATACCACCCAGAAGAAAGAGGGACAAGGAAGAGGAATCATGATGACAGAACTGTGAGTTGAAACCAGCGGCTGCTGCCACTGGCACACTTCCCCACACTAAAGGCACTTTGGAATACTCAGGCCTCTGGACCTGCAGCTACAGACAAAAGGGGCCCCAGGGATCCACCACCCCAAGAAAGGGGAGAGAGAGGAACACAGCCTAAGGCTGGCTCCGTTTCTGACCCACAAATTTGGTCCGCTGTGTCCCAGCAGCCCTTCCAGGCCAGGTGGGACCATACCATGGTTTGCCCCTGGGAGCTGGCACAGGACTGGAGAAATCCAGCCCTCTCAATCTCCTTCTCTTCTAGCCGGGACTGATTGTTGAGGACACACCTCCCCAAGAAAGGGGAGAGAGAAGGACACAGCCTAAGGCTGACTCAGTTTTTGACCCACAGATTTGGTCTGCTGTGTCTCACAAGCCCTTCCGGGCCAGGTGGGGCCATGTCATTGTTTGCCTTGGGAGCCGACAAGGAGCTAAAGATATACGACCCTTCCAATCTCCTTGTCTACTAACCTGGACTGATTGTTGAGGTTGTAGAGGGGAGTGGAAATATTTCCTACCTGGGAAGAGGGAGGGGGCTGCCAGAGAAGGCTGGAGAACTGTCTCTGAGAAAGTTTGAATTACAAGGCTCTTAGCCTCTGGGCAGGAAGCTCTATCACGTTGATCTGGTCTATGATGCAACAAACACACTCCGACCAGGTATTGAACTGAGAGGGCTGTCAAAGAGCGCCATCTTCTGGCAGACCAAGGAAGTACAGGCGAGAAATTTTTTAAAAAGTAAGAGAGGCTTTTTCTGGCCTTGATAGCCTCCCTCCCCAAGGCACTAGGAAGTAGGTCTGCAATCAATTACTTGGTCGAGAGCCCAGTTTTGAGCAACTAGCAGGGACGATCCTAACGATCCAGGTCAAGCCAAAAATCAAAGAGCAGCTGTAACACACAGCCTTCTGCCACTAAATCCCTACAAAAGAGAAAGAAATTGAGCATCTGAGTAAACTACATCCTAATCAGATCCCTAGACTTCAGCAAAAATTACAACCCATACTAAGAAAATGGAAGACATGGCCCAAGAAAAGGAGTATATCAGAGTCCCAGAAGAGACACAGGATTTGAGAGAACTAATTAGCGGATACACACGAATTTCCAAAATCAAATTAATGAGTTGAAAGACAATATGGCTAAAGAGATAAATGACATCAAGAAGACATTGAGTGAGTGTAAGAGAATTTGAAATTCTGAACAGAAAAATAACAGAGCTCAGAGAAATGAAAGACATAATAGGTGAGATCAAAAACACATTAGAGGGAAGCGGCTGTGGCTCAATCAGTAGGGCTCCCGTTTACCATATGGGAGGCCCCGGGTTCAGTTCCCGGGGCCTCCTGGTGAAGGCAAGCCCGCCTGCACGGCGTGGTTAGCTGACCCAGTGAGCACAAGCAGCAAGGAGGGGATAAATGAATAAATAAATAAAAAATCTTAAAAAAAAGAAAAAAAAAAAAACACATTAGAGGCATACAACAGCAGACTCTAAATAATAGAAGAAAGAATAAGTGATACAAAAGAGAACAGCTGAAATTGAAGAGAAAAGAGAACAAAGAGAAAAGAATGGAAAAAAATGAGCAGGGGCTCAGAGAGTTGAATGACAACATGAAACACAACAACATATGTATCATGGGAGTTCCAATAGGAGAAGAGAAGGGAAAAGGGTCAGAAAGAGTGTTTAAGGAAATGATAGAAAATTTCCCAACTCTCAGAAAAGAAATGAACTTACATGTCCAAGAAGTGCACTGTACCCCAATCAGAATAAATCCAAACAGACCTACTCCAAGACCATGCTACTCAGAATGTAAGATGTCAAAGATAGGAGAGAATATTCTCAGAGCCGCAAGGGAGAAATAATCCATCACATACTAGGGACCCCCAGTAAGACATAATGCGGATTTCTCATCAGAAACCATGGAGGCGAGAAGACAGAGATATGATACCTCTGAGTTTTTCTCTGAAAGAGAAAAACTGCCAGCCGAGAAGTCTTTACCCAGCAAAATTGTCCTTCAAATATGAAGGTGAGTATAAAATGTTCACACACAAACAGAAACTAAGAGAATTCATAAAATGGAATCTACTTTTACAGGAAATATTAAAGGAAGCCTTAGAACCTGAAATATAAATACAGGAGAGGCCTAGAGGACAGTATAAAAGCAAGAATAGTAGAAAGGATAACCAAAGGAGTAAAAAGACAGACGAAAATATGATATGACATCTGAAAACCAAAGAATAAAATGGTAGAAATAAATAATATGTTTATAGTAGTATCATTGAATGTGAATGGATTGAACTCCCCATTCAAAAGATACAGGCTGACAGAATGGATATGAAAACACAAGCCATCCATATGCTGCTTACAAGAAACTCACCTTAGATTCAGGGATACAAACCAGCTAAAAGTGAAAGATATTCCAAAATACTCCACACAAATAGTAACCAAAAAGGAGCAGGGGTAGCTATACTAATATCAGACAAAACAGACTTTAAATGCAAAAAGGTTATAAGAGATACAGAAGGCCATTACATGTTAATAAAAGGGACAATCCACCAGGAAAATATAAGAGTCATAAATGTCTATGCACCTAACCAGGATGCCCCAAAATACATGAGACAAACTCTGGTAAAACTGACGGGAGAAATAGACATCTCTACAATAATCGTTGGAGACGTCAACACCCTACTCACATCATTAGATAGAACAGCTAGATAGAAGATCAGAGAGCAAGGAAACAGAGAACTTGAACAATATGATAATCAAGTTAGACCTAACAGACTTACGCAGAACGCTGCATCCAAACTCAGCAGGTTATACATTCTTCTCAAGTACCCATAGATCTTTCTCCAGGATATACCACATGTTAGGGCACAATGCTGCTCTCAATAAATATAAAAAGATAGAAATTATATAAAGCACCTTCTCAAATCATAATGGAGTGAAACTGGAAATAATAACAGGAAAAAAGTAAATTCACAAATGTTTGCAGGCTAAACAACACTGCTAAAAAATCAGTGGGTCAAAAAAGAAATTGCAAGTGAAATTAGTAAATATATTGAGACAAAGGAAAACAAGAACACAACTTATCAAAACTTATGGGATACAGTGAAGGCAGTCTTGAGGGGGAAATTTATAGCCTTAAATGCTTTTATTAAAAATGAAAGAGCTAAACTCAGAGATTTAACTGAACAACTAGAGAAACTAGAAAGAGAAGAGCAAACCAATCCCAAAGCAAGCAGAAGGAAAGAAATAATAAAGATTAGAGCACAAATAAATGAAGTGGAGAACCAAAAACAATAGAGAAAATCAGCAAAACCAAAAGCTGGTTCTTTGAAAAGAACAATAAAATTGACAAACCTTGTTAGACTAACAAAGAAAAAAGACAGAAGATGCAAATGAATACAGTCAGAAATGAAAGGTGGAATGTTATGACTGACCCCACAGAAATAAAAAGGATCATAAGAGGATATTATGAGAAACTGTGTGCCAACAAACTAGACAACCTAGATGAAATGGTCAAATTCCTAGAAATGCACAAACAACCTACACTGATGCTACAAGAAATACAAGAACTTAAACCAATAACATTTAAAGAGATTGAATATCCCAGCAAAGAAAAGTCCAGGACCAGTTTACTTTACAGGTGAATTCTGTCAAGCATTTCTAAAAGAATTAACACCAATCCTGTTTAAACTCTTCCAAAAAAATTGAAGAGGAGGGAAAATTACCCAACACATTTTATGAAGCCAACATCACCCTAATACCAAAGCCAGATAAAGATAATACAAGAAAAGAAAATTACAGACCAATCTCTCTAATGAACATAGATGCAAAAATTCTCAATACTTGCAAATCAAATCCAACAACATAGCAAAAGACTTATATACCATGACCAAATGGGATTTAATCTTGGTATGCAAGAGTGGTTCAACATAAGAAAATCAATCAATGTAATTCATCACATTAACAAATTGAAGGGAAAAAACCACGTGATCATCTCAATGTAGAAAAGGCATTCAACAAAATCCAACATCCTTTTTTGATAAAAACAGTTCAAAAGATAGGAAAAGAAGGAAAATTCCTCAATATAATAAAAGGCATGTATGAAAAACCCACAGCCAACATCATACTCAATGGGGAAAGGTTTAAAGCTTTCCATCTAAGAAGAGGAAAAAGGCAAGGATGCCCACTGTCACGTTTATTCAATATTATACCAGAAGTTCTAGCTAGGGCAATTAGAAAAAAAAATTTTCTAAATATTTTTTAGAAAAAAAATTTAAAGGCATCCAAATAGGAAAAGAGGAAATAAAACTCTCACTATTTGTGGATGACATGATCCTGTAGTTAGAAAATTCTGAAGTATCCACGACAAAGCTGCTTGAGCTAATAATTGAGTTCAGCAAAGGGGCAGGATACAAGATAAACACACAAAAATTAGTAATGTGTTTGTACACTAGTATGGAATAATCTGAGGAGGAAATCAGGGGAAAATTTCATTTACAATAGCAACAAAAAGACTCAAAAACCTAGGAATTAATTTAACCAAAGAATTACAGGACCTATATGCAGAAAACTACAAAACAAAGCTAGAAGAAATCAATGAAGACCTAAACAAATGGAAAGACTTTCTGTGTTAATGGATTAGAAGACTATATATCTTGACGATGTCAACCTACCCAAACTGATTTATAGATTCAGTGCAGTACCAATCAAAATTCCAACAGCCTACTTTACAGAATTAGAAAAGGCAATTGCCAAATTCATTTGGAAGGGAAAGTGACCCGAATAGCCAAAAGCATTCTGAAAATGAATAGCAGCATGGGAGGAATTTCATTGCCTGACCTTGAAACATATTGCAAACCTACAGTGGTCAAAACAACATGGTACTGGTATAAGAATATACACATTGATCAGTGGAATAGAATTGAGAATCCAGAAATAAACCCTCACCCATACAGTCAACTAGTTTTTGACAAACCTTCCAAGTCCATGTTAATGGGCCAAAACAGTCTCTTTAACAAATGGTGCTAGAAGAACTGGATATCTATAATGAAAAGAATGAAAGAGGACCCCTATCTCATTCCCTATATAAAAATCAACTCAAAATGGATCAAAGACCTAAATATAAAAGCCAGGATCATAAAACTACTAGAAGAAAATGTAGGGAAACATCTTCAAGACTGTGTAGTAGGTGGTGGTTTCTTGGACATTATACCCAAAGCACGTGCAACAAAAGAAAAATTAGATAAATGGGACCTCTTCAAAATTAAACATTTTTGTACCTCACAGGACTTTGTCAAAAGGGTGAAAAGGCAGCTGACTCAATGGGAGAATGTATTTGGAAATCACATGTCTGATAAGGGTTTAATATGCAGGATATATAAAGACATGTTACAACTCAACAATAAAAAGAGAAACAACTCGATTAAAAAATGGGCAAAAGACTTGAATAGACATTGTCCAAAGAAGAAATACAAATGACCAAAAAAACACATGAAAAAATGTTCAACATCACTCATGATTAGGGAAATGCAAATCAAAACTACAATGAGATATCATTTCACACCTATCAGAATGGCCACTACTAAAAAGACAGAGATGTACAAGTTTTGGAGAGGATGTGGAGAGATAGGAACATTTCTTCACTGTTGGTGGGAATGCAGAATTGTACAGCCACTGTGGATAATTGTTTGGCAATTCCTAAAGAAGTTGAATATAGACTTGCCACATGTCCCTGCAATACCACTACTGGGTATATACCCAGAAGAACTGAGAGCAGTGACACGAACAGACACCTGCACATATATGTTCATAGCAGCATTATTCATGATTGCCAAAAGTTGGAAACAACCCATGTGTCCATCAACCGATGAATGGATAAACAAACTGTAGTGTATTTTCACAATGGAATATTATGCATCTGTAAGAAGAATTAAAGTCATAAAGTATATGACAACATGGATGAACCTGGAGGACATTATGTTGAGCAAAGCAAGCCAGACACAAGAGGACAAATAATGTATGATTGCATTACTAGGAACCAAATATATTGTGTAACAGATTGTATGATTTAAAAAACAAAACAAAATACTATTTCTCTAGTACATTTAATTGAGAAATGTATGTTTTTTATTCAACTGTATTTTCTTTTTATTTTTAATTATTGTTTATATTTTCAATTATTAAATGTACAAAATAAAGTTTTAAAAAACTGGTAAAGAAAAAAAAAGTGAATCAGTAGATGCTGAAACCAAAATGGCACAGTATTCAAAGAGATAATAGTTAAAAATTTCCTAAATTTTGAAAAAGTCATAAACCTACAGATTCAAGAACTCCAAACAGGATAAACCCAAAAAATTTCTGCCAAGACACATAACCAAAGTTTTGAAAACTAAAGACAAAGAATATCTTGAGAGCAGTGAGAGAAAACAACTTACCAATAGTGGGGGAAAAAACAATTAGAATAATAGCAGACTTTTCATCAGAAACTATGGAAGCCAGAATGAAATCACACATTTTTTAAGTTCTAAAGAAAAGAACTGTGAATCCTGAATCTTTTATCCAGCAAAAATTGACCCCTAAAGGTTGAAAATTAGTAGTTGCAGATCCACATAGCACATCCTTGCATTACAAGCATCCAGAGCAAAATTAGAATAAAAGGAATAGCATAACTTTCTCCTCGCGTGCTTCTCTCTTGTCAAGAAGAAATTTTTGACCCACTGCCCCTGACCACAGTCCTACCCGCTCTCCACCAGTTTTGCTGGCCTCCTAATGGAGCATTCTCTTGGCTGCACTGGGAATGCCTCGAGCCAACTGCCCAGGGCGAGGGGTAACCACCTGAGTTGACCTGAATGGGTACTGCCTAGACATTTCTTTCTTTTTTTTTTTTTTTTTTTCATTTTTACCGGTAGGTCCTGGGAATCGAACCTAGGTCCCTCCATTTGGGAGACGGACGCCCAACCATTTGAGCCATATCCGCCCCCCCTAGACATTTCTTTCCACATTGTACGGTTACACTTTTTCATTATGTTCAGAGGAACTTTGAATATATTTATGGAATGTGGCAGAAGATCAACCTTCTTAGGATGGATAGTCACCGAGTTTATTCAGGTAAACATAGTCCTAACTTACAGTCTATAAATTTATATGTCAGCCCATATAGTTAATATCCTATGCTGCTGCTTTTTTGTTTTTGTAATCTTGTTTGAAATTCCAAAAAAAAAAAAGGCACAGTCTACTAATCAATAAACTAATGAAAACTGAAAAAGAAAAAAAATTTCCAGGAAACCTTTCCCTGCCCCCTGAAGATACAACATTAGGAAGAACTAGATATCACATGGTCACAGTAGCTACAAGGGATTCTAGTAAAGAAAAGAGAATATCATTTTCAGCCTCAGTAAATGGGAGGCAGTCAAGGGAAAAGGGGAAATAAGTGTCAAATAGGACATGGCCAGCCCTTCATACTCATTGAGAACTTTAAATTTAGAGTAATATTATCTCAAAACGAGATTACACATGGTCACAGATATTACAATGACAATTTTGAAATACAACATTTGGTACACAACTTTTAAATGCCATATGTAATTACAGATCAATTTCCCTTATGAATACAGATGCAGAAATCTCCAGCAGAATACTAGCAAACTGAATCCAATAGCATATTAAAAAGATTATACACTATGACCAAGTGGGACTTACCCCAAGAATGCAAAGATGGTTCAATATATGAGTCAATTAATGTAATACACCACATGAATTGAACGAAGGGAAAAAATACAATTATCCCAATAGAGGCATAAAAGGCATTTGACAAAATTCAGTACCTTTCCTTGATTAAAAAAAACAAACAAACCAAAAATTAGGGATTGAAGGCAACTTTCTCAATATGTTAAAGGCCATTTATGAATGTTAGCCACAGTAAACATCATACTCAATGGTGAAAGACTTAAAGCTTCCCATCTAAGATCAGGAATAAGATAAGGATGCCCACTTTCACAACTGTTAACCAGGCAAGAAAAAAATAAAAGATACCCATATTGGAAAGGAAGACATAAAACTATCTGTTTGCAAATGGCATGATCTTATATATAGAAAATCCAGAGGAATCCACAAGCAAACTATTAGAGTGACTTGAGTTTGGCAGTGTGGCAGGGTACAAGATCATGCAGAAATCACTTGTGCTCTTGTGCACTAGCAATGAATAATCTGAAGAAGAAATTAAAACCATTCCATTTACAGTAGCATCTAAAAGACCAAAATATCTAGGAATAAATTTAACCAAGGATATAAAAGACTTAATATTTGTACACTGAAAACTACAAAACACTGCTGAAAGAAAACTACAAAACACTGCTGAAAGAAATTAAAGACCAAAATAAATGGCAAGACATCCCATGTTCATGGTTTGGAAAAGTTCATAGTGTTAAGATGTCCATATTACCCAAAGTGATCTGGAGACTCAATGAAATCCCTATCAAAATTCCAGCAGTCTTTTTTTTCCCCCCACAAATGGAAAAACATCCTCAAATTCACATGAAATTGCAAAGGGCCCCAAATAGCCAAAAAAAAAAGTTGAATAAGACAAAGTTGGAGGACTCATACTTCCTAATTTCAAGTTATACTACAAAGCTATAGTAATCAAAACAGTGTGGTACTAGTATAAAGAATGACAAATAAACCAATGGAATAGAATTGCAAGTCCAGAAATAGATCTACACATCCATGGCCAATTGGTTTTCCACAGGGGTACTAAGTGCATGCAATGGGAAAAGTTTCTTTAACAAATGGTGCAGGGAAACTAGATATACATATTGTGATGGTTAGGCTAATGTGTCAACTCGGCCAAGTAGTTGTGTCCAGGTGTTTGTTGCAGCAAGTACTGGGCTAGTTGTAGTACAAGAGCATTTATGGGCTTCAATCACCAGTGAGTTTACTGTGTGGATGGCTGATTACATCTGCATCAGTCAGGGAGATTACATTATCAATGGGTGGTGCTTTTATCCAATCAGTTGAATGACTAAAAAGTGGAAGTGATTTCAACATTCAGAGAGAATTTTCCAGCTCGTCGTTGGACAGGCAACTTCTCCCAGAAACTCATCAATGACCTTTCATCGGGCTTTCATCGGAGCCACTGGTTTGCAGCCTGCCTGCAGAACCTGGACTTGTGCATCCCCACGGTCGCGTGAGAGACTCTTAAAATTTTATATTATTGATAGATATCTCCTGCTGATTCTGTTTCCCGAGAGAACCCTGACTAATACACATTTGTAAAAGAATGAAGTTAGATCCTTATCTCATACCATATACAAAAATCAACTCCAAATGGATCAAGGTTCTAAATATAAGAGCTAAACTGTAAAGCTCTTAACCAGATTACATTGCAACAAATCTTCATGACTTGGGATTCAGGAATGGATTCTTAAATATGACACCAAAAGCACAAGCAATAAAAGAAACAGTAGATACATTTGACTTCTTAAAAATTAAAAACTTTTGTGCATCATAGGAAATTATCTAGAAAGTGAAAAGACAATGTACAGAATAGGAGAAAATAATTGTAAACCATATATCAGATAACGGCTTAATATCCAGAATGTATAAATAATGTTTACAATACAATAACAAAAGTAAAAAGAACTCAATTGGGCAAAACGGGTAACAGAGTCTAATAGACAATTCTCCACTGAAGATGTAAAAATGGGCAATAAGCATATGTAAAGATGTTCAACATTATTAGCCATTATGGAAATGCAAATTAAAATCACAATCAGATACCAGTTCACATCCAAAAGATAGCTATTATTTAAAGAATGGAAAATAACAAGGATTGGTGAGGATGCAGAGAAATTGGGCTACTAGTGCATTGTTGGTGGGAAAGTGGTGCAGCCACCATGAAAAGCAATATGTTCTTTTCTCAAATAGTTAAATATAAAATTACAACAAGACCTGGCAATTCCACTTCTAGGAATAAGCCCAAAGAAAGTGAAGGTCTCAAACAGATACTTGTACACTAGTGTTTATAGCACCATTATTCACAAAGGCCAAACAGTGGAAACAACCCATGTCTATCAAGAAACGAATGTACACCCAATGGAATATTACATGGCCACCAGAAAGAATGACATTCTGAGACACTCTTAAACATAGAAGAACCTTGAAAACATCATGCTCGATGAAATGAGCAAGGCACACAAGGATAAAAATTGTTTGATATCATTTATAAGAGATGACTAGAAATAGTAAATTTACAGGGAGATTAGAGGTTACCAGGGAATGGTGAGAAGGGTGGAAGGATGATTGGGGTGGGAAATGATATATATGTAAGCATTTAGTATGCTTAATAAATTTTGTATTCTTGATTTTGTCATCAAAGTTTTTTTTTTTTTTTTTTTTTTTTAATATATTGGGATCCTTAGAAAATGGAATAGCCTCTGAGAGGTTCTGCTGATAGTCCAGAGTTTGCTGTTCCTAGCCATGTCTTTGTCTCTGTGGTTAAAGGTTCACTTAACAGATATTGAGAGCTTGTTCCATGCCATACATTGTTCTTGGTTTTGGTGAATCAATCATTTCTCTTACCTTTCAGAAAAATTCTAGACAGAATGACAGATGGTAAACCAGTAGTTACAAGTGTTGGGAATGTTATAAAAATATATAAGGTACTCTGGGAACAGATACCACAGAGAGTTAGTTAACTTGCTCTTGTGGTCAAGATAATCCTCTGGGATGATTCTTGCTGTACATGGTTTGTCCAGCTTTGTTTTCAGTATGGAACAATTTTATTGTTTTTTTGTAATTATATGACCATCTTAGTGGAAAGTTGGAAAAGCCACACCAGAAACTGTTAGCCAGATGCCATTTTACATTGGAACTCTCTGCTCTGAGGAGTATGCTAACACAGTATGCTATTAATTTTTCGTTTTTGTCTTTGGGATTATTAAAAATGGTATGAGTGTCATTTTACTCTGACTGTTTCTTATGGTTGAGATTAAGTATCTTTTATCCAAGGCAGAGTTGCAGACACTTAGCTTTATGTATCTTCATCATACATATTCTTCAGCTAGCAGAGAGACAGTTTTTTCACCTTTGCTCTAAGAACACAACCCACAGGTCTCTAGTTGTTATTTTGGCTGCATAGTGTAATGTAGGAAAATGGGAAATTTCACTCTGGGATTCATTTCCACCTCTTTGGTGAATAATCTGAAAATACATCCATTCTTCAAGCAGAGAACGTTCCCAGAGTAATTAGGGAAGATATTTGGGATGAATATATGTGTGGGTGGGTATGCTTTGTTTTTTTGCTGGAAATAAATATTGCTGTGATACTCCAGGCTCGAAATACCCATAAAGGTAATTGCCAAAGGCAGGGTAGGGTAAGGTAGGGGAAAGGCTTCCTATATATATCTTTTTTTTTTTTTTTAAGATTTATTTATTTATTCCCCAACCCCCATTGTTTTGTGCTCGCTGTCTCCTCTCTGTGTGTTCTTCTCTGTCTGCTTGTCTTCTCTTTAGGTGGCACTGGGAACTGATCCTGGGACCTTCTGTAGTGGAGAGAGGCTGCTCAATCTCTTGCGCCACTTCAGCTCCTGGATTTGCTGCGCCTCTCATTGTCTCTTCTTTCTCTTTTTGTTGCGTCATCTTGCTGTGCCGGCTCTCCTGCGCTGGCCAGCACTCCTGTGTGGGCCAGCACTCCGCGCGGGCCAGCTTGCTTTTCACCAGGAGGCCCTGGGAATCGAACCCTGGACCTCCCATATGGTAGACGGGAGCCCAATCACTTGAGGCACATCCACTTCCCCCTATATATCTGTGTGTGTGTGTGTGTGTGTATCAAAGGACTTTATCATGAAAGTGAAAAGACAACCTACTCAATGGGAGAAAATATTTGGAAACCACATATCTGATAAGGGTTTATGTTTTTTTTTTTTTTTTTTTTTTACCGGGAGGTCCTGGGATCGAACCTGGGTCCCTCCATATGGGAGACAGACGCCCAACCAGTTGAGCCACATCCGACCCCTGATAAGGGTTTAATACCCAGAACATATAAAGAAATTCTACAACATAATAAAAAGTCAAACAACCCAAATTTAAACTGGGCAAAAGACTTGAATAGACATTCTCCAAAGAGGATATTCAAATGGCCAAACAGCACACGAAGAGATGCTCAACATAATTAACATTAATGATGCATTCCCATCATTAGGGAAATGCAAATCAAAACCACAATGAAATATCATTTCACCCCCACTTAGAACTGTTACTATTAAAAAAAAGAAAATAGGGAAGGGGCTGTGGCTCAATCAGTGGGGCTCCCGTTTGCCATGTGGGAGGCCCCGGGTTCGGTTCCCGGGGCCTCCTGGTGGGGGCAGGCCCGCCCGCATGGCGTGGTTGGCTGGCCCGGCGAGCACAAAGCAGCAGGGGGGAGATAAATGAATAAATAAATAAAATCTTTAAAAAAAAAAAAAATTAAGAAAATACACACACACAGGAAATTACAGATGTCGGAGAGGATGTGGAGAAATAGGAACACAAATTCATTGCTGTTGGGAATGTAAAATTGTGCAGCCACTATGAAAGACAATTTGGCAATTCCTAGGAAAGATAAGTAAAGAATTACCATACGACCTGGCAATCCCACTTCTGGGTATATTCCCAAAAGAATTGAAAGCAGGAACTCACACAGATGTGTGCACACTGATATTCATAGCAGCCTTACACACAATTGCCAAATTGTGGAAGCAACCTAAACGTCCATCAACAAATAAATGGATAAATAAAAAATAAATAAATAAAAATAAATAAATAAAATTCATGTGACAACATCATGTTGAATGAAACAAGCCAGACACAGGAGGACAAGTATTGTATGGTCTCACTGATAGGAAATTAGAACAAGCAAACTCATAGAATCAGGTGGAGTATGGGGTTGGGAGTAGGGAATGGGGAGTTAATGCTTGAATTTCTATTTCTCTTGATTGTAAAGTCATGGAATGGTGATAGCACAACATGGTGAATGTAATTAACAGCACTGAAGTGTATATGTGAATGTGGTTAAAAGGGGAAATTTCAGGTTGTGTGTATATATATATATATATATATATATATATATATATATATAACTAGTATTAAAAAAAAAAAAACAAACCCACATGCAATGGTACAACACAAATAGTGAATCCTGTTGTAAACAATGGAGTACATAGTTAATGGTATAATTATTGTTACTAGTACAATTATAAAATGTTCCTTCACGAATTGTAATAAATATACCACACTAATACACGGTGTTAACAATAGGGTGGTATATGGGAACTCTATTTTTTGTATTTTATGCATGACTTTTCTGTAAACTTACAAGTTATCCAATAACAACAAAAAATCCTCTGTCTTTGGATTTTAAGAGTTTCAATCTAATGTGTCTTGGTGTAGATCTCTTAGAGTCTATCTCTCTTGGAGTCTGTTGAACATTCTGGATGTATATGTTCATGTCTTTCATCAGATTGGGGAAT
Source organism: Tolypeutes matacus (assembly GCA_026826555.1). Classification (NCBI taxonomy): domain Eukaryota; kingdom Metazoa; phylum Chordata; class Mammalia; order Cingulata; family Chlamyphoridae; genus Tolypeutes; species Tolypeutes matacus. The sequence goes on from JAKSZT010054335.1 coordinate 24,882,662, forward strand.
TTTTCGGCCATTATTTCTTCAACTACTTTTACTTGCCCTTTTTCCATATGCATCCAATGATGCATATCTTGGTATGTTTGATGATATCCCACATTTTCTTTCTTCTCCTCACACTGAATAGTTTCAACTATCTTGTCTTCATGCTCGCTGACCCTTCTACCTCTTCAAATCTGCTGTTGAATTGATCTAATGAGTTTTTTTTCACTTCAATGACTATTTTGCAGTTCAAAAGATGTTTGCTTCCTTTTTACAATTTCTATCTCTTCATTTCGCTCAGATGATATTTTCCCAATTTCCTTTAGTTCTTTGTCCATGCTTTCCTTTAGCTTATTGAACTTTTTTAATATACTTGATCTTATGTCTTTGATTTATAGTTCCAGTGTATGAGCTTCCTCAGGAGATGGATTTGGTCAAATTCTTTTTTCTTTTCTTTTTTTTTTAATTTTACTGGGAGGTCCTGGGGATCAAACCCGGGTCCCTCCATATAGGAGATGGACACCAAACCATTTGAGCCACATCCGTCCCCCAAATTCTTTTTTCTTGTGAGTAGTCATACTCTCCTGCTTCTTTGAGTGTTTAGTAATTTTTTTGTTGAGAATTTGACATTCTGAGTATTCTGTTTTTGTAACTCTAGCAATCTAATTATCCCACTCCTGGGATTTGTTTTCTTCTTGTTGAGGGCTAGTGACATACATTTGTGAATTTTCCAAAATATTTTGCTTCTAAATGGAAAGGAAAAAAAGAGAAGGTCTTTTTTTTTTTTTTTTTAAGACTTCTTTGTCATTCTCCCTGTAGTGTTGGAAAAATGACCCCCTGGTGACCAAAGGAGTGATCAAAATTCATGATCAGCAGCCAGACTAAACACCCCCCTTTTTTTAGAGGTCAAGGTCTCTATTATTCATTCTGGCACCAGCAAATCACACCAGGAAGGTGTGCTATGGTCCCCACAGTTGTCTGTCATGAGGTTGGGGGTTGGAGAATAGCCACTACTGGGAAGGTGAAATTCACCTATATTTACTGCAATTTACCAGCCTCTTCATCCAGCTTTTTCCTGGATGCTGCAAGTGTTCCTTTAGACTCTAGAGTTCCAAAAATAGTTGATTAAGACAGTTCCTGCAAGTTCTTTATTTTGGTGGAGGAACTGATTCCTGGAGCTTCCTACTCTGCCATCTTCCCACAATCCTCTTCAGTTTATTCCTAACACAGGATCTATGGACAACTTAGCATCATGTCACACATGACCATTGTTATTCAGTAATGTTATAGATGCACATCACACATGGCAGACACATGTTGACACTATACAGTGTTCGGTCCTAGACTAAAGATACGAAGATGAAGAGAACATGGTCCCTGACCCAAGGTGTTACAATATGATGGCAGAGATATATATAAACCAAGAATTACAAAACTGGTTATATTTATTGCTTGGATGAGAAAAGGTTCCAGAAAAGAGTGACATACCCAAGCCCACATGGTCATTTAGGAACAAGAACAGAACTAGAACTCAATTCTGATTCCTGGTTTTTAAAGAAGAAATTCACTTAACTGTCAATACACATACATGTTGCTCACTCTCTTGGGTGTGCAAGGAAATGCAAATTGAAATCACAATGAGATGCCATTTTACACCCATTACATTGACAAGAACTTAAATGTCTGATGGAAATGAATGCTGGTGAGGATGTGGAAGTGCAGGCACTCCACATGCCACAAGAAGGCTGCCATGGCACCAGCCTTTTGGTTGACTTTGTCTGGGGGTGTGTGGAGAATCATATCTCCAGCTGCCTCCTGGACAATCACCCTTGGAAGTCATGTAGAGGGAAGTGGATGTGGCTCAAGCGATTGAGCTCCCACCTATCACATGGGAGATCCCAGGTTGGGTTCCTGGTGCCTCCTAAAGAAGACAAGCAAGACAGCGAGCTGATGCAACAAAATGACACAACAAGATACAGAAGGTGGAAAACATAATGAGAGACAAAATAAAGCAGGAAGCGGAGGTGGCTCAAGTGATTAGGTACCTCCTTCCCACATGGGAGGTCCCAGGCTCAGTTCCTGATGCCTCCCAAAAAAGACCAGCACACAACAAACAGACACAGCAAATGCAAAACAACAAGGGAGTGGTAGTAAAAATAAAAATAATTCCTAAAAAAAAAAAAAGTCATGTGGACATCCGGCTCAAAGTGTACAAAACTCACTGCCCCCAAGCCGCCTCTTCCTCCCGTGCTCCCATCCTAGGGACTGTCACCATCCTATCCCAGTGGAGTCACCCAGGGCAGAAGGGATCTGTGCTTGGTTTAAGACTCTGATGTTTTAATGATCTGCTGTCACTGTCTCGAAATGCCTAATAATTTAACCAGCAGCCCTCAAATTATATAGTCCTGCCCAGTGGTTTCACTCCTTGATATATTTGCTAGAGAAACTCTTGTATCTGGGTACTAGGAGTACTAGTACTGGTCATGCCTCTGTTTCTGCAAAAAGCCAGAAACCCACACAACATAGATGGATTGGAGAAACATAATGCTAAGGAAGTAAAGAGTACATCCAGTAAGACACCATTTCCATAAACTCAAAAGACAAACAAAACAAAATAACAGTAGGTTGGGATATATATACACATGTGTTAAATCTATAACGATGACTTTTTTTTTTAAGATTTATTTATTTACTCCCCCCTCCCCCCACCCCCTCATTGTCCTGCACTCCGTCTGCCACCTCAGCTCCCTGATCTGCTGCATCTCTTTTATTTATTTATTTATTTATTTATTTATTTATTTATTTATTTAATGGATACATATAAATTTTTTTTAATCAAACAATATATTACATAATATATATATCTTTCTAGTTCCTTTTCTGTGAACTCCCTGCTCATATACCTTGCCTATTTTTTAAATTGTTTCTTGTTTTTTAATTTCTTATTAATCTGTAAGTGCTCTTTAAATATTAAGGATATTAGTTCTTGTCTGTGGTAAGTATTGTGATTTTTTTTCCTAGTTGTTAGTCTTTTCACTTTAATTTAGTGATTTTTCCAAGCAGTTATTTTCATTTTTATTTTTTATGTAATTGAATGTTTCAGTCTTTCCTTTTTTATTTATTTTTTTTTAATTTTTTTTTTTTTTTAAAGATTTTATTTATTTATTCATTCATCCCCCCCTTGCTGCTTGTGCTCGCTGGGTCAGCTAACCGCGCCGTGCGGGCGGGCTTGCCTTCACCAGGAGGCCCTGGGAACCGAACCCGGGGCCTCCCATATGGTAAACGGGAGCCCTACTGATTGAGCCACAGCCGCTTCCCTCTTTCCTTTTTTAAAGACTAGGTTTAGTGTCATGCTCTGAAAGACCTACTCTGCTCCAATTAAATATATTTAAAAATCTGGGAGAGGAAGGTGGAGCCCGGCCCAGCAGGATGGTGCTGTCCGCATTGCTGCATGTCTACTCCAAATTGCTGACCCTGTTCTGGTTCCCTAGCGGTCCTTCAGCGTGGTCAAAGTTCTACATTCGGGAGCTGCCACATAACGGTCCTGACTGACTGAAAGTTGGCCTGACCTTCTGCACCACCATCTTTCTGTGGGGCTATCCCATCAGCCAACGTAATGAAGATGTTTTGGAATATGAAAGAAGAAATGGGTTGAAATAAACTTTTGAAATACTAATATAATATGCTCTGTGTAGTGATTACAGCAGTTCCTCTGAGTTCACTAATCTTTTTCATTGTAACTATAATAGAAAAAAAGTTGTATGTGAATATATAAAGTCAGCATTTGTGTGTTGCATCATTAAATGAAAAAGGAAAAAAAAATCTTCCTGGTTTCTTCTGGTACTTATATGGTTTTAGTTTAGGTTTTGGTATTTGCATTTAAATCTTTGATGCATTTGGAATTTATCCTGGGTCTGTGTTGTGAGATATGGATCCCAGTAGTTTCTCTTTTCTAACTGGATACCCATTTGTCCTAATACTGTTTATTGGCTTTTTCTCACACTGATTTGGAATCCCTTAACTATCAGATACTGAATTTCCATATGTACTTGGGTCCATCTTTGGGTTTTCTATTTTGTTCTGTTTATTCATGAGCCAGTACAACTATTTTAATATGTGGAGCATTTATAATACTTTTCAATAATATGCTATAATATTTGGAAGGACTAGTCCTCTTTTATTATTCTTTTATAATGTTCCTACTAATTCATGCATATTTTATTTTCACAAATGAACTTTAGAATTTGCCCAGTATCTTTATTAGGATCACAGTAAATTTATAGATTAATTTAGGAAGAATTGACATTTTAATGATGCCTCTGTATACAGGAAATTCAATTCTACTTAAGTTAATCTCCTTCAAATTTTTTGTCCCTCAGAAGCATTAAAATATTTCTCTTTATGCCCATTTCTTACATTTACTTCTAGGTATTTTATCTTTTTAGGTGGCCTTGAAAATATAATCTTTTCCTGAGTTATAACTTCTACATAGTGATTACATGTGTATCAGAAATCTTCTAATTTCTTTCTTTTTTTTTTTTTTTTTAAGATTTTATTTATTTATTCATTTATCCCCCCCTTGCTGCTTGTGCTCGCTGGGTCAGCTAACCACGCCGTTGCGGGCAGGCTTGCCTTCACCAGGAGGCCCCGGGAACCGAACCCAGGGCCTCCCATATGGTAAACGGGAGCCCTACTGATTGAGCCACAGCCGCTTCCCGATCTAATTTCTATATACTAGTTTTTATACTACAAATAGTGATAGATTTGCCTTCTCTCTAACTTTTTTTTAACCACTAATTGATTTCTCTTTTATAATTGTGTGGATAGTGTAGTGCTTCCCAATCCTTTTTCATTATGGTACACACAGAAAATTATAATATATTTATTTTACACTAGAGTAAATGGGAAATGCAGTGTCAGTCCAGAGGTGATAAGCGTCAGGTTTAACCATTCAATTCCCCTCTTGACTGACCTAAGATGTGTTAAGAAGAAGCACTATACTTCTCCAAAGCACTGTTTAAAATAGAAAAATGATGATATTGAACTTGCTTGTTTTACCCCTGACTTTAGTGGGAATACTTCTAGTATATTCTCTTTAAATTCTGCTGATTTGGGCATTGAGGTACATATATTTTAGTATATGTAGCAAGTGTCCATGTACTCCTATTTTATTAAGAGATTTTAATGAAGAATGATATTGAATCAACAAACATTTCTTAAGCATTGCTGCTATGTACCATGCTTTGGGACTAAAACAATGAATAAGATAAAAGATAATACAGGGGAGGCGGCTGTGGCTCAATCAGTGGGGCTCCCGTTTACCATGTGGGAGGCCCTGGGTTCGGTTCCCGGGGCCTCCTGGTGAAGGCAAGCCCGCCCGCATGGCGTGGTTGGCTGACCCGGCGAGCGCAGGCAGCGGGGGGGGGGGTGGTGGATGAATGAGTAAATAAATAAAATCTTTAAAAAAAAAAAAAAAAAAGATAATACAGGAAAGAATTCAAGTCTGAATAGACTTGAATTCAAATCCCATCTATGCTATATAGCTTTCTGACCTCAGGCAAATCATTTAATTATTTTGAGCCTTAGTTTCCTCATCTGTAAAGTGGAGCTAATAACCCACACTTTAGGAACCATACTGTCCAGCAGGGTGAGATAAACATATCAACAACAATTTTTAAAAATGAGATGGTGTGGTAGAGGTAGGACAGTGAGCAGTGGTGGTATAAAGGGGTGATCTATTCTGCCTAAAGAGGACCTGGAAGGGCTTTCCAGAGGATACAAAGGAGGTATTATTTAAACTGAGCCTTGAAGGATGAATAGGGAAGGCATGCAGTATATATTACAACATAGATGTGTGAAACTGTCTTGATGCATTCAGAGAACTGCAATTTGTTAAGAATTATAAGATTATAAGTATGGGCAAATGACAAGAGACTTGAGATAGACTGCAGACTACAGAGGGCCTATAGTATTTGCTACCCTGAAGATTTTAGTCTTTATTCTATAAGTGACTAGGAAGTGTTGAAAAAAAGATTCAACCATCAGATTTGCTGGTGGTGGAGGTGTGTTAAACTGGCAGCATTTTAAGCTATTGCATTTGAGGAAGGCCCAAAACAAGTTAATGGGAGAGACTGAGAAGAGGTGACAGATTTAAAGAGGCATTAAGTATAATCAACAGGACTTGGTGGCCATAGGGATATCTGGAGAGAATAGGTGGTAAATAATAATTCCCAGGGATTCAGGCCAAGGTAGGAATACATGATGGAGGAAAAAGAAGAGAAGCAGACGCTGAATTAACTTTTTCAGTACTTAGTCCTAATTTCTTGATTATTTGATTGTTCAGAGAAAGAACCCTTCAACAATAACAGGGATAAGTTCCTTTACATTTTTATATAGAAAACTACAATTTGAGTGTCGCTTTCACTAAATGGCTGGTAAGATACAGAAGACTAATTAATTAAATAAGTATGAGTGCCATTGAGGAGAGTCCTCTTCGTTCTGCAAGTAGCATTAAGGAAAGAGCTACAGAAAAATGCCACAACTATAACCATATTGACACAGTTAAAATGAACAAAGGTCTGGAAAAAAAATTTTAATGTGATTGCACTGTTAATGATAATGAAGTGTTTGAATTTTAGCATTTTAGTATTTTGAGGGTTTTTGAATTCTGAATTTGCATTAGTGTTCTTATAACTACATTTTCTTTTTATTTAAAATGATAGTAAGATGAATATTCAATCTGAAATAAAATTTATGTGTAAAACATTTAAAGTATATTTATTCACTGTTTTTTCTTTTATTCTAGTTACTATTTCTGAGAATGGAGAAAACGGTAAGGTACTTTTATTCTCAATTTAAGTAGAATACTTATGGTGTCCTAATTGCAACCCACATGCTTTTTATTTATTTCCTGGTGACTGCATGTGTTTTTGTTTTTCAGAAAAAAATACGTATCTTTAAATTTCAAGTAATTAAAGAAATGTATTGGTTTTATTTCCATACATTCATTCTTATTTGTTATTTCTATTAATTGAAGCTCTTATTTTATAAGGCACCTAGCAAGTAAAACTTCTTTGTGTATGTTTATGTAACTATATCTGCCTTTTATACTCTTCAAAACTCTTATAGTAGTTCAAAAATTTTTATCAGTTGTAGCTTGATGGAGTTGAGGGCAATTACTTTTCGTAGCAAAACCTTCCTGTTAAATGGGTTAAATTATTTATGCATTTTTGCTTTCATCATGTCCAAATTTTATTGATTGTTCTTGTTATGCAATTATTAAAAATAGCACTTTACTAATTACAGACATTTAACAAAATAATCAAACAATAAACTTATAAGTTGTAGTATTAGTTCACTTTGAAAAGGAATAAAAGTTTTTATAATGACTTGTCAGAGACTTTGCCTAAAGGGAAAAGTCTTTTCTTAAAATTTTACTTAGATAAAATAAAAAATTCAATGTCCAGAGGATTTCTAAAACAGTTGAACAGTTGGAAATTATTAATGAATATTTATTTTTATTATTGGAAATAATAATTAGGCATTAAGCATGTAAATTTCAAGTTACAGAATAAATACAGACTTGATATTGTTAGGCTTATCTTTCTTCCTTTAAATCAAAGCTGTTTCCTATATGGTGAAAGCACAGATATACAAAGCAGATAATTTCGGAAATTCTTGTAAAAGAACTTTTAGCTTATGTCATTATCTCTTGGGGTTATTTTATTTATTTTTTTTTTTAAAGATTTTTTTTATTCATTTATTCCCCCCCTTGCTGCTTGTGCTTGCTGGGTCAGCTAACCACGCCGTGCGGGCGGGCTTGCCTTCACCAGGAGGCCCCAGGAACCGAACCCGGGGCCTCCCATATGGTAAACGGGAGCCCCACTGATTAAGCCACAGCCGTTTCCCTCTTGGGGTTATTTTTACCATGTCTTTTAATCTTTTGATTAAATTTTTTGTCTTGTTTGTTTTTTTTACTTCAGTTACAGGCAGACTTTTTGACTTATAAGTACAGTTTTTATTTTTCAGCTTTGATTAATTGCTTGTTTAATATTTTACTTTAAATATCATTTGGTTTATAGCATATATGTATACACACACACACACTTATTTATATATATGAGAAGTTTTCCTATTAGCAGTCACATTAATTTGAACATTAGTTAAAGGCAGTACCTTATATTATTCTCTGTTATTCTTTATTCAGTGTAATTTAATAATTACCATTTGGTAAGTACTTACTATATTCCAGGCATTGTGCTAAGAGCTTTATTTTACTTTATTTATTTTTGTTTAACTGAGAGTTAAGATTTTTTTAAAACAAATAACATTTTATTTGTTCTCATGGAGAACAGAATAGTCTAAAAATATTGTTTTTTTAAAAAATATTCTAGGGAGGCGGCTGTGGCTTAATCGGTGGGGCTCCCGTTTGCCATAGGGGAGGCCCCGGGTTCGGTTCTCGAGGCCTCCTGGTGAGGGCAGGCCCGCCCGCATGGCGTGGTTAGCTGACCCAGTGAGCACGGTCAGCAGGGGGGACATAAATGAGTAGATAAATAAAATCTTTAAAATATATATATATATATATTCTACAAGTATATTGTTTTGCGTTCTAGCCTTAGATAGCCAAGGTTATCATTTACCTCCTAGCTATACAAGAGGGATTACAGACTTGACTGAATATTGAGGCTGGGTAAGAATATAAATAAATGAAGTAAGCTAGGTGAAGATAACTTTGCAGATTCTATAAATGGCTTCCATGTAGGTGGGACTTAGAAATGGTTAAAAGATTTTACCTGGGACTTCAGAGGCATTTTCCAAAACTACAGGAAGAAGCTACATGGGACCAGAGAAAGCAGTGGTTTTCAAACTTTTTTTAGTCTCAGGTACCATTTATACTCTTAAAAATTGTTGGGGATTGCAAAGAGCTTTGGTTTATGTGGGTTATATCTGTTTATATTTACGGTATTAAAAATTAAAGCTGAAAAAATATTAAAAGATTTATTGAGTAACTCATTTAAGGAAAAATAAAGCCATTGCATGTTAATATATATATATATAATTTTTTTTGGAAAAAATCATAATTTCATTAAGAGAAAAAAATGAGAAGTGTGACACTGTTTAATGCTTTTAAAAATCTCTTTAGTGTTTGGATTAATAGAAGATGCTGGATTCTCATATTTCCTTCTATCTCAGTTGTTTACCCTCTGAGGATCTCCACTGTATACTTGTGAGAGAAATAAGAGTGAAAAAGGAAAATCCTACCTTATTATAATTATCAAAAATGTTTTTACCTTGAACACGTGCTGAAATGGTGTGGAGACCACTAGGGATCCCCGACTCCACTTTGAGGACTACTTAGATAAAGCATTTAGCAAACATTAATATTTATGCATTCTTTAAAATCAGGCAAGTGCCAGGGAAGCAAAAATTGCTGATCCTTGTCTCAAGGAACTTAACAATAATTTAGACAAGTAAATAAGCAGATGTAAAGGTTTGAAAATGTACTATTGTTGTGCAAAGAAGAAAGGAATACAGGAAAAGATTGATGAAAGAGAGGCGTTAAAGGACAGATTCCCATAAACAAGTCAAGAGGAATACCATGTGGATAGCAGACATGGAAGTGCCCTCCCACAGCTCCATGCCCAATAGAATCCTTGGCTCTCACTCATACTGGCTTCTCTCTGGCTTTCAATGGGGTGGGAGCCTTCCATAGAGGTCCATTCTAGTGCAGACCCATGTATTGTTTATCATTTCTGTGGAAATGCCCATGACCTGGAAGCAAAAGGCTGATATGTAAAGGTAGTAGAATTATGGGTGGTTTTAAATAAATTTAAAATTTGCATTTTAAAATGAAATATTCTAATAAATAATACTTGCCTTTTAAGTGTAAACTTGTATTTTAAAGTGAAATATTTTAATAAATAGGGTTTTAATGAAAATGAATAAATAAAGGATGATTCACTACATCAAATGCTGAATGTTCAGGTGGATAGAATGAAGATTGAAAGAGAATACTGGAGGGAGGCGGCTGTGGCTCAATCAGTGGGGCTCCCGTTTACCATATGGAAGGCCCCGGGTTCGGTTCCCGGGGCCTCCTGGTGAGGGCAGGCCCGCCCGCACGGCATGGTTGGCTGACCCAGAGAGCACAAGCAGCAAGGGGAGGATAAATGAATAAATAAATAAATAAATCTTTTAAAAATAAATAAATAAATAAATA
>JAKSZT010054335.1:24899425-25055933 GCA_026826555.1 Tolypeutes matacus
GAATGAATGAATGAATGAATGAATGAATGAATGAATGAATGAATGAATTAGTTCATCAAGGGCTTACTACTAGCTAAGCTGCAATAACAGGAACAGAAAATTAAGGTTCTGTATGAACTTACAGTTTGCTGATAGAGATAGCTCCATGTATAAGTAATTACAAAGCTGAGATAGGTGCTATTGTAACTATGCTAAAACAACTCTTAAACACAGAGGTTAAAGAAACACTTGGGGACCAAATCTAGGGGGATTCAGTGAATCCAAAAAGCAAAAACTCTAAATTTCAGGCAAGTTAAATAATAACTGACATACAGGTTCATTATTTTCCATTTTTTATCAGTAAATATTCATTGAACACCTATAAATCAGACTCTGCTAAACTCTGGGAATACAAAGAAGACGACAGACAGGATCTTTACATTTTAAGGGAGGAGACTGATGATTAATCAGTTAAACAAAATGACTGTTAATCTTGATACATGCTGGGGAAAAAAACATGGTGATATGGTAGAGCTAACAGAATAAAGACTGCTTTAGATAATATGGTCAAAGGAATCTTCTCTGAGGAAATGACATTAGTGCTAATACTTTCTAAGTATGTCTTCCACTAAAGCATAAGTTCTTTGAAGGAAGACTCTTTATTTACAGCTGTATCCCCATTGCCTAGAATCTGACCTCATATATAATAGGCAGATTGATAAATACTTGAATGAATGGTGAGAAGAAGGCAGCCATGGGCTTCTCTCATTCCAGGTGCCATCTTTCTAAAAAGAAAATACGGTCCCATCACTTCTCAGATTAGAGTTCCTCAAGGGTTGTCAATTATAGGATAAAGATTGTATTTGTTACCATGATAAACAAGACCCTTTATGAACTAAAATCTTTCTAACTTCATCTCCATTGCTTCCTTCATGGAACTTTATACTCATGCAATATAGAAATATATTGCCATGAGTATACCAAACTCTTTTCACATCTTTGTGCTTTTCATATGCTGTTCTCTTTGCCAAGATTCTCTTTCCCTCTTTGTTTTCCTGGAAATTTCCTATTTATCTTTCAAAACCCAGCTTAGGTGCTATTTCCTTCAAGAAACTTTCCTGACAGCTCCTACCCCTCCCAAGAGAGCTTTTATTATGTCTTGCAGTGTATTGTTAATGTTGTACTTACAGCACTGATTTGTACTTTGTAATTATTTATTTCTGTGGCTAACATTCTTACTAGACTGTAAGAATGTGCTTTCTGTAGGCAAGGACTGTTGTTAAAAATCATCTTTGAATTACTGATATCTGAGACAGTGCCTCACTCTTTATTGGTACACAGTGTGTATTTGAATTGAATTCTCTGAACACTGAACTTAAAATAATAATGGCGTTTCATAGTTTGAATTCTATTCCGTAGTTTCTAATGAGAAATAGACTTCTATTATGAATTTCAAAAGGTGTTATCTATTGTATGCTTTTTGTTCCATTCCTCATCCAAATTCTGATGTCTTTTGAAATTTTCATTTGGTTTAAGTCTTTAATAAATTATAACCTTAGTTCTTAAGGAAAAATAATGACTTGAAGTAGAAATAGTCAGATCAGGCTGAGCTCTGAGATACTACTGCAGGCCAGGAATAGTATAGTCCTAGAGAAATCTGTTTATATTTTACAAGGAAACTCTAAAATTTGGTCAGAACATCTTCTATCCAAATGTATATTCAAGCATCAAGCCAATGTGATTTTTATACTCTACAGTGAACATTTTAGAAACCAGTTTCTGCTTAATGTGAGGGAAGAACTTTCTAACAAGTTAGAATTCTCTTAAAATAGAATGGGCCATTTTGTGAAGTAGGAAAAGTATTTCTGCCTCTTAAGTATTCAAGAAGGGGTGGATCTGTCAGGAGTGTTGCGGTGAAGAGTGGGGCTGTAGGGGGAAGGTTAGATAAGTGACCTCTAACATCTCTATCAACTCCAAGGTTGTGTAAGTCTTTTCCAGCTTCTCTCTGTCCTGCTCATTTGTTCTTGTTGCTTCTTGTCCCTTAAAGTATTTTAAGGATTTCCTGTGCCATTGGGATATGATTGTGGTAGCCTAGCCTTTAGGTAGGTAATACAAATATATCTTCTTCTAACTAACTGAAGTGTGGTATGGTCAGGTTAGAGTTAACAGCCTATAACAGCAAGAGCATTTATCAAAGTTAGCAGTGTAGAGGAAACATGCTAGAATTTGGGAGGAAACATGCTAGAATTCAGGAGACCTGTATTTTAACATCAGTTCTGCCAGTAATTATGCAATCTTGGAAATTTCCTTGGGAATCTCTTGGGACATGGTTTCCGCAACCAATAGCTCTTTTTACCATGCCAAGCTGTGTTGATAACAGAATAAGCTACGTTGTTATGCTACTACTGCTAATACAAGTCTCAAGTCATTTTTAGTTAAGGAAAAAATTCTGCATCATGAAGACTGATAGAAACTTAAAGCTGCTGGTTACATGAAATTTAGGCATCACTCTAAGGGTCTTTGAAAAGTTGGAATGACATTGGGAAAGAAGAGCAACTAAACAAGCACTTTTGTAGGGAAATGCTACTAAAAGAATGCTACCCAAGACCAGCCACATGGTGGAACAAACATAAAGAAATAGAAACTGGAAACAACTCCATAATCTCCCCTAGAGAAAAGGAGACAATTCTTGATAATTTCTGGAAAATGTAATCCTATTGGCTAGCTTTTCTTTTCTCTCTCTCTCTCTCTCTCTCTCTCTCTCTCTCTCTTTGCTTTATTTATTTGGCTAGCTTTTTAAAAGCTAAAACAGAATAGTTAAAGAATGCTCTGGTTATCTCATTGAGACATTGGGCCAGAAAATATTGGGATCTCATATCTGTGACTTATCCTATTAACTCAGAAGCATGTGACTCTTTGGACAAACTTTTCAACAATTAAAAATCTCTTGACAGTAATTTTCAGACACCAGAATTTTTTACTTAAATAGTAAGTAGATATTAAGCTTTTTTTTTTTGGTGGAGGAATTTAATTTTACCATATAGTAAAACAAAGATGCAAAAATACTTAGTCCATGTTCTTTGCCATCATTATTAGTATGGAGAACAGATATTTTTTAATCTGTCACAGGTATGTAGTTTTTTAAATTAAATATGATTGATTTAATTTCTAAAGTTTAAGAAGTTTGAAGACAAGTTTTGCCTTAAAACAAAATATTTTGGCTATTAATTTTGTTTAGGATAAAACTTTGCTTTTCTAAGCATGATAGTTAATCATTGGATTTTTAAAAAAGTTAATAGTTTTCTCTCTCTTTATAGTTCTACTTGTCCAATTCTGAAAAGGAACGTTATGAAAAGGAATTCAGCCAAGAAAGACAACAAGAAATTTTGAGAAGAGCGGCAAGGGACTTACCTATTTATACTACATCGGCTTCAAGGAGTAAGAAAAACAAATCTTAAGTTTATCTCTCCAAAGGATTTTTAAAATTTGTTCATTTTTGCAATGATATATTTGTGTGGTTTAACTTTAAATAGATATATTTTCCATAAATAACATCTGCTTCTGTCTTTTGCATCTTCTGGGATATTTGAGGTATAGATAAATAGCAAATCATCGTTTGGAATTCTGGTTTGAATTTGAATATTGTGTGTTATCACTGATAATAAAAATTTATACTTAATCAAGAATGTGCTGACTCAGAATGGGGAGAAACAAAAGACAAAAGGGGGAGGAAATGTGTTCAAGGTCATAATGCTAATATTCAGAGAGCCAGGATTTGAATCATGTGTGACTGTCTCAAAGCTCTTGGTGTTTTCCACTGAGATAACATTCTGTAACAGTAACTTCCTTTCCCCAGCTTGGATCCTTGTAATAAGGATGAGTCTGTGAGTAGCCAAGTGGCCATTTAAACACAAGAACTTACTATAAACTACATAGTATATAACTCATGAATTGGTTCAAATACCAGAAATAATAGCTAACAATTATCTGTTCTAAATATTTTATGTGTATGAACTCATTGAAATGTCAACGTTGTTTGCATTTTACAGATGAGGAAACTGAGACACAGAGAGGTTAAGTAACTTGTTCAAGGTCTTAACGGGGAATATGTGCAAAAAGCAGGGATTTAAAGGTGCTCTGGCTCCCAAACCCCCTATGCTTCTCAACTCCAAGGAAGAAAAGGAGGAGCTTTACATTTGTGTAACTATGTACAAATTGTGTCTTAAGAAAATGTACTGTTCTGACAAAATTTTAGAAGGGGGATTTACCCTACTTTGAAGGTTTGCATGCACTTAATACTGTACTTTTTGTGCAACTAATATCATATATTATAGTATATGAAAACATGGATTGTAGTCAAACAGCCAAAGTCAAAGCGCAGCTATTCTACTTGCTAGTGCAGTGCTCTTGGACAAGTCACTTAAACTTCTAAGCCCTGGTTTCCTTGTTTTAAAATGAATATAATATCTACCTCTTGGGGTTAGTGAAAAATGAGATGATAAATGTGAAATACTTAGTGTAGATCTTGGCACACAATAGTAAATTTTTGGTAAAAGGTAGCTATTATTGCTAATTTAAAATAATCCTTTTTAATATTTAATTATGGCAAGTCTGGTTTACAATAATTGTTAATAGTTGTAGTTCTATAGATTAGGTATTTTAATTTGAGGTCCAAGATTTCAGAGAATTTATGAACCACTGAGAGTATATGCAAAATTTTGGGTTTATGTGTAGTTTTTGAAGTAGCCTATTCATGGCAAAATCATCAAATCAGTACATGTGCCCTCAAAAGTTAGAACCACTGATATAAAATCTTTATTCTTCCAACTCTACTACTTTTCATTCATTATAATGGCTTTCCTCTAATCTGAGTAATACCTATCATCTACTGAGTGCTTATACCAGAGTTACACTAAGCCTCATCCACCACAGGGTTCACTGTGTTATATGGTCCTCTGCCTTGTATGATCCATCCATAGTATATACTGAGTGGCTCTCAGTTTCATCGCAGAATTGTGCTGTCATTAGGTCTCTTGGTGACATACTTGCTCTGTTTTTGTTGGTCTGTGAAGAGTTTAAACTCATGCTCATTTTTTGTTGTTTTTTGTTTGTTTGTTTGTTTTTTAGTTAGGCCAGTAAAAAGAATTTATTGGGAAATGGAAGAAAAGAACAGAGCTTGCTGAGAAATGGGAAGAACTATGCACTGAGATTTGGTACGGGTTCCTCTAGGCAGAAAGAGTGGGCTTTGGCTTGTGTGGTCATCTTTTTTTTTTTTTTTTTAAAGATTTTTTATTTATTCATTTATCCGCCCCCCCTGCTGCTTGTGCTCGCCAGGTCAGCCAACCACGCCATGCAGGCGGGCCCGCCCCCACCAGGAGGCCCCGGGAACAGAACCCGGGGCCTCCCACATGGCAAACGGGAGCCCCACTGATTGAGCCACAGCCGCTTCCCAGTGTGGTCACCTTTTAAACTATTATTCCTCCCCTGGCTAATGCTAAGGGGAGCGACCCCACCAATGGTAAGGCTTGTTTGGAATATCGGGGGCCTCCTCTCAGCCCTGGAAAGAGTCCCAACCAGGACCTCAGGGTCAAGGTCAAGGTCTTGGCGGCATCTAGCGGCTTTGTTGTCTGTCGGCCATGGCTCAACTCCCCCCTCAGAGAGTTCATGCCCTTATTCTTAAGGGGGTGCTGAGGACGATGGTCACTCTTCTATAGTTACTTCCTGCTGGTAGAGCAGTAGTCCCTGCCTGACAGGGTGTGAACCTCTCTGGCTATTCTATTATGGTTGAAGGAAGATATCACTCTCATTTTTGAAAGACAGTTTTGCTGGATACAGAATTCTTGACTGGCAGTTTTTCTCTTTCAGTACCTTAAATACATCATGCCACTGCCTTCCTGCCATTTAGGTTTCTGATGAGAAATTGACACTACGTTTATTGAGCATCCATAGTATGTGATGAATGGCTTTTCTTTTGCTGCTTTTAGAATTCTCTATCTCTGTCATTTGGCATTCTGAATATTAGGTGTCTCAGAGTAGGTCTGTTTGGATTTTTTCTGTTTAGGATACATTGTTGTTCTTGAATATTGATTTTTTTTTTTTTTTTAAGATTTTATTTCTTTATTCATTTATCCCCCCCTTGCTGCTTGTGCTCGCTGGGTCAGCTAACCACGCCGTGCGGGCAGGCTTGCCTTCACCAGGAGGCCCCGGGAACCGAACCCGGGGCCTCCCATATGGTAAACGGGAGCCCTACTGATTGAGCCACAGCCGCTTCCCTTGAATATTGATATTTATGTCTTTCATAAGGGTTTGGAAATTTTCAGCCATTATTTCCTCAAATATTCTTTCTGCCCCTTTTCTATTCTCTTCTCCTTCTGGGGCATACATAATGCATAAATCTGTGAGTTTCACAATGTCATTCAATTCCCTGTTTAATTTCTTCCATTCTTTTTTCTTTCTCTTCTTCTGTCTTTTCAAGTTCAGATGCTCTGTCTTCTAATTTACTTATTCGTTCCTTGGCTGTTATATGACTTTAGTGTATTTTTAATCTCACTCATTGTTTTTTTCATTTCCATAAGTTTTGTTACTTTTCTTTACAAGCTTTCAAATTCTTCTTTATGCTTACCCAATGTCTTCTTAATATCCTTTATCTCTTTAGCCATATTTTCCTTCAACTCCTTAAGTTCATTTAGGAGATTTGTGTGAACATCATTGATTAGCTGTTTTAAATCCTGTGTTTCATCAGGACTTTCATTTTTTTCCTTTGGCTGGGCCATATCTTCCTGATTCTTAGTATGACTTGTAATTTTTTGCTGATATCTAGGCATCTGATTATGTTAGTGAGTTTACTCTGATGGTCAATTTCTCTCTCTTGCCTACTGGTTTTTTACCATGGCTCTTCTTTGATTTTTGGTTCAACTTATTCCAAAACTTTAAAATTGCCTTGCTTAAGTTTTCAAAACAGGGCCAGGGACCCTCTAATGGGGCACAGACCAGATCCTGGAGGTTTGGAGATAGGGACAAGAGGGGCTGCAAAAAGTCTTGTTTCCCTTCACTTTTCTGACCTGCCAGCAGATGGTGCTTTTCAGCAAACATTTCCACAGAAGTGTTTCTTTCAGCCTCTACTGGTTTGTGTTTCAGAGTCATTACAGCCACAATTCAAAGCAGGGCCCTGCTACTAAAACTCGCCAAACAGAAACCACATTCAGTCCTCTGTCCCACCCTCCCTCTTCCCAGACTGGAATATGTCCATTTCCCTCTCAGTTGGCCACAGTCACCGCAGTCAGCCACTGGTTCCCCTTGAGGGTGAGGGATGGGTGCCGCTCCCAACTCCCAATACTGAGAGTAGCTCAGTATTCTTTTTGGCCTCTTCCTCTCTCTCTGTCCCCACTCCCACTTGGACAATGCTTGAGGCACTCTCCTGGACTGCAGATCCCTAATACAGCTCCTTTGGACAGTTTCTACCCTTCCTCCACTATTTTTCCAAGAGAGCTAAGCCCTGCTTACCTATTCCAGCACCATCTTTCCAGAACTGCCCTCTTTTGCTTTATTTTATTCCTTTAAATGGGTCATCATTCCTGTTTATTTGTATGTTTTGCAGTTTATTTTGAAATCTGGACATTTGATTATTATAATGTGTTAACTCTGGCAACCAGAGTTTCCCAGGGTTAGCTGATATTTTTTCTTTTCGATTGATGAAGGCTGTTTAGTGATTTTTCCAAGCTGTGTCTGCATAGTCTGTATTCCTTGTCATTTGTGATTCCTGAAATGTGTGTTCCCTTAGCTTTTATTTAGCTAGTAATTCTACATAGATTTCCTTGAATCCTAGGTGGCTGCAATTTATTTCTCCACTTCTCTGCACATGGGTGAAACAGAAGAGTGCCTTGAGTCAGGTCTTTCGGTAGCCACCGGATGGGTTGGAACAGACATAGAAACCACTGAATTTGAATTTATGTTTGCCCTGTTCTCTCCATAACCAGATATCAGGGGCCAGCACTGGGAAGTGGACTGCTATCCCCCCTAGGGGAGGACATGGGATCAGGGCAAGTAAAAGTACCACATAGTTTTCCTACTATTCTTAGGTTGCTTCCTCTTGATTTAGCATTTGCTTGGTTGCTTTTTACCTTTGACTGTTTTCTAGAGTTCTCAGAAAGTTGGTTCTGACAGTTTCTGCTTGTTTTCAGTGTTTCTGTGGGGCAGAGCATGTGTTGGAGCTTCTTCTTCCTCCGTTTTGCTCATGTCACTCTCTACTGTCTAGGTGTTGCATTTTTATTTTTTGTTATTTGTTTTAAATCTATAAAATGAAAAGGTTGAATTAGGGAATTCCTAGGTCCTTTATAGCTCTAAATTTTCTACAGTTCATGGTTTTACCTCCCTCTGGCCCAACGTAGGCCAAACTATTTTAGAAGGCCTTCAATAAAATATAACTTGTTACTTTATTGATTGGGCATTTGTTTAAATTCCCTTCATCTTAAAGAAATTTTTGTTTAAATTATGAAAGCAATACATGCCTGTGGTTTAAATGTGTTTTTTTTCCCCCAAAGGGCACAAGATGAAGAGTGAGTCTACAAAAGATTTTTCACTTCTTATCCAAGCCACATGGCAGAATATAGGCACCCTAACTGTTACCCAGTTCTAGCCATACTCAGTTAAAACTCACTATCTTTCAGGCCCAGTTCTTTGCTCACCTGAGAGAAAATTTGATTCACTCATCTTGGGTCAGGTGATTATCCGTGGTCAGAACTAGAAGGGGAAGGGTGGATTCACACAATACAGAGTGGTCTGAAATCATTTTCTTGAGAAGGAGAGAGTGTCTGGCTTATAAACTGGACAGATGCCCCCAAAGATTTCACTACACTAATATTAGCTTAATAAGAGTATTCACCAATTAAATCCTCTAAATTGATAAATTACAAGAAATTTAAAGATGCAACTGTTTATGAATGACCCACAGTAATTAATTTTGTTGCCAAACACATGTGATTTATTTGCTTTTGAGACGGTTTATTCGCTTTTGAACTATCACATGGGAGAAAGAAGATCAACATCTCACTATAATTTTATTGTACTCCGTTCATCTCAAATAATGGTTTTAAAGAATTTATTGATTTGGGTAGTCTTGAGACATTTTCCACCTGGATCTTAAAGATCTATTTTGGTCATTTATTTAAATTCAAAAGGGAAAAAGCCCTCAGGTTCTGAATTTATATAGATTCTTATGGAATTCTTATTCCAGTGAACTTTTACTCTCTACTTTTTTAATCAAATAAGTTTTTAATGATCTGGCTGCCTATTACATCTCTGACCTCATCTCCTATACCCTTTTCACTCTGCTCCAGGCACACTGGACCTGCTTGCTATTCTTTAAACATGCCAGGCACATTCTCAATCTCAAGACCCATTCCCTCTGTTTAAAATCCTCTTTTCCTGGAGAGCCACATGACTTACTTACTCACTTCTTTCCGTTTTCTCAAATGTTTCTAAAATTATAATAGCCCATTTCCCTTTCCTACTTTTTTTTTCCTGAAGTACCGGGGCCAGGGATTGAACCCTGGACCTTGTATGTGGGAAACCGGTGCTCAACCACTGAGCCACATCGGAGCCCCTGAGTTGTTTTTTTTTTTTTCCATTTGTTTGCTTGTTGTTTGTTTTTTTGTTTTTAAGGAGGCATGGGGAACCGAACCTGGGGCCTCCCATGTGTGAAGCAGGTGCTCAACTGCTTGAGCCACATTTGCTCCCTTTATTTTTCTTTTTAGCACTTATCACCATCTAATACACTATTTATTTTGTAATTTACCTTGCTTATTACTCCCAGTCTCTCCTCCAGTAGAATGTAAGCTCCATGAAGGCAGGAATTTTGTCAAGAGCAATATCTAGCGCTTAGCTGGAGCTGAATATGTTTGAAATGAATGAATGTATGAATTCAGTACTACAGAATCCAGCGATGATAGGGCCACCAAGGCAACAGTAGCAGATATATTAGAATTTAATGGGGGAAGCAGATGTGGCTCAAGCGATTGAGCTCCTGCCTACCGCATGGGAGATCCTGGGTTCAGTTCCTGGTGCCTCCTGGAGAAGATGAGCACAGTGGGCAGATGCGGCGAGCTGACACAACAAGATGACACAACAAGGAGACACAAAGAGGAAAGACAATAAGAGACACAACAAAGCTGGATGCTGAGGTGGCTCAAGTGATTGAACACCTCTCTCCCACATGGGAGTTCTCAGGTTCGGTTTCTGGTGCCTCCTAAAGAGAAGACGAGCAGACACAGAGAGCACACAGGAAATGGACACAGAGAGCAGACAGTGAGCACAAACAATGAGGAGAGGGGGAGTAAATAAATAAAATAAATCTTGGAAGAAAAAAAAAATTTAATGGGAAGCAAAATTCAAATTTTGGTTTCAAATGTGTATTTACAGTTTAGCTATTTGTCTTTGAGAGTGGAGTGGGGGGATTAAAATGTTGCCTTTTTTTTTTTTTCTCCCAATCTACTCTGTAATTAGAGGAAAAAAAAACAGGAAGTAGATGTGGCTCAAGCGATTGGGCTCCTGTCTACCATATGGGAGGTCCCAGGTTCATTTCCCAGGGTCTCCTGGTGAAAGCAAGCTGGCCCACACGGAGAGCTGGCCCATGCAGAGAGCTGGCGCAACTAAAAAGAGAGGAGAGAACGATGAGAGACTCAACAAACCAGGGAGCTGAGGTGGCTCAAGCGATTGAGTGCCTCCCTTCCACGTTGGAGGTCCCAGGATTGGTTCCCAGTGCCTCCTAAAGAAAGGACAAGAAGAGAAGACAAGCAGACACAGAGAGCACATGATGAATGGACACAGAGCAAGACAGCAAGCGCAAAAAAAAAAAACAATGGGGGTGGGGACATAATTCCATAGGGTGTTAAAAAGTTTAGGTATATTCGTTTTGATATTTTACTAAAGGTATAGTGATTTCATTGAAAAAGAAAAACAACATTTGAAACTTAGTTAATCAGGGCTGAATTCTGCTGCTGAACTAAGTGTCTGACCTTGTACAAGTCATTTATTTGCTTTGGGTCTACTTTTTCATCCACATCAATCATGATTTTCTCTTTTCTCTTTATATATCTTGACATTTTGATTTGAGATGCTCTTCAGTGCATTTTGATACGATTTTTTAAAAAATAACTAGTTGTTAATTTCCCGGAATTGTTTATAAAAGAAATGAAAGCAAGTTATGGTCAAAACAGTTAAGCTTATACATCCTTCAACAACTTCCTTTTCCTTCTTAAATGTAGCCATCAGATATTGTGAAAAATGTCAGTTGATTAAACCCGATCGTACGCACCACTGCTCAGCATGTGACTTGTAAGTGTTAATCATTTTATCTCATTTAAATCTAGCATTGGAAATTATTGATGGGAGAATAGAAGGGGAAGGAACATTCTGTATAGTTTATGGTTAACAAAAACCTCCTCTCTCATTATCTGTTATGCATAAGAGGCTAACAAAAATTTTATTTAAGTAGAATATGTCCAAAAGTAATTTTTTATATTTTTCATAGAATTTTTTTTAACTGAAATATGCTTCCTCTACTTTGGCTTAATGTAGCATTGAAGAGCAAGTAGTAATAATCCCTTTGAGAAAGATAAATTTTGTTTCCTTGATTAAAAAGATAATAATGACAGTTTTGTTGTCTTATTATTAATGTTGATGTTAAAACCTCTAAGAAACCACAAAATAAATTTTATTTTATTTTTTTTCATTGACCATCTGTGGCATTTTTCCCAGGCAAATTTTAAAGGATTTATTATTTCTGTACAAGTGAGAAGGCAGTATGTTGAAGGAAAGGTCCCTAGGTTGAAAATCCCAATCCTTAATAGTTAGTTAGACAAGCTACTTAACCTTCTGGGTATTAGTTTATTCTTTTCTTATATTATTTGAGATGATCTGTGGGTCTAAATTTATACAAATATAGAATACATATATTTAGGGGGATATATATATTTTCTGATTATAAAACTACAGTAATGTTTATCCATTGGGTGAAATTTCTAAAATACATAGTTAAATATCTACAAGCCCATCAAATATTTTGACATATTTGCATGTGGAGTTTTATTTTAATGACCTGCACATGTTTAAAATAACACAAAGATCATCTATATTGTATTTTTCTCTCTCTCAGCTAATTTGTAAGATGGAACTACCTAGTGTACCAAGTGCTCTGCACCCAGTCTGTACATTCAGATGTCATTGGATGTGGGCCAGGACAACTGGCTGTGCTCAGCTGAAAGCCCAGGGCAAAAAATCACTGTCTGTTTCCGACAAAAGTACTTGTGGAAGTACCAGAAATTATTTGTAACCTAATGTTTACCGGGTTGGTTCTCCAGGATGTATTTGTGAAGGGAAATTTTTAAGTCAAATGAAAGATAAATATAAGAATTAGAATTAGAGGAATTTTTGTACATGGATTTTCTTATGCTTATTTTTTTCTTAGGTGTATTCTTAAAATGGATCATCACTGCCCTTGGTATGTATTAAAAATAGAAGAAATTGCATATGGGGGTGGAGAGAAAGGAAGGAGAAAATTTAATGATTTAACTCAATATTCCTAAATTCTGAAGGTCAATTATTCAATGATAATACCTTTGCTCTATCTATATATAGTCATATATATGTATATATACATATTTATGTGATATATTTGTTTTTAAAAATATATTCTCATGTTATTAGCCCAAATAATGATGTATTTAAGAATTAGTATTAAAATTCCAAATAAATCTCATCAATTTTTCCTTATAGAATATATATTAAAAGCACACATAATTAAGACATTGCTCCCTTTAACTTCTCAGATGACCCATTTCCAAGTTATAATGATTTGTCTTATTTTTATAGTTTGGCTTTCTTTGTTCTTCTAGGGTGAATAATTGTGTGGGATTTTCTAATTACAAATTCTTCCTGCTGTTTTTATTGTATTCCCTATTATATTGCCTTTTCGTGGCTACAACAGTTTTACAGTACTTCATAAAATTTTGGACGGTAAGTTTTTTTGTTTGTTTGTTTGTCTTCAGATATGTACTTGAGACTTTTTAAGATGTTATAGTCCTAAAGTTACTTCATTCTTTATTACAAGAAGATACACTTCATTCTAATTTTAGTTGTTAGAATTTACAATAGATCAGAGGGTAGACAGGGCTATTATAATTTACCTTTCATACGCACATTTATTGGTAAATAAACGTATATGAAACCTGATATAGTGAACTTCTGTCTTAGTGATCCAAATTGTCCCAGCCACACTCTTAATGATAGATATATTGATTTTAGGGAAGTAATTGTTTTTCTTTGAGTCAGTGAGACTTATTTCAGTTTTACAGTAACAAAATTGACATCCACCCCCAGCCTACCACTAAAGCTGTTTCCTATGTCTCCAGATTTTTACAGCATTGTTTTTAAGCCAAATGATTAAAATAATCTAACTGTCCATCCATAAGGGACTGGGTGATATATCTATTACGAAGGAATGCTATGCAACCTTAAGAAAGAATGAGATAGCTCTTTATGAAAAACGATGTGAGATGACCTTCAGGCTCTTGGTATTATGGGAAAGATACGAGACGCAAAAGACTGCATATAGCATGTTACAATTTCTATAGAAAAATAATATACAAGTATATATTTGCACATGTAATGATTATTTCTGGAGTGGGGAAAGTATTTGGGATGGTAGGGAGGGATACATGCTTTTTACAGTTATGCTTTGAATGTATATACCGTGCACAAGTATTAATCTCAAAATACAGTTTTTTTACATTTTTAATATAGAAGTATATACTTTGGAAAAAATACTATAGTTAAAGTTATTGCCTCTTGGGAGTGAGGCAGAGAATTGCTGTTTTACATTATAATGTCTTTTGGCGCTCTTTGGTTTTATCTGTGCATTTTGAAAAAATTAAAAAATAATTTTAAAATTAAAACTTTCTACCCCTTCATTTAAACTGTCTTTTTAAGTTCCTGGATATTATTCACAACTGATTCTTTTCCTACCCCTCTTCTCTTACCCCTCTCTATTCCTCCCTCTCAGCAGCCCCTTAAATGTAGGCTCAGCCCTTGGCCTTTCTATTCTTTGCTCTCATGTGTTTAGGGGTGACCCCTTGTGCTCCTAGGACTTGCATATCTGTTTATAGTCCTTGCTCTGATACCTGCTAAGCCCTAGCCCTTAGTTTCTAGGTATTGAGCCATTGGACATAATGATGGAATCCTAAAAATCAACATGTCTAAAACCAGCCTCATTTTCTTTTCTCTCCACTGTTGCTGTTTATCTGATTTAATGGAATCAAAATCTATACAAATCTGTCAGTAGCCAGATTAGAAAAATTAATGTTATCTTTGAGTTATTGTTATTGCCTTATGAAACTTAGGTCAAGAATCAGGGTGGTCGGGAAGCGGCTGTGACTCAATCAGTGGGGCTCCCGTTTACCATGTGGGAGGCCCGGGTCCGCCCGCATGACGTGGTTGGCTGACCCAGCAAGCACAGGCAGCAAGGGGGGGACGGATGAATAAATAAATAAAATCTTTAAAAAAAAAAAAAAAAAAAAAAGAATCAGGGTGGTGTTCTAGAAAATAAATAAGGGCTTTCTTACATACAGACATCATTCGTTTGCTAGAATGTAAGCTCCTTGTGAACAGGGTTTTGTTGGTGGTTTTTGTTTGTTTGTTTGTTTGTTTGTTTTTTTGGTCCGTTTTGATTTTTGATGTATCCCAAGCACCTCAAATACTGCCTGGCACACAATAGGCTTTCAGTAAATATTTGCTGAATGAGGGAATAACCATGATCAATAACTTATCCCTTAGATTCTTTGTTTTTAAAATTTGCAGTAATACCTTTCTCATAGGATTGATAGGCAGATTAAATATAATAGTATGCACGCATGCTACGTGGAAAGCATTTAGTAGATTTTTTTTCCAATTCAGTGTGCCTCAAATAATTCTTTTTTTTTTTTTTTTTTTTTTAAGATTTTTATTTATTCATTCATTTATACCCCCCTTGCTGCTTGTGCTCGCCGGGTCAGCCAACCACGCCGTGCAGGCGGGCTTGCCTTCACCAGGAGGCCCCGGGAACTGAACCCGGGGCCTCCCATATGGTAAACGGGAGCCCCACTGACAGAGCCACAGCCGCTTCCCCAAATAATTCTTATTCTTACTATCAGACATGAGTTGGACCCTCCATCTCCTAATTTCCCCTGCCTTTTTCCTCTACCTTTCTTCAGTGCTTTGCCTGCCAATTTATGAGCAAAGCATATCTTATTTTATTTTGCCAATGTTTAAGTGCGTATACTTACCAGCAATTAGCATGTCTTTTTGGGGTACTTCCTATTTGCATTCTTTGCCCATTTTTCCCCCTAGTTTTTATTTGTGTGTACTAAGAATTTTTTTAATATTAAAGATATGTCTTTACTTTTCTTAAATTTATTTTTTAAGATTTCTTAAATAGGATATAAGAATCAATCAAAAATCCTGTTCACATGGAACTTATGTTCTAGTAAATGAAGGATCAGTAAATTTTGGACTTCTTTAAAATCAAGAACTTTTTATCAAAAGGCAACTTGTAGTGTGAAAAGGAAAATTATAGACTGGGAGGAGATATTTTGCACTATAGACATCTAACAAAGGACTCATATCCAGAATACATAAGGAACTCATGAAGATATTAATCCTTTTTTTGTCCTGGGTTGCAAATGTCTTTTCCATATTTTCTGTTTATATCTTCTAACCCTATTTTGTTTTGTTTTTGCCAAACAAAATCAGCTTTTTAAAGCTAGCTGTTTTGTTTTTTTCATTTATGGTTTTTGTCTTTAGTCCATTCACTTTAAATTTATACATATATTTACTGTGTAAATGTATACAGATTTTTCATCTGGTACTTTTTTTTTCATTTTTACATTTATGTCTTTGATTTTGAAGGGGTGATTATTGTGGTAAAAAGTACTTTTACTTTTACTCTTTCTATAAACCCCTTTGAAGGAGGTATTGTCATTCCAGTTTTCAAAGTTGGAAACTGAGATTGAAAAAGTTAAATTACATATCTAGGGTCACATACTTAATACTATATAGAAACTCAGAATTTAAATTTAGATCTGTCTTTTCTGACATCTAGGGATCATAACTTGGTACTCGTAATTGTAGTTGGGAAGAACATAATTAAAACCCCAAGTCATCAAGCACAATTATTTTAGAATGATTTTCATCAAAATATTAGATTTTAAATGTTTAGTATTTAAAGCAAGAGGTACTGGCACTTACAGTGCTTTTGTACATATTAAAAAAGAGCACCCCTATGTCTGTGTGGTCACTGCCTCATGAATTGTGTCCTCTATTGTCCTCCTTAGCTGGCACCTTTGTTCAGTTTTTGCCTAGTTAACCAACTTCAGTGGCTTTCTTAATAGAAGGGGGATTTAATGCCAGGAGAATGAAGTCCAAATTATAGAATTTCACATTTTGTTTCTCAAAAACTTCCACAGTGTTTGTATGTAATGATTTATTAATCAAAGAATAAATAATAATTAACATTTTCAGATTTTTCATGAGTAAGGAAACATCAGTAAATGTAAATCAACGGTTTTCTTCATTCAGCAGATATTTGTTGAGCACCTACTGTGTGCCAAGCAGTGTCTAGGCCCTTGGGACATATCCTGTTTATATGGAGCCTACTTTTGAGCAGGAAAAGACAAATAATTTTAAAAGTAAATTATATTGTATGTTAGAAAGTAAATGCTATGGAAGTGAAAAAAGAAGGTTAAGGGATTTGGTAGGTGTATGGGGGCATATAGAACAAGGACATGTTGAAGAGTTAGAGGTAGTGATGAATAAGAACGTGCGATTTGAGCAAAGACTTGAAGATGGTGAGGGAGTTAGTGGATATCTTGGAGAAGAGCACTTTAGGCAGAGAGAATATCTGAACTTTAGAGCAGAAGCTCAAAGGTAGGCGTCCCTGGCATGTTTGGAGGCCAGCAAGGAGGCTAGTGTGGCTGGAGCAGCAGGAGGAAGGGAGACTAGTGAGAGGCCCAGGAGCCGGGCCACATGACCTTAGGCCTTGCAGAATGTTGTAAGGCTCCAGCTTTTACTCTGAATGGGGAGCCATGCAAGGGTTCTGTGCAGAGGACTGAAATGGCCTGACTTAAAAAGTCAGTTCTGATTGTTGAGTTGAGAATGGACTGCAGAGGACAAATGAAAACCAAGTCTTATATGTTAAAAGGCTGCTGGAGCCAAGGTGGTAGCAGTAAGGATGGTAAGAAGTAGATCTAGTTTTTGAAAACTATATTAATCAGAACTTTAAAAGAAAAATCTATTTGCTAAAAATTTTAATTTTATTCTTTCCCAGACACAAATCTCAGTTTTAATAACTGAGTGGAAAAGTGTATATTTAAAGGGTACCTGAAACATGTTTGAAAAGCTTAGTGTTATTGTCTATTTTCTTTTTCATGTTCTTTGAGAAAATATTTTAGATGATGTTGAGAGAGCAACTTCTTGGTGTTTCTTCTAAGCACAATTTATAAAACTAAGTTTTGGATAACTTTGTATAAAAATTGATTTCTTAATACATTGTCTCTATTTGCACAAGCTTTGCCGCAGGAAATCTCCAGAGAGTTGTCCAAAGGTAAAATACGTTATTGCCATGGAATTCTTTGGTGACATTTTTGGTGAATATGTATAATACTAATTTGCTTCACAAGATGGGGAGATATAAAAAATCTCTTGTTATGCTTAAAAGATATAACATTTACTCTGGGAGAGAAGAAAAAAAGATAAATGTCAGAATAATCCAATGCCAAAAACCTCTTTTTTTCCCTATAAAAACTTTTAAAATCAAGGAGTACAGCCTCATGTTCTTCTGGAGTAGGTGATTTGCGTTATATGGTTTTATTTTAAGAGCTAACACTTGTAGGAATCATCTTCCTATTGTTAAGAGATACTAATTTCTTTTAGGTTCAGACTTTGCTTCTGTTAAAATACACATGGCCATAAGAAGGGATAACAGAGTAAACTGTTTTCATTCAATAGTGCCTTATGGTTAATTTATCAAAATCACAGTTACCTGCAAAGGTTCTGTAGAAATGGAACAAAGGTGAAAAAGGTAGGAATCGAAGCATTCAGGTACATGGTGTTCAGAAACTTGAGATTAGAGAAGTACATAAATAAACTTACATATATCACAATTAGTTTCTGGTTAGCCGTAAATGTTATAAAAATAAGCAAATATGTTGGCATAGATGAGCAAAAACCCTCATATATCCTGAATGTTGGGGAAAGCTTAAGTATGCATAAAGTACAAAAGAAAATTTGGGCTGTAAGTGTCCATCTTTTTCATTTATTACTGAATGTATTGCTAAAATCTGAAATGCTTTCAAGCAGTTTTTAAAATGACTCTTTCTGACCTCATATGTAATAAGGCTCCCTTGATAATACCAGTTCTCTGCTTTAACAGTTGTTGCTTTTAGATATATTACGTAATTAATTTTATTATTCTTCATATCTGACAAATTTTTTGGTGGATTCAACAATCTTTGGGATGAATTAAATAATAAATAAGAGCATATTTTAAAGGTTGATTATCCTCAAAATTAACTTTTTTCTTTCCTCAGAATGAACTGTCAGATACACGTGCAAAATTCCACGTACTGTTTCTTTTTTTTGTGTCTGCGATGTTCTTCATCAGCATCCTGTCACTTTTCAGTTATCACTGCTGGCTGGTTGGAAAAAATCGAACAACAATAGGTTAGTAGGTTAAAATAAATCATAATTATTTAGGGAAGTGAGCACAAATGAAGGTAAAATCTAGAGAACAATAGTAGATGATAACGAAGTGTAAAGTTATTTTGTATTAAAATGAATTATTACTGGATGGGAGGAGTGGTACATAATGTAAAAACCATTTTGAAGAAGCTTGAGGAAGCAAGATTAACTTTTACATACATTTTCAGTAATGCATTGTACATAAAAATATAGAAATAACTATATTTTACAAATTTAAATAAAGGATTTTTTTCTGCATTTAAAGGCTTTTTTTTTTTTTTTTGAGATCCAAGGCCAGGATTGAACCCAGGACCTCAAATGTGGGAAGCAGACACTCAACCACTTGAGCTACACCCACTCCCTTTTTTTCCTGCATTTATACAGTGTCTTCTCAAAAATTAATCTATGGGGACCAGATGTGGCTCAAGCAGTTAAGCACCTGCCTCTTACATGGGAGGTCCCAGGTTCAGTTCCTGGTGCTTCCTAAAGAGAAAACAGACAATGAGCAAAAACAACGAGCAGACAAGGAGCGCAAGCAATGAGCAAACAGATGATGGAGTCACCTGGGGGGGGCGGGATAATTAATCTATGAAAAGTAGGTAGTAGGTAAACATACTATAATGAGGTTCATTCTCAGCAAAATTATTTTAAAATCCCTAATTACAGCTTATCTATTTAGCTAAAATGTCAACAATATATTTCTAATCTGTACTTTACTGTTTTTCCCAGTTTGATGACACAGTGGACCAGCATATGGTCCATGATTGAGGCTAAGGATTAGTGCTTTTGACATGCTTAATACTCCCATCTTTTTGTCTGTTGCCAGTGAAACTTATGTGTTGTATCACTAGTATTGGCATTTATTTTCTTTTTATGCTCATTTTAAAAATAAAAATATAAGAATTCAGTAAGGTGTTCTTTAGTTGGACATACAGTTCCTGTACAGAGATGGTAACTTGCTCAAACTGAACCATTGGCATGTTATCAGCACCACTGTCCTATAATTGAAATATTAATATGTTGGCTAATGTACCAAAATTCAAATTAAGGATTTGTCTTTGTAACGTTTGTAAAGATGACCTGCCATCTAAAGCCATATATCTGCCAGGGGTTTGGAAGAGCACAGTTTTTAATATGGAGATGAAGACCTTTTAGGCAAACTTTAAGATACTTTTATTTATTTATTTATTTATTTTTTTTTTAAGATTTTATTTATTTATTCATTTATCCCCCCCTTGCTGCTTGTGCTCGCTGGGTCAGCTAACCACGCCATGCGGGCGGGCTTGCCTTCACCAGGAGGCTCCGGGAACCGAACCCGGGGCCTCCCATATGGTAAACGGGAGCCCTACTGATTGAGCCACAGCCGCTTCCCTTTAAGATACTTTTATATTTGAATAATTTTAATCTTAATTTGTTATTAAGTCATGTAAATTATCATGGGCTTCCAGTCTAAGGATTTCTCTGCCCTTTCTTCCCCATTGACTTAGTTTGCGACAGGGCTGCTGATGGCAAAGTACTGGAAATGGGTTGGCTTTTACAACGGGGATTTTATTTAGGGTAGAAGCTTACAGTTCCAAGGCTGTGAAATGTACCAATCAAAGCACCAACAGAGATGCTTTCTCACCAAAGTCAGCTACTGGTGATCCAATGTCCTGCCACATGGCAATCAGGCAAGAAGGCGGGGGTCTGCTGGTCTCTCTCTCCTTCAGGGGTTCTTAACCTTTTTTGTTCCACGGACCCCTTTGCAGGTCAGGTGAAAAACATGGACCCCTTACTAAGTCCACATTATACTGTATTATTTAATTAGTATATCACACCTGTACCAACACATCCCCACAAGAATGGTTTTTTGAATTTCACTTCAAGCTCAGACTCTTTGTTAAGAACTCCTGCTGTAGTTTCTCCTTGAACTCAGCTGTGACCAATCAGTCATCTCTCCCTGGGCCTTTGCTCCTTTAGCCTCTTGGGGCGTCTCTCCTTGAGCTCAGCTTTCTCTCATATGGCCAGATCAAATATGGCAGCTTCCTTTCATTCTTTGTGTGTCTCTCTGTGTGTCTCTGTTTATATCAGACCCAGCAAGAGGGCAGAGACTCAACCTGAGTCATGCTTCACTGATGTAGTCCAATCAAAAGGGTCCCACGCCCACAGGAATGGATAATAGAGAAACAAATTCCTTTTCTTTTTGGGATTCATAAAAGAACTTCCAACTGTCCCCCCAGCTCATCCTTTCACTGCTGAACTCTCTTCCAATTCCATCGTGCCTTCATCTCTTCACAGTGTAAATTTCCTTATGTCTATTAACTAATTTTTTTATCCTCGTCATAGAATATCCTGCCATCTCCTTATCTTTAATTGGAGATGACGATAAAGGCAGCCTTCAAGCTACCTATAAGGTGGTCCAAACCTTAGATCTCAATATCTGAAATCTGAGAGATTTCACATAAACAACTGGATTTCCCCTCATGGCATCAGTAAGTTGGAGCCAAGTAGTAGCCAGCTGCTTTAAATGGGGCAAGGAACACTAAATTTACCATAGTTCCCACAAGGCCTACTTTATTTTTCTCTTGCCCAACCCCTGTAGGTATTTGAGAGATGGGCACCTCCTGGGAAATTATCTTTTCCAAACTTTTTTGCCAGTGACCATAGAAAGAAATGCATTTTATATCATGATTTAGTGTATGCACACATATGTATAAAATTTCATAAATAAACTAAAAATTTCACAAAGCAGCATTAATCTATGTGCATTGTAACTCTGATATTTACTGTTTTTGTTCTTTAAAAAATACTGGTTCTAACAATGGAAGAAGATTGCCTCATTGATGTGGAGGCAGTGGCCACTAGAGGTTCAGAGGTCAGGGAGGGAAAACAGGTGTAATATGGGGGCATTTTCGGGACTTGGAAATTGCCCTGAATGACATTGCAATGATAGATACAAGCAATTATATATCTTGCCATACCCTACAGAATTGTGTGGGAGAGAGTGTAAACTATAATGTAAACTATAATCCATGTTTAGTGGCAGTGCTCCAAAATGTGTTCATCAGTTGCAACGAATGTACCGCACTAATGAAGGATGTTGTTAATGTGGGTAAATGGGGACAGTATGGGGAGCGGGGTATATAGGAATCCCCTATATATTTTTTTTTCTTTCTTTTTACCTGGAGGTCCCGGGAATCGAACCCAGGTTCCTCCATATGGGAGACAGATGCCCAACCATTTGAGCCACATCTGCCCCCCTCCCATATATTTTTTATGTAACATTTATGTAATCTAAATATATATTTTTTTAATTAAAAAAAATTTTTAAATGCTGGTTGCAAGCCAATAAATTGACTTTACAGTCTATTAAGGGATTTCCCCCCACACTTTGAAAAAATATTGCC
Organism: Tolypeutes matacus; assembly: GCA_026826555.1. NCBI lineage: Eukaryota > Metazoa > Chordata > Mammalia > Cingulata > Chlamyphoridae > Tolypeutes > Tolypeutes matacus. Next base: position 24,921,556 of record JAKSZT010054335.1, read on the forward strand.
CTAGCACTTCACTTCCTTAATAGCATCACCCCACCACCCCATTTCTGGTCTTCACTGGTTCTCCGCCCCTCTTCCCATCCTTTGAGTGTTAGCTTATTCTGCTCTATCACCTCTACCCTTTTTCATAACTGTCGCCTACCACCCTTGAGGTCATTTCCCCACATTGACGGAGGGGAGGATACCTGGTTTCTGTATTCACTTTCCAACCATCATCCCAAGCAAGCAGGCTGGTCAATTTGATTCTGGGGCCTTTACCTTCCTTCTATTTCAATAAATTATTCCCATATCCACACATTGAGCCTTTTAGTCACTTGGAACTGAAGATCCTCTGAAATTTTAAAGTTGAATGTTCCATTATCTGACCACAATCTTCCGTGTTTTCAGCTCTCTCCTTTCTTGCTTTTTTATATCATTGCATCTTTCATTCTTTAACACTTTTCTCCCAAATTTTTTCTTTGTAACTTTTTAAATTTTTATTTTTTAAACAATTTATTGAAGTGTAGCATTCATACATGAACACACATAAACTATAAGTTCAGTAAACATTGTGAACTTACAAAACAAACATGCATAACATCATATAGGGCTCCCACACATCACTCCCCCACGCAAACACCCTGCATTGTTTTGAAACATTTGTTAACAAATTATGAAAGAGCATTGTCAAAGTATTACTACTAACTGTAGTCCACTTTTATCCATTTTTGCCCACCCACCCACCCCGCCTTTTTGCTGTTTTTATGTCCATTCGCTGGGCAATTCTTTGTGTCCATTTCCTGCCCTCTCTTCTCATCCTCCTGTCCTCACTGGGATTCGATACTCGGAACCTCTGATGTGGGAGAGAGCTGTCCTACTGCCTGTGCCACCTTAGTTCCTGGTTTTTCCATGTGTCTCGTCTTGGCTCTCCCTTGTGTCACTCTCCTGTTACGTCGTCATCTTGCTGCGTGGCTCGCGGGGCCTGACGGCGCACCTGTGCGCAGGGTCTGATGGCCCACGCACCTTCTATATTTTTCTTTTTTTTTCTGTTTTTACCGGGAGGTCCCAGGGATCAAACCCAGGTCCCTCCATATGGGAGACAGACGCCCAACCACCTGAGCTACTTCCGCCCCCCTGCTATATCTCTTAAGGTTGACACAAGATACCCAAAGTTACAGTATTTTCCCATACAGGATGGTCACATAATAAATCAGGCTTAGTTTATCACCAGCATTCTAAAAACTAGACCTAGGGAGAAAAACTAGGTCTGGGGACACATGCATGGGTTCTAATGTAGCAAATGTTTAGCTTACCCTGATTATCACAAAATGAGGACAGCAAGAATATTCACATCCAAGTTTTTATTTACTTTCTGTTTCATTTCTTGCCCTTTTCCATTCTAGATCCTATGATAAATGGCTTCAACACGTGTTTTTTTTTTTTTTTTTTTTTTAAGATTTATTTTATCTATTTATTTCTCTCCCCCACCCCTCATTGTTTGCACTTGCTGTCTGCTCTCTGTTCATCGTATTTTTAGGAGGCACTGGGAACTGAACCCAGGACCTCCCATGTGGGAGAAAGTCACGCAATCACTTGAGCCACCTCTGCTCCCTGCTTGTTGTGTCATTGTCTTTCCTTGCTGTGTCTCTTCATTACGTCATCTCACTGCATCATCTTGTTGTGTCAGCTTGCCACACCAGCCCGTTAACGTCTGCTCGCTGCTTTGCTCGTTTTTCTCAGGAGGCACTGGGAACTGAACCTGGGACCTCCCATATGGTAGGCGGGCACCCAACTGCTTAAGCCACATCTGCTTTCCAGGCTTCAGCAGTCTTGACAGCACCCTCAAATCTTCTGTCCCTAGGCTTTCTTCCACATCCTTGATTTGAGTCAGTCCATCCACCCACTTTATCCACCTGTGCAGTAGGACTATTACAACATTTGTGAGGAAAATTGCACTTGTGTAGAGTTTGTTGCAACTATAGATTGAAGGTTTCTGACCTCATTTAAGACCCTTAACTCTATTTGGTATTAATACTCCATGTTTCTGATCTGATTTCCTCACTTGTTACCCATAATAGTTATTTCAGATTTTCAGCATTCTCCCTTACCTGTTTACCTATTTTGTGAGTCCTTCCTCAATAGAAAAATTAGAAACAATCACAAGTAAACTCTGATCTTCCTAACTTTATAACCCCACACAGACATTTCTACTTCTGTACTCATCACTGTCACCCTCCCTCTAACTTCTTAGGAAAACTTGTCTTTTCTGGTAGCTAAAGTTAATCTTTAGAACTGTTCTAGTATCTTCCCATCTCTTCTAGGTTTCTCTTCCATCAATTTTTACTTTGCTTTTCTATATCAACAGTCTCTTCTAATGTGACTTCTTCTTATCCTTAGCTTATAAAACATGCTGAAATGCATTCTCTTTAAAAAAAAAAAAAGGAAAAGAAATAAAACCTTCCTTGCAAAACCTTTTTCTAGTCCTCACTGTGCTTCCTTTTATAGCCAACTTTGAAATAAGGTCTGTAATCACCATCTACTTTCTCAGCTCTTATTCATTGTTCAAGCTCATGCTCAAGCATCATCTTCTCAATATTTCACCTTGCCCTGCAAGCACCCCCCAATACATACAAATAACCCTATCCAGATAAAATTAGTTTCTTTCACCTCTGTGAACGCAGTGTACCATGACTATTTTTAAACTTACTACATTGGTTTTTTAGAATATCTTTTTAAAAAAAACAACCCCAAGTAAGATGTTATTTTGAACATAATTTAGTAGATTTTCAACAATATTGGGTGGCTGTTTTAACATAGTCGTAGTCAATTATAAGGTTAATGAACTATTCAGAGGTTATATATTTTCCCAGTTAAGTTTCAGAAATTTATATTTTAATTGCTACAAATATATGTTTTGCCAAAATTGTTTTTACAATTTTTGATATCAGAATAGAAAGCAAGAAACTGATACTTTCTATCTCTCCTCTAATTCTTAAGTGAACTAATTAGTTTACTTGGGGTTTTTTTTTTTTTTTTTAATAACAGAATCATTCCGTGCACCCACATTTTCATATGGACCTGATGGAAATGGTTTCTCTCTTGGGTACAGTAAAAACTGGAGACAAGTCTTTGGCGATGAAAAGAAATATTGGCTACTTCCAGTGTTTTCAAGGTAATTTATGAGTTCAGATGCCTCTCTCTCTGGTGAAATGTTTTAAGGTTCATAGTATATAAAAATAATGAAATTCCTATGGGCCTTGATCAAATATCAAATATATTTTATTCCTTTACATTTTTTATTAGCTTGTGTAAAGTAGAATATGAGCATATATTTAAATAGAAAGTAGAAAAAATGACAAATAATAAAATAAGAATCATTCTTTTTTCCTTCAAAATGCAAATGTTATTTGAAGTAGAAAGTCATAAGAAATTGTACTTATTAGCCAAAGATACCATCACAGTACTAAACTATGTATTCTGTTGTGCTTTAAATCAAAGAAGACCAATATATTTTAATTCAAATTTGAATGAGAATATATACTCGAGGTGATTCCTAATACCTTTTTCTCCCCAATATCCAGCCATCTTAGGCATCTATACCAAAGTCATTGTAGAGAAGGAAAAAACATTTGAAATCCAAGTGACATATTTGTAGAGGTTGTGGGGCTTTTCCTTAATTAACTGAATTGCTTGTTCTTTGGTCAGAAAAATGACTTATTTTGCCTTCATTTTTGAAACCCATCTTTACTGGATATAGAATTTTAGATATTGCTTCTGACTTGCATTTTTGCTGAATAAAAGATTGCTGCACTCTTATTTTTGTTACTTTATACGTAATGTGTCTCTTTTTTCTGCCTGCTTTTAAGATATTGTCTTTATCCCTAGATTCACACAATTTGATTATGGTATGCCTTGATATAGTTTTCTTCATGTTTCTTGTGCTTGGGGTTGATTGAGCTTCTTGGATCTGTGGTTTTCTGGCTTTCCTCAAATTTGGAAATATTTTTAATCATTATTTTTTCAAATATTTCTTCTCTTATCTCCTCCACCCCTGTTATTGCAAGGACTCCAATTCAAGTCCTTCCCCAGCTCACTGATATGCTGTTCATTTTTTGTTCAGTCTTTTTTTTTTTTTTTTTTTTATGTTTCATTTTGGATAGATCCTATTGTTTTATCTTCAAGTTTACCAATCCCTTCTGTGTACCCCATCCAACATCCCATGTATTATAAGGTTTTTCTACTTTGGTTGTAATTCAGAGTGTTTTCAAGGATATTTTTCCTAAACATAGAATTTGAAGTTCACAGGTTTGTTTGTTTGCTTTCCTTTCTTTGAAAATGTAGTTCCATTATCTTCTAGATTGTATTATTTCTGACAAGAAGTCATTGTTATCTTCATTCCACTCTTTGTAATATGCCTTTATTCCCTGGCTTTTAAGATTTGATCTTTCTCACTGATCTTAGGCAGTTGGATTGTGATGTTGCTTAGTGTGGTTTTCTTGGTATTTATCTTGCTTGGGGTTCAGTAGGCTTTTTTTTAATCTGTGAGTTTTATAGTTTTCATCAAATTTTAGTAATTTTTTTTTTTTTTTAAAGATTTTATTTATTTATTCATTTATCCACCCCTTGCTGCTTGTGCTCGCTGGGTCAGCTAACCACGCCATACGGGCGGGCTTGCCTTCACCAGGAGGCCCCGGGAACCGAACCCAGGGCCTCCCATATGATAAACGGGAGCCCTACTGATTGAGCCACAGCCGCTTCCCATATTTTAGTAATTTTTATCCATTATGTCTTCAAATTTTTTTCTGCTTATTCCTCCTAACCTCCCCACCCACCCCACACACCAGCCCCCTCACCCCAGGCTCTAATGGGACTCTCAGGTGTACATGCTAGATTGCTTAAGAGTCTTTGCTATTCTGTCCCAACCCCTGTCTTTTTTCCCTCCTGCTTCAATTTGGATAGTTTCTGCTGCTACTTCTACAATGTCACTGTTATTTTCTTCTGCATTGTCTAATCTGCTGTCAAACCCATCCAGTAAACTTTGCATTTCACATATTTTTCAATTCTAAAAGCTCAGTTTGTGTGTGTATATATATATATGTGTGTGTTTATATATCTTCTTTTGCTCTTTTCATTATTTTCATTTTTTATTTAAGTTCTCTGTGTTTGCTTATTTTCAGTACTTTTTGGGTCTTTTTTATTGGATAATTTCCCCCTAGATATGCATCATATTTTCCTGATACTTTTCATGTCTAATAATTTTTTATTGGATGCTGTGCATTTTGAATGCTACTTTACTGAGTATCTGGATGTTATCATCTTCCTAAAGAATGTTTAATTTTGTTTTGGCAGACAGTTTAGTTACTTGTATTTCAGCTTGGACCTTTTGAGAGTTTAAGCTTTGTTAGGATGGGTTTTAAGTAGCCTTTTCTCTAGGGCTAGTTAACTAAAGTGGAGAGCCTGTTGGAATCTCTACCAAATCCAAGTATTCAGTGAGATCTCTCCACTCTGGCTTGTCAAATTTGAAGGCCTTCCAGTTCTTTGGAAGCTCTGTGAATTGTTCAACTTATGCATCCCAATTGTTCTTTTACCAGATTGAAATATTCAGTTTAGTATTCCTCAGACGACTCAAATGGACCACTGTGCAGATTTCTATAGTCCTTTCTCTGCATATCTCCCTCTTTCTCAGTTCCATCCCTTAGATTCAAGCCACTTCAATTCTCTGAGACTATCTTGCTCTGCTTGATTTTGCCTCCTGGTGCTCAGGTCCTGGCAGAAAGCTGCAGCTCATTTAGTTTCTCTTCTTTCAGAGATCACAGTCCTGTGCTGCCTGATTTGTAAACAGTTGTTTCATATACTGTTCAGTTTTCTAGTTGTTTACGGTTGAATATTCAAGTTTACCAGTTATTCCATCTTGGCTGGAATTGAAAATCCCTGCTATATATAGTTTTGATATTTTTAGTATGTGAAATTAAGGATTAACTATACTCATTTTAGATTGTAAGTTTTGGTTTTTTCTTTAGTTAGGCCAGTAAAAAGAATTTATTTGGGCAATGGGAAAAAGAACAGAGCTTGCTGAGAAATGGGAAAGAAAGGTGGAAATACACACCAAGATTTGGTGCAGGCCCCTCCAAGCAAGGAGAGCCTAGATTGTAAGCTTCTTGAGGACAGAGTTTTTTGTTTTGTTTTGTTTTCTTTTCTTTTGTTCACTGTTTATCCCTAGTGCTTAAAATAATTCTAAGTATTTGCTTAGTGAATGTTGTTGAATGAATACATATGTGGAACTTAGTTCTTATTTTTTGATTCCAGCTTTTCTGATGTCTTAAATGATAGTGATCAGCAAGTCATTTCCCCCAATATTTGAGTACTTAGGTTTAAGATACTATACCAGGCATCATAATCTTACTAGTCCTATAGGCATTGTTTTTAAATACTTATGTAAGCCGTATTAGTAGAATAAGAAAATCCTGCCCTTGCAAAGAGGATTTACCATGAAAAGAAATTTGTAAAAGAAAGGACTTTTTTTTTTTTCCTCAATGGAGGCTAATAAATCCTCTAAATTCTAGATCTTAGGAATTCTTCTCTGAAATGACAAGTTATGGTAATTTCTTATCATGCCTCTGAAAAATGCATGTCAAATTTGACCAGTTTGATTTAACTTAATATGATTTAAATTATTTTTCATTATGTAGCTTGGGTGATGGTTGCAGTTTTCCAACTTGCCTTGTTGGGATGGATCCAGAGCAAGCTTCTGTTACAAGCCAAAATGAATATGCCAAAAGGTGTGCTTTTTGTCATTATGTTTTTCAGTATTTGTTATAAATCAAACTGTATAAATGTGTTATACCTACATGTGAATGTAATAAGGTAAATACAATAGCAATTCAGTAAACCAGCATAGATAGTGAAAGAAAGATCCTATTTAAATTTTTGTTAACTAAGGGTTATTGTATATATATGCCTAATATGCTTTGGATAACCAAATATTTTATCATACAAACCAGAGCACTTTTAGGCATAGGAAAGCAGATGCTTGCTATTAATAGGTAAACCACTACAATTGCATAAAACTGGAAATGTTTGGCAAACTGGGAAGCATGGCTACTCTAAATATGCTACATCTTCCTAGAAACTAAGGCATTATTTCAAGAATTGATTAGGTTTATATCAGTTATATCTTGGCTAAGGAATTTGTCATTTTACCATTCCCTGGTAAATCTTGATAGACAGGTTTTTTTGTTTGTTTTGTTTTTTGAGGTACTAGGGCCAGGGATTGAACCTGGGACCTTGTAAGTAGGAAGCTGGTACTCAACCACTGAGCCACATTGGTTCCTCTGAGTTGTTGCTTTTTATTTGTTTGTTGTTGTTTTTATTGTTTTTGTTTTTGTTTTTAGGAGGCACCGGGAACTGAACCCGGGACCTTCCTTGTGGGAAGCAGTCACTCAACTGCTTGAGCCACATCCGCTCCCAATAAATGGTGTTTTTTTGTTTGTTTGTTTGTTTGTTTTTTAATGTACTGGGGCCGGGGATTGAACCCGGGACCTCATATATGGGAAACTGGAGTTCAACCACATTGGCTCCCCTGAGTTGGGTTTTTTTTTTTTTTTTTTTTTTTTTTTTTTTTAAGGTCTTTATTAACCATCAGCCTCTGCCTAATTTTTTTTTTTTTTACCGGGAGGTCCCGGGTATCGAACCCAGGTCCCTCCATATGGGAGACGGACGCCCAATCATTTGAGCCACATCCGTCCCCCCCTGAGTTGTTTTTTTCATTTGTTTTGCTTGCTGTTTGTTTTTGTTTTTGTTTTTGTTTTGTTTTGTTTTTAGCAGGCACCGGAAACCAAACCCGGGACCTTCCCATGTGGGAAGCAGGCACTTAGCGGCTTGAGCCACATCCACTCCCAAACAGGTTTTTAACCTCAGTGTCAAAATAATATGATGATTCAAAAATACAATGTTAATTTTTTTCTCATTAATTCATCTTAGAGGAAATTTTCTCATAGTACTTGCATGGCAAGCAAACTGTTTAATAAATTCTGAGACATTTATTTTAAATGAAATTTTAAAGAAGCTAGAGGTATTTCTGTCAAAGTGAAGTAAAACAGTTGAAACACATTTATACAAAAGTGATGGGAGAGAAGGATTACAAATTCCAAGCTAGCATATGTATAGTGGAAAAGAATAGGCCTTAGAATTTAGCATCTAGAACCTAAGACCTTAGACCTTAGACCTCTAACATTTATCATGATTCTGAGCAAGTCACTTAAAATATCTGAACTTCAGTTTCCACCTCTATAAATTTATCATACCTACCTCCAAGGTTTATTCTGAAGTTTGAGATAATATATGTAAAGCACCTAGCAAAGTGTCTGGCCCATGTTAAGTACACCACGAAAATTATTTCCCTTTTACCCTGTCTTTCCTTCTTCCTTTCCTCCCACCATGGATCTCTTGGCTAGAAAAATAAGTCTACACTAAATCACTAAGTCATTTTTTCCCCTTAGATCTAAACTGCAGAGGTAGAAAGCAGAAAACTTGGGAAATGACAGGTAATATTTTTGTACTGGCCACAGATATAGATCTTCACCTGTCCTTGTTATACCTTATGGCTCTTGATTAACATATGCTAAAAGCATTTCAGACTGGCCTTAAGCTTTTTTCCTTTTGTCTAACTGTTTTCATTAGCAGTATGAAGTTCAGATGCTTGGTTCTAGAGGGCCAATTAATGGGGGTGGGGGACATATTTTTCTTTTGATGATAGAATTTTTTCCAAGTGCTGCGATCTCATGAGTTGCCCTCACATATTTAGGAAAAGGAATACTAATAAGCTGCTTATTAATTTATTAAGTCTCCTTAATTGAGCATTAAGCTATTTACTAAATTATTTGCTCCTCTTTTCAGTATTGGATCAAATCAAACCTTTCCTATCAAACCACTTAGCGAATCAAAAAACCGATTATTGGACAGTGAATCTCATTGGACAGAGAATGGATCTGAAGAAGGCAATATCAGATCAGGTAATACTTCTAATCTGAAAACATTGCTTCATATGGTTAAAATGAAAATTATCAGTTTAATAAATATGGAAAAATCAAAACAATGTGATATTTTAAAATACTACCATATGTGAAACTTTTTCATAAAATATTTTTATCTGGGGTGTTAGTGTTTGTTGGTAGCTGGTAGTGTGTCTACTTAATAGCATTACAGCATAATGACTAGCTATGGTAGTCTTAATAATAACTGTAATAACTTCTTCTTGCACTGTAGCAAAATGGTTTGGGATAGTCAGATCAGTTAGTATTTAATCTAGGAAATGCCGTAAAAGTTGCTGTGAGAATTTTTCTTCTTCTTTTTTTTTTTTGGTTGTTGTTCTTTGTGCCTTTTAACAGCATCAAAACATGCTTTTAGATTAGTAGCATTAGGATCTTCATAGGATCATTAGATCCCTTGTGTGAGATCAGAGAAAAGAGTTGTTTTGTGGACCTGTTAATTATTGCTGCTTAACATCTTTAACCCTATGAGCATTTCACAAGGACAAAACCAGACTTTTGACTCTTAAAGTTGCCTTACTTACTTCTGGGTTCTACAAGAAGACAAATAGTTGGCAGGCTTCAGCCTTTTTTCAGTGCTCCATAATATAATCATTAATCATAATAATTATAAATTTTGCCATTTAGTCAGAAACTTAATCTCTTTTTTTTTTGTCATGTCATATATAATTATGTGCTTACAGGGACAAATAACCATGTTACAGTGGCAATAGAAAATTGAGTACCACTTGTTCATAACTAACCATTTGAATAAGAGCAAGGTAAGACAGTATAAAGGTAACTTCTTTGAACAAATGCAGTGTATTTGCATATTTCATATCTCTTAAAATAATTTGCAATTCAATTTTTTTTTTTTTTTTTTTTTTTTTTAACCGGGAGGTCCCGGGGATCAAACCCGGGTCCCTCCATATGGGAGACGGACGCCCAACCAGTTGAGCCACATCCGACCCCAATTTTTTTTTTTTTTTACTCTTTTCAATTATATTAGTAAAATCAGGCAGTTCAGAAGAGACTGAGGTAGAGTAAAATCTGTCAATATCCCATTTTCCTTACCATGCCTAGCACAATCTTAGTAAATATTTGTTGGTAGATTAAAGAAGAAACTAATAAAAAAATTTTAGGATTGGTATGTGGTTATCTAATCTTTTGATCCAGAGAAGAGTGACTAAAATTAAAGGCTGGGAAAAAGAAAAAAAAAAAAAAAAACCCATTGGAGGTTTGTTAATGTTATTTAATTTGTAAAAGATGTGGCACAAGAGCAATTTACTATAGCCAGAGACATTGATTAGCTGTTCTTTGTGTGCATAGCAATAAGAGCCAGAGGAAATTCAATAATTAGATAATTATTAGCAATTTATAAATAGTAATATCAGCAGTGAGGGTAATGTATAATACTTAAATTGAACTGGGAGGACTGTAGTAAACTCTCCAGATTCTTAAAAATAAAGACAACTATTTGTAAGCTAGGAGCTAAGTTGAATGGGCCTAACGCATCTTGCTCAGCCATTAGATTTTTTTGATAGCCTCCTTATAGTATATATTAATTACCTATTGCTGAGTAACAAAGGAACACAAACTTAGCAGCTTAAGACATTTAGTGTCTCAGTTTCTGTGGGTACGGAGGTAAGTTTTTTCAAAGGGTTCTCATCTGGAGTCTCAGCTAAGGGAGCATTTGTTTCCACGCTTGAGTATTTGTTGGCAGCATTGCACCCATGACCTAGACAAAGTCAAAGCACAAGCATTCAGCCAGGCAGACTGGGCTAGCATCAAAAGAGGCATAGCATGGGAAACGGATGTGGCTCAAGAGGTTCAGCGTCCGTCTACCATATGGAGAGACCGGGGTTCGATCCCCGGTACCTCCCAGTAAAAAAAAAAAAGGCATAGCAGGACGTGTTGTGATCTTGTGTAGCTGTCAGTGCTGCAGTGAGCTGTGGCTGTGGTATGGCGGCTACTCCCTAGACAGAGGTCCTGAGTCTTGGTTTTACATTTCTTCTTCATGTGGGCTGATTAATGGCTTGTGTTTGTGATTGTTGAGAATCCTCATCTGAAGTTACTATTACAGTTGCTAGTTCTGTGTGTTTCCCCACATTTATAGCATTTTAGAACAAGAGCTTGTAAAATGTCTCAGATGATGATCAAGTTAACATTAAGGGAGAATAGTAAAAAACTACCTCTTTTTTTTTTTTTAAGGAGGTAACGGGGATTGAACCCGGGACCTCATACATGGGAAGCAGGAGCTTAACCTCTGAGCTACACCTGCTACCCTTCCACACCTCTTTTTAAGTGCTCTCTTGATCACTTCAGGGAAAGAAAATGATACCTCCTTATTTATTGCTTACAAAAAAATCTTTATTATATTATTATTAGTATTAAAGTGTTCATTTCCTGTTATTATAGCAGCAGCATTATACCTTAGCCCACAGAACCATTAATAAATCTTATTTTCATAAAAACAAAATCAAAGTTTTAACCAGTAACTCAGTTGTTTCTGTTTTTATAGGTTTATAAAAACACATTATGAACTGATATTTTCAGTTTTATTTGGAAGAAAGTGATCAATCAAATGAAATGATGAAAGTATAAAAGAAGATATATTTTTTAAAAAAGGAAGCCTTTGTACAGATTGCTGGATCCACAGAAGTACTACTCTCAGCAGGAAGATGCCTTAATCTTAAATGTGCAACATTGACTTACAGCTGCAAAAGTGACTTAATTTTACTTTGGAAATAATACTTATTTTTATGAGATGGTATAATATGAGCGTTTAATCACATGTTTAACACAGCATAAGTATTTTTTTGATACCTGAGTTACATTATTTTGGAGTTAGTTTTAGTATCTATATAAATTTTCACTGCAAAATCACAAAGCTACAAACTTAAGTGCAGTATATCTAGGGCAGTATGGTGGCAAAAGGTGACTACTAATATCGAATTACTATTGCTTGTACTATTATAAGGAAAAAGAAAATAACTGCTTTTTTAAATTGGGTGTTTGCTAATTTTTAATTACTGTTTTATATTTTAACATTTTTAATAAAGATTTTTTTATTGTTGGCTATAAAGTAACAGGATTCATATATCTAAATATAATCATTTAAAACATAGAGCACATTGTGTAATTCATTGAAGGCTTAATTATAAACAATAATACAACCATGTAGTGTAGTGTGTGCCAAAGTCTTAAAGGAAACTTGGCTTTTTATTACTTTTCTTCTGAACATTCAGGGATATTTAGGTGGGCACAGAAACAGAAAAGTGCACATGCCGTAGAAATATTGGGTACAAAGGGATAGGTGAAAGTGGCAAGAAGGAAAGGAGAAATATAGGCAGGATATTGTAAGCTGTTAAATATTTTTTTGTCTAAATGTGTTTAGAATATAATGTGCTGGGGTTGATTTGGTGAGTCTTTCAGATTTCATTTAAGATAATTACTGAAAATTACTTTGAAACTTTTTACAGTAATCCTATAACAGCTTAAACTGTGCTTAAAAGTGAAATTTGAACTAGGAAAAACCTTGTTTAGAATGATACTGCTCTTAGGACAGAAATTCTAACCTGAGTCATTTAAATACTCCCCAGTCCTGAGAAGTGGATTCCACTGTTAAAAGGAAACTTCTAAATCTGACTTCCTCTTACAGCAGCCCCTTTCTGCCTAAAATTCATATCCTTTTTTTCCTTTTAAATAGATTTAACATCTAGTCTAAGTGACAGGAATTGTTGCATTAATTCTGAAGAAAAGTACAGTATCCTATCAAAGAGAAACAATATAGAAATGTCACTCCCCATTTATACTGTTTTATCAGACACACACAAACCAAAGTGATTGCTTCCAGTAGATGAGTAGAGATGAATCTTAACCATTAAGTATGTGTATAAATATCAAAAGTTATAGTTTCCTTGCCTGTAAAAGGAGACGAAGGAAGATGGTATTATGAATGAGTCAGACTGAATGGCTTCTAACATTCTGTGGTTCCTAATTTTCACTCATCCAGCAAATTTTTTAGAGTATTGTCTATATGCCAAACAGTATAGTAGGCATAGCTCTATAGTTTCCTGATGTAGCATAAATTTTATAGATACTATTCCAGGTTTACAGTTTATAAAATTTGTCTGATTCCATTGGCCGTACTAGTATTAGTTTTAAAACTGTTTTTCCCTTTGAGCCAAAGGAATAAGTTAGCTTTGAAAATATAATTTGGAATACTTTGGTACAGATATATCTATCTATATTTCAATTTTATAGTCTTATTAATTTTGAATCTAGAAAACTTATAACTATGGGAGTTTAGAGTTGTCAGTTACCAATGAAAAACATCACTTCAGTTGGGCAGTTTGCATATTATAAGGAAATAATTAATGTTTAGACTTATTTGATGATATCAAACTTCCTCCTGGTACTTTCTGCATGTATTTCTTCATTTAGATATAAAGATCTGCATGCAACTGGGTAACAACTGAAGAAACATAATTTCCCCCTTTCACCTATTCAGGCCCTTTTGTGGTATTGTAATCTTTCTCTTTTCTTTTAATTTCTCTTATCTAACATCATCTTTAGTAGTAAACACCTTTTAATTTTTTTCAATTAAAGTTTTCAATTAAACCTTAGTTACCTTTAATTTAATTTACAACCAACATTTTACTGCATTCTAAATAATATTTGGCTGAATTTATTCCTACATATTAGTGACCATTCAGCGAGGGTTTACAAGTAGTATGAGAATCAAGGAAAGGCTGCCTCTTTGGTATTTCAACTGATAATGATTATTGCTATTAATTATTTGGGGAGAAAAGGTCAAAATGTAGCCCTGTCAAAATGTATCTTTTGTCCTTGAAACACTTGAACATTTGTAACATTTGAAAATAAAGCTAAATTTCAGGTATTGATATTGCCGTTAAAAACAAATTAGGGAAGCGGCTGTGGCTCAATCAGTGGGGCTCCCGTTTACCATATGGGAGGCCCCGGGTTCGGTTCCCGGGGCCTCCTGGTGGGGGCAGGCCCGCCCGCATGGCGTGGTCGGCTGACCCAGCGAGCACAGGCAGCAAGGGGGGGGGGATAAATGAATAAATAAATAAAATCTTTAAAAAAAAAAAAAAAATTAGATAGGATTCTTGTTTTACCCAGGTTTGGATTTATTTGATTGTTTAGTACCTTAGGCATCTGACCAGTATGACTATGCCAAACCAAAGAGTGGCTACAGTATATTAAAATGAACATGTTTACAAAGTTTAGATTCATTTTTCCATAAGAATGATTTTTTTTTTTTAATCCTTTTACATATTTAGTGGTTATGGTCCAAAGTTTGATAAGTGCTTTTAACTATAAGGTTAGTTTAAAAATCAAATATGCAATGTTTACTTGAATTTTATTTCTTCTAGAAAGTAGATTTTGGCTATGTTTGTGGGATTGTTTAAATTAAAGATTATCAGACATGAGATTTTCATTCAGTAATCTTTAAAACAAATGTATATAAGGGCTTAGTGTTAGGATCTGCATAACTTGGGCATTGAATAGACAGTGACTTGCAAATATGTTCCACTTATATTTTGTTCTAGGACTAGCACTGCTATCAATGGAATAGTATTTTATAACTACTATGTTATGAGGAAGTTAATCATATTTTTGCATTTCAGCCAAAATAAAGACCAAATATAATAATCTGTTTGATACAAGTAATATGTACATCTGAAATCCATGTTTCATATGATCTAAACTGTATTTTCTAATTTAAATTAAATATACAATATAGATTCAGAAAGGTCCATATTTTTCTAATGACTTCATTTTGTTAGATTGCATTAAAAAGTAAAGACTTGTATTTGCCTTAAAAGGTTAAGAAAGCTAATGGGTCAAGTTTATTATATTTGTACATGATTGCAGATCAGTATGCCCATTTAGAAAGAAAAGATATTTTAAAGTGACCTTTAAAATGCTTTTATAGAAACAAATTTGAAATGCAGTTTGCTTTGGCTGTTTTTGCTTATCAACTACCATAAGCTATGTGTTTATTTCTCATAATTATAATCTTGGATATTGACTTAATGTTGACTCTTTGCTTTGTCTTTTCGATGACCTAACCTACGTTAACATGGAGGCAGAAAATTTTTAAACTTGTTTTTTCAAAAATCCTAATAATGAGTTATTTTATTATTAATTATTTTATTAATAAACAAATAAAGATGAAGTCCTGTATTTGAGCAGTTTGTTATAAAGTATTTACTAAATGAGAGAATAAATAATATTTGATCAAGTTGAAAATCAGATAAAACACTGTATAGTTAGACAAAGAGATTTGCTTATAATTTGGGGTGTTTTTTGAACACAACAAAATTGTGGTTTACCTAGGCCGGAGCTATAGATTACATTACTCAGAAAGAGTTTAACTTAGCTTTTACCAAATGTAATTTTCAATTTAGAATTTACCTTGGGATCTTAAATACCTATGAGTCACTGTAAAGGTGGTTGAATTATAGTTATTAACATGCTGAATAATAGATTTTTTTAACGTAGAATTCTTTCATGGCATCTGTACTCCATTTCCCTTCCAATGGGGCAAATTTTTTATATTAAGACTGCTGAAGGCTCTGAGGTGGAGCTGTGATTCCCAGTTTTCAGACCAATAAAATTTTAAAATATTTGCAGGGACCAATATAGGCAACTGCCACAATGCCCCTTTGACTGGCCTGGCAAATTGAAGAGTAATGTTGGCCTCTTTTATGTGTTTACTTACTCATATTCTTGAGACTCTAGAAGGCTGAGAAGTAACATATCATTTCTTCTGTATAACAGGTTTTGAGAATGTTTTAACCATCCTGTGAAGTAAACTTCATTGTCTTTGACCCCTCCAAATCAATGCCTTCCACCTGATAGAGAGGACTTAGGGGATGTTTCCAGTCCCTTTATTCTTCTGCATGCTGTTCTTCAGCCGAGACTGTCTCCTCCCTGCCCATTCTCCACATAAGGTAACTTTTCATCCAGGACATCCAACTAAGTAGTGTTCTTCCTTCATGCTTTCCCACAGCCTCCAAACCAAGTGAACATCTGGGCTCCCTAGAGCCCTGTACCTTTATTACCACTCTCACATCAACGCACTGGATAATAAATTCTTGAGGACTGCTTTTTGCCGGGTTTTTTTGGTTTTGTTTTGTTTTGTTGTACTAAATAGCCACAAAATGAACACTGAAGTTCAGAGAAGAACTGGAGTGACGAATTTCTTACACATTAATTTTTTTTTATTGTGTTTTGTAAGTTTGCGACAAAAATGGGCACATAGCATATAAATTATCCTCAACTTGAAACCGATTAGTCAGACAATCTTTCACACATTTTTGGTGGAAGTATAAATTGGTGCAGTCTCTTTTGAGGGCCCTGTGGCACCAACTGTTAGGTTTTTAAATGTCCATATTCTTTGACTCATCACTGCTACTTTAGCAATTTATAGATTTGACTGTCTGAAGTAACAGAATACTAGAAATAACGTAAATGCCTCATCTATATTTAAGGTTGCATGTGCAATTGACTATCTAAAAAGATGTACAGGGAATTATTAATAGGCTAGCCTCCAGAGAAGAAAACTAAGAGCTAGTAGCTTGCATTTCACTGTATACCTTTTGATCCTATTTTATTTTCTTACCATGTGCATGTATTAATTTTAAAAAAGAGAAACAGGGGTTTCTTAGATATTCTGGATCAGTGGGGGAAAGAGATTATTTGCTGTATGATGGTTGGGCCAATGTGCTAGCCATTTGGGAATAAATAAAGCTGTCTCTTTCCTTCACATCGTACATTCCAGATGGCTCACAGATTTAAATAATAAAAAATGAAAACAGAAAGGTACTAGAGGGAAACACACATAAGAATTTTATGGGCGAGGGGGTATGGTTCAAATGATTGAACTCCCACCACATGGGAGGTCCCTCGTTTGGTTCCCTGTGCCTCCTAAAAAAGACAGTGAGTTGGCGCAATGGGCAGGTACAGCAAGCTGATACAACAAGATGACGCAACAAGAGACACAGGGAGGAAAAGCGTAATGAAAAACACAGCAAAGCAGGGAGTGGAGGTGGCTCAAGTGATTAGGTGCTTCCCTCCCACATTGGAGGTTCTGGGTTTGGCCCTGGTGCCTTCTAAAGAAACAGGAAAGACGAACAGACACAGCAAGTGCAAAACATCGAGGGGGTGGGGAGAAATAAATAAATAAATCTTTAAAAAAAAATTTTTTTTATGAGGTAAGGTATTCCCAAGCAGGCATAATGCTGGTAATCATAAAGGAAAACAGATTTGAGTACATGAGAATTTAAAAAGAGAACTAGCACTCATAGGAAAGAATGAAAATGGATCAAGAAGATGAGATTTACAAATGAAATAAGGATGATCAACATACAGCATGTAAAAAGATGCTTAGCTTCATTAGTAATCAAATGCAAATGAAAACAATAAGATTAGTTTTGCCTTGGATACACAGCAGCCAGTGTTGATGAGTATATAGACAGAGGCATTTTTGATGGCGGTGTAAAATGTAATCTCAGTAAAAACTATCTGTCAATATGTATCAAGTTTTTACTGTATATAACTTCTGACTTAGTAACCTCACTCTTAGGAATTTATAGTTACAGGCATTTAAGGCTAGTTGAGGTTTTTTTTAAAAAGCAGTAAATAAAGAAAAACAATGTCCATCAAAAGGAAATTGGCTAAATAATGTTACTCTATTCCAGAAACTACAATAAAGCCATTTAAAGAAGGTTTTGGGGAAACGGATGTGGCTCAAGAGGTTCGGTGTCCGTCTACCATATGGAGAGACCGGGGTTCAATCCCCGGTAACTCCCGGTAAAAAAAAAAAAAAAAACAGAAGGTTTTGTACAAAGCGGTGTGGCTCAAGCAGTTGAGCACCCACTTCCCACATGGGAGGTCCCAGGTTTGGTTCCCAGTGCCTCCTGAAGGAAAAAAAAAGAAAAAAAAAAAACCATAACACCAACTCCGGAACCAATGTGGCTCAGTGGTTGAGTGCCGGCTTCCCACATATGAGGTCCCAGGTTCAATCCCCAGCCTCAGGTACCTCAAAAAAAAAAAAAAAAAAAAAAGTTTTATATACCATATTCATAAAATTTGAAGTATCTCCATGGGAAAGATCTTGAAGACGTTAAGTGAAAACCTCAAATTGCAGAAATCTACTTGTATAGTATGATCCCATGTACACTTTAAAAATTACATATTGTGAACATGTATGTTCAGACTCATCTTATTTTATTGACACCTTCTCCAGATGATGGGGTGAGTGCTGGGAATAGAGCTGAGAACAGAGCTCCACAGCCTTAACGGACTGGCCCTTGTGGGACCTGAGGACCTGCAGGGTGTCATGACGGCAGCCCTGGGGACCCTGGTGCTGAAGTGAGAAGAAAAGCTCCCTGTGGAGGAGAGAGCTGGAAGTGGCAGTAGGCCTGCAGGCATCCTCAGTACAGGAAGCGAGAAATGTTGGCTTTTTTATAATTTGCTTCATTTGGCCACCCAGGAAGTGACCACCATCCATTTGGAAGACTTACCAACTAAAAGCTGGTGCATATAATATGGACAAGTTGCTATAAGCTTTTCCCTAGGCCTTTAAAAATAATCTTCAAATCTTTCTTTGCAACATGTAGCCCTTCTGGATGCAAAGAAATTGTTCATGGATGCTAGAAAAATACAGTTATATAACTACTTGTTTTTTGGTATTTTTAAAGATTTATTTTGTTTATTTATCCCCCCACCCCCCGCCTCATTGTTTGTGCTCCCTGTCTACTCTCTCTCTGTCCATTTGCTGTGTGCTCTCTGTGTCTGCTCATCTTCTCTTTAGGAGGCACCAGTAGCCTAACCTGGGACCTCTCTTGTGGGAGAGAGGCATGCAATTGCTTGAGCAATTGCCTCAGCTTCCTGCTTTGTTGTGTTTCTCAGTGTTTTTCCTCTTTGTGTCTCCTTGTTGGGTCATCTTGTTGCATCAGCTCGCCACGCCTGCCTGTTGTGCCAGCTCGCTGTCTTGCTCATCCTCTCCAGGAGGCACTGGGAACCAAACCTAGGACCTCCCATCTGGTAGGCCGGAGATGAATTGCTTGAGGCATATCTACTTCCTGCTGCTTGTTTTGTAATGTTCTTTTGGTTAAAATTCAATGGCAAGAAACATCATTTTATGGATATGGCTTTTGGAATTGCAATTTTTACATCACTTCTCAGACTCATGTTCATATGTGTTCCGTGGGTTGGAGCAGAGGACAGAAGGCAGTGAGAGAAGGGTTCAGAACATGCCCGTTAGAACCATTGTTCCATACGTCCACTCCTGTGTATGCAATTAGTGATCAAACTTAAGTCCTTAATTAAGACATCTAGCCTTTCTAGATGTGCTCACCATGTGTTAAAAGTAAATGTTATAAAATGATACAGGGAGCGAATGTGGCTCAAGCTGTTGGATGCCTGCTTCCCACGTGAGAGGTCCTGGATTCGATCCCCAGTGCCTCCTGAAAAAAAAACAAGCAAACAAATGAAAAACGAACTCGGGAGCAAATGTCGCTCAGTGGTTGAGCACCAACTTCCCACATATGAAGTCCTGGGCTCAGTCCTGGGACCCGGTACCTCAAAAAATAAATAAAATAAAATTATACACTGTGTTACTATTTTTAATATTAGAAAGTTTGTCTTTTGGAAATAGAAATGTTAAACTACTCTTTAAGCAATAAAAAATACCTTTACCTCTACTTTTCATTGGATGGATGGATGGAGAGAGAGAAGAAAATTATGCACATTTACTTAACATTAAATACATGTAAGTTCTGATTTTATATGACAGTAAATGCATTTTTGCACACTTTATTAAATTCATATGAAAGACTATTAAACATTACTTTTAGAAATGAAATTCTTAATCTACCTCTACTCCATTGATAGCAAAACAAGAAAGTGAAAAGCGTAGGATTCTATCTATGCCAAAATGTTAATATTTAGAAGACATTTTCAAATATAGCCGTCATTCCATATGTGAATTTTATTCTAAACATCTTTGATGTATATAGTGAACATCTCCTAAATGTTTTGAAGTGCCAGATGTTTTTTTACACCTTTTTTTTTTTGTTGTTAAATTCAAAACCTTTGGTGGAATTTATAAGGAACCTCCTGTGTTCTGGAAATGATGTTAATCGATCTTGTTGAGCTATGTCACTTTTTTTTTTTTTTTTTTTGGCTTCACGTTTTAAAACAAAGTTATTTTTCAGAGGCTGTTCAAACTTTTCTAAATTAAATACAAAAGACAACAATGCAATTAAAAGGAAAAACCTAGGAATCACTATTTAAGCTAAGTTTACATCATTACATCAAGAATGCAATTCAGTTCAGGGAAAATAGTTTCATATCTCTTGGGAAGAAAAATAGTGTATATTTTTCTGTCTCAAATAAAACAGTGATTATGAAGTCCAGCGCTACCAAGCAACCTTCATTTTGTCCCATACTGCTGAAAGAGAATCGAACTCAGGACTGATAGTCCTTGAGAGTCCTTGTTCACTTCGCTGCCATCTTAGTAATCAATGACATATCTAACTTCTGTCCCACAATGGTTGACGATCCGATAGTATCTGTTGAAAAGTAATTCATACCCCATCCAGGAAGGAATTCTTGCCCTTGGTGAGTATTCTTTAGCTTTACCTCCAAACCATATCAATGATGGACCAGAAGGACATTCCACAGCATGAAGAGCTTCCCACTTCAAAATCTGCTTCCAGGCCCGCTCCTTTTTCTGATTGTGGACTCTAATAATAATATACATCTCTATCTGACTAATATCCTCCTCTTTCCACTTCCACCCTTTCTTTAACATTGCATTCCAAAACATCTGCTCAAGAGTCTGCTCTCAGATGGGGACAGCATCTGATTAAGTGGTGACATCAGATTTGAAGGATTGAGGTTCTTTTTCTCAGACGCAGTGGCCTGAACAGGACACTCCACATACTGGTATGCACGTTCCTGGTGAGCAGGCGCAGAGTAGGCTTTGCTCTCGCAGGTTGAATCTGAGGGTTTTGCACTCACTGGACAGCCTATCATTTTCCCTTCATGCATTGGACATCCTGAAGGTGGGGATGCTCTGTGATGATCTGAAGCATCTGGGGTCTGAGCTGCAACAGCAGGAGTAGATGCGGACAAAACCATGGTTGGAGGAACCACGGTGCTGAATCTAAAGGATTCTAAATTTACATTGACTCTTCCTTCGGGCTGCTCCGGGCAACCTGAGTCCTGAGCTGCCACTTCCTCTCGCTATGTCACATTTTTTAACCTTTTACTGAGGAACTTAGAAAAGGCGGTACAGGGAAAAATGTGTTGACAATCTTCTTTGAAGTTTTCTCCAGACAAAAACCATGTACCTGGAGCAACAGGGGCTTTTTAAAAGATGAGAAATGCTTATGCTGTTCATAAGCAATCCAGAAAAACAAAAACAGTATGACCTTATGGGCAATGAAGAACAAGCTTGAAATCACCAAAACAATAGCAGATTTAATTTCCATAGAGGTTGTGAAGCTGATATAACTCCAGAAGACTTGTCTAATATATTCTTTGGTGGTGGATTTCCTTCATGTAATGTACATTTATATTCAAAGGGACGAGCTAGTATAGCCATCAACATCGACATAGTAGACATGAAAGAGAAGAAGAAAGAGGAGATGGAGGCTTTTCTGTGTTTATCCAGCTGATGCCCATTATTGTATTGTTTCTTACGTCATTGTTAAGCCAATTGATAGTCTCTAATCCTCCTAATTCCTTATATCCCATATCTGGATCAGAGCAAACAATTAAAATGCAGATAGGAAACCTCAGTGCCATTTATTATGTCCAGAATGTCATATCTTTGGAATCATACAGTATGTTGCTTTTTTTCAGATTGGCTTCTTTCACTTAGCAATATGTGTTTAAGGTTCCTCCATGTCTTTTCGTAGCTTGCCAGCTCATTTCTTTTTATCCATTTTATGGGTATAGCACAGTTTATCCATTCACCTATTGAAGGACATCAGTTTTTGGCAATTATGAATAAAGCAGCCTTAAACATTAATGTGCAGGTTTTTTTGTGGATATGTTTTCAACTCATTAGGGTAAATCTCTAGGAGTGCAATTAATGGATTGTATCATAAGCCTATGTTTTGCTTTGTAAGAAACTGCCATACTGTCTTCCAAAGTGGCTGTATCATTTTGCAGAAAGTTGTTTTGAAGTCTGTCTTTTTAAGTCTTTTTTTTTTTTTTTAGGATGTTCCAGGGATCAAACCCAGGACCTCATACATGGAAAGCAGCTCCCCTTAAGTCTCTTTTTAAAGAGTCAGTTAGGAATTAAGAATAGCAATGTAGTTCTCACCTCCTCCCCCCCTTTTTTTTTAATAATCACTTTATTTTTAGAGAAGTTTCAGATTACAGAAAAGTTGCATAGAAAGTATAGGGAATTCCCACTTCCTCCCCCTCCCACATTTTCCCCTATTAATATATTAGTGTGGTACTTTTGTTATCAATATTGAAGCAGGGAAGCAGCTGTGGCTCAATTGGTTGGGCTCCCGTTTACCATATGGGAGGCCCCAGGTTCGATTCCCGGGGCCTCCTGGTGAAGGCAAACCAGGCCAGTGCGGCGCAATGAGCTGGTGCGGAAAGATGATGCAGCAAAGACAAGTAGACACAGAGAAACACACAGCAAATGGACACAGCGAACACAAGCAGCAAGGGGGGGATAAATAATAAAAATAAATCTTAAAATATATATATATATAGAGAGAGAGAGAGAGAGAGAGAAGCATTGCTACTAGCCAAGATTTATGGTTTACATTATGATTTACACTTTGCACTGTATAGTTTTATAGATTTTGACAAAATATATAATGGCCTGTATCCACTATTGCAGTATCATGCAGAACAATTCTAATGCCCTAAAAATGCCCTATATTCCACCTATTCTTCCCTCCCTCTCTCCTCAGAACCTCTGGTAACCACTGTCTTTATATCAATGTTGTAAATTCTTCTATTATTACAACACTTATAAATCTACTTTGGTCCATGGTTGTATTTCCCCCTTATATTTGTTGATTCCTCAATTTGGGGGATTTGGGGATGATGTTGCCCATTCTGCTTCAGATTGGGAGAGAGCTTAGATCTTATGGGGCAGATGGAAGGAACTGTTTTGCTTGCAGTTGTAGATACTCTGTTTTGGGGGGGCGGGGGGAGTGGGTAGAAGTGGTCCATCATCATCATTTTATTAGTTGTCCTGGGCAAGTCCGATGAACTGGAGAGTAGCTGTTGGCCACAACTTTGCTGAGATTCCGAGCTCAACCAGCATATGAGCAGATTAAAGATTTAAGTGTCTAGGACATGTATTTAACAGGTACAGTGCTAATTATAGGTTCAAATAAGAAGGGTAGAAGAATCATGAATAAGGAAATTATAAATGAGTCTAACTCCGTTATATTGGGGAAATAGTCATATATTGCAGGGTAAGGCCCACCAATGGGGTGCTAATTTCATGAGGCTGTGTGCCTTGCCTATAGTGTACGGACATTTCTAGAACCCTTGGGAGCACCCCTGTATGAGGCTTTGTTTACCATGGCAGTTAGTGGGATCTTCCTGAGACATGCATAAGTGTAACCTCTGAAATGACCTCACTTTGAAATCTAACCATACAAACTCTTTTGTATTTAATGTTTCCCCCTTTTGTTCAACGTCTTTTTCCAAATGCATCACTGGTCAGTGTTTGGTAGTAATCCCACGGAGCCAGCGACGCTCATCCCTAGGATTCATGTCTCACATCATGGGGGAAGGCAGTGAGTTTATTTGCTGAGTTTGCCTTAGACATCACATTTGAGTAAGAAGGAGGTTTTCATGAGGTAACTCTTAGGCATTAGTTGTTAGGCTAAATTTCACTTTTACAAGAGTAAGGTTCATAAGTACAAGCATTAATACCAAGGGTTTGACATATTGGCCTGTTTTCTTTTATTAGGCACTGCCTATATACTCCAGAGATTTTAGCCACTCTATTTGAGATTGGAGCAGGCCTTCCCAGGGAGTTTAATATTTTGTTGGTTATTTTGTGGGTCTCCACCCACCAAGAAAAACACTAAGATAACTTAAACACATTAATTTTCCATAGCTGCATGCCCCAGGTGCACCCCTCCAACACATCCCCTTACCACTGACCCACTGCACCAGTGACACTCCCCTGCCATAGATCCTGCAAGAACACTCCCACCATTTTATTGTCAACTAAGTCCTTGGCCTCCCCAAAGTTCACCAAGCCACACATTCACCTGTTCTTTGATCCAGCCCTCCCCTGAGTTCCATGGATTACCCAACCCAGTCCCCATTTCACACATTCCAGCACCACCAATCCCCCAAAGTGCTGTACCACCCTCACCCCCATCCACACCCAAACCGCTACCATCAACCTTATCATAGATTTTTATCAATGCTCAATGGTGAGCATTGGCTTACCACTCTCTGCTCCCTTTCTATCTCCTAGTTACCTATCTTCCAGACTCTACTTCCATGAGTCTGCTCAATATTCTTAGTTCATATCAGCGAGATCATGCAATATTTGTCCTTTATTGACTGCCTTACGTCAAGGTCAAGATTCATCCATTTTGTCATGTGTCAATACTTCATTCCTTCTTACAGCTGAGTAATATTCCATCATACATATACACCACATTTTGTTTATCCATTCTTCTGTTGATGGATACTTGGGTTACTTCCAAGTTTTGGCAATTTTGAATAGTGCCACGATGAACATTGCTTGCATATATCTGTTTGTGTCCCTGCTTTCACTTCTCCATAGATTCCTAGGAGTGAGATGGCCAGATTATATGGCAATTCTATACTTAGTTTCCTGAGGAGCCACCAAACCATCCTCCACAGTAGCTGCACTAGTCTACATTCGCACCAGCAGTGGATGAGTGTTCCTATTCCCCCACATCCTCTCCAACACTTTTAGTTCTCTGAATAGCAGCCAGTCTAGTAGGTGTAAGATGATGTCCCACTGTGGTTTTGATGTGCATTTCCCTAATAGCTGGTGATGTTGAGCATCTTTTCATGTGATTTTTAGCCATTTGTATTTCCTCTTTGGAAAACTGTCTATTCAAATCTCTTGAGCATTTTTTTAATGGGTTGTTTGGGTTTTTTTTTGGTTGTTTTTTTAATTGGGATGTTAAATTTCTTTATATATGCTGGATATTAGACCCTTATTGGATAAATGGTTCCCAAACATTTTCTCCCATTGAGTAGACTGCCTTTTCACTTTGTTGACAAATTCCTTTGAAGCACAAAAGTTTTTAATTTCAAGGAGGTCTCGTTTACCTATTTTTTTCTTTTGTTACTCATGCTTTGAGTTTAAGTTTATGAAACCATTTCCTACTACTAGATCTCATAGATGCTTCCCTACATTATTCTAGGAATTTTATGGTCTTGGCTCTTATGTTTAGATCTTTGATCCATCTTGAGTTAGTTTTTGGATAGGGCATGAGAAGGTGAGCCTCTTTGATTCTTTTGGATATGGATATCCAGTTTTCCCAGCACCATTTGTTGAAGAGACTATTCTTCAGTTGAGTGGGCTTGGTGGCCTATTCGAATACCTGTTGGCTGTATATGTGCCGGTCTGTATCTGAACTGTTTGGTTCCATTGGTCAGTATGTCTATCCTTGTACCAATACCATGCTGTTTTGACCGCTGTAGCTTTGTAACATGCTTTAAAGTCAGATAGTGTGATTCCTCCAATTTCTTTTTTTTTTTTTTTTTTTTAGCTGTTTTGGCTATATTCCAAATAAATTTGATAATTGGCTTTTTAATTTCTGTTGAAAAAATGCTGTTGGAACTTTTATTGGGAATCCATTGAATCTGTAAATCAATGTGGCTAGAATTGACATCTTAATATTTAGTCTTCCAGTCCATGAACATGGAATATTTTTCCATTTCTTTAGGGCTTCTTTGATTTCTTTTAGCAGTGTTGTGTAGTTTTCTGTGTCCTTTATATCCATAGTTAAGTTTATTCCTAGATACTTGATTCTGTTAGTTACTATAGTAAATGGAATTTTTTCTGGATTTCCTCCTCAGAGTGCTCATTATTAGTGTACAGAAACACTACTGATTTTTTGTGTGTTGATCTTATATCCCACCACTTTACTGAACTAATTTATAGGTTTTAGAAGCTTTGTTGTAGATTTTTCAGGACTTTCTACATATAGGATCATGTCATCTGCAGTTACTGAAAGTTTTACTTCTTCCTTTCCAATATAGATTCCTTTTATTTCTTTTTCTTTCATAGGTGCTTGAGCAGATACTTCTAATACAATGTTAAATAAGAGTGATAACAATGGGCATCCTTGCCTTTCTCTAAATCTTTGAGGAAAAGCCTTTTTTAGCCTTTCACCATTGAGTATGATGTTAGCTGTGGGTTTTTCATATATACCCTTTATCACATTGAGGACGTTTCCTTCTATTCCTGTATTTCGAAGTGTTTTTATGAAGAAAGGATGTTGTATCTTGTCAAATGCCTATTCTGCAGATGATCGTGTGATTTTTTTTCCTTTGATCTGCTAATGTGATTTATTTAGAGCAGAAATAAATGAGATTGAGAATAAAAATAAAATAGAGAAAATTAGCAAAACTAAAATTTGTTTGAGAAGACCAATAAAATTGACAAACCATTAGCTGGACTAACAAAGAAAAAAGAAAGAAGATGCAAATAAAACCAGAAACAAGAGAAGGGATATCACCACTGATCCCACATAAATAAAGAATATCATAAGAGGATACTTTGAAAAATAGTATGCCAACAAGATGGACAATTAAGATGAAATGGATGAATTTCTAGAAACACACAAACAACCTACTTTGACTAAAGAAGACATAAAAGAACTTAACAGACTAATCACAAGTAGTCAAATTGAATTAATCATCAAAAACCTCCCAACCAAGAAATCTTGGTACCAAATGACTTCACAGGTGAATTCATTCTACCAAGCATTCTGGAAAGAAATAATAATAATACTGCTCAAACTCATCCAGAAATTGAAGTAGAAGGAACATTACCTAACTCATTCTATTCTGCCAACATCACCCTAATACCAAAGCCACATAAAGATGCCACAAGAAAAGAAAACTACAGATCAAGCCCTTTAATGAACTTAGATGCAAAAATCCTCAACAAAAATACTTGCTAGTCATATCAAACAACACATCAAATGGATTATACACCATGATTAAGTGGGTTTTACCCCAGGTTTGCAAGGGTAGTTCAACATAAGAAAATCACCTCCATTTTTAAATAAGGAAATCCTTCAGCACACCAGTCGTCTCACTAAAATTCCTGTGGTATCTAGTATAAATAGAAAGTCACATCTGCTTCTTAGAAAATTTAAACAAACTTTAGTTATAAACATAAATGAAAAGCACAGTTACCAAAAACATGCTTCAAATGTGCGGTAAAAGCTGCCTGACCTGAATCAGAAATCCATGTGCCCTAAGGCTTTCAAGATTTGTTGCACTGACTCCATAAATCTTTTCATTTCAGTTAGGGATAATTTATTGAACATAATACAAAAATAATTTAGTATTGTGATTAAAAATACAGTTAGTGTGAAATATTTAATAATATACATGATCTTTTTTTCTGCTGCTCATACAGATTACTTTTACATTGGTAAACGATCCATTTTCAAGTAATGGTATGTAGAGGGAAAAAGGTTAGGACAGAAGGTCTCTTCCATTTCTACAAACACCTATTTATTTTTTTAACATAGTGTAACAAATAAGAACAATAAAGTTGTTGGCTTGAAAAATTAGACATAAGAAAATGTGCGTTTCCCCAATAGAGGGTAGTGAGAGAATTGTTTTTTTGAGGTAGAATCAGGCATTCAGTTATGAACATTTTAACTTAGAGATGACAAGACATCTAGGTGGCAATGTCAAGTAATTATTTGGGTATTCTAATCTGGAACTCATAGGAAATATAGGAAGGAATGGAGATCACCAGAAATGATAAATATCTGTATGAATATATAAGATTATTTTTCTTAATTTCTTTAAAAGACATGATTGTTTAAAGCAAAATTTATAATACTGTACTGTGAGATTTATAACATGTATATATAAATAATACAAGGGTAAATGGAACTATAAAGTTGCATTTAAAATAGTATTATATTAACTCTTAAACAGATTGTGATGTTAGAGAAAGATTTCATAATTCCTGGAGAAACCACCAAAATTACTGCGAAGAGGAATAGCATAAAAGTGAATAGAGGAATCAAAATGGAATATTAAGAAATATGTTGGGAGCACATGTGGCTCAGGCAGTTGGGCACCCACCTCCCACATGGGAGGTCCCGGGTTCGGTTCCCGGTGCCTCCTAAAGAAAACAAACAAGCAGGCATCAAGCAAAAACAAAAAACAAAAAAACAGGAAATGGATGTGGCTTAAGCAGTTGGGCACCTGCCTTCCACTTTGGAAGTCCCAGGTTTGGTCCCTGGTGCCTCCTAAAAAGAAGAAACAAACAATGAGCAAATAATAATAATAATAATAATAATGAGCAAACAAGGGAGCCATCTTGCAGGGGTGGGGACAAGAATCTGCTTTAAAAAAAAAACAAAAGGAAATATGTTATTTACCAAAAAGGGGTCCACAAAAAGACAGATGAAAAACAAATGACAATAATAGAAAAAAAGATTGCAACATGGCAGACCTAAAACCATCCTTAGTTCAGCATAAAGTGGGCTAAGCATTAAAGAGAGTCAGTACAGTCAATCTACACTAAAACCTTAGGTGAGAGGAAGAATCTGACTTCCATGGCTACCACATCAAAATAGTCAAATGCCCAGAGTTTCAGAAAAGATCACAAGACATACAAAAAGGTATGGATATGAGGGAGAGATGGCCCATTCAAAGGACAAAATAAAACAACAGAGGAAGCACAGACATTGGAACAATTAATCAAAGACATTAAATCAACTAAATAAATTCAATGAGCTAAAGGGCAGACTAAAGAATTAGTGAACTAGAAGACAGGACAATTGCAGTCATTCAGTCTGAAAACCTGTTAGTAAAAGGAGTGCAAAAAAGTGAGGAGAGCATAAAGGACCTGTGGAATAACGTGAAGACCAAAATATGCATTATGGTAGTCCCAGAAGGAAAATAAAAAGAGAATGAGCAGAAAGGATATTTGAATAAATAATGAACAAAGACCAAAACTGATGAAAGACATGAATATACGTATTCCAGAAGCCAAGCAAACTCTAAACAGAATAAACCCAAATAGATCTCCCAGACATATCATAAAACCAACCTTCAATGTAAATGTACCAAACACTACAATTGAAAGGCAGTGATTTTAAAACTGAATTAAAAAAAAAAAAAAAAAAAAAAAGTCATATGACTATATATGCTGTCTCTAAGAGGTACATTTTAAACACAAAGACAGGGAAGCGGCTGTGGCTCAATCAGTGGGGCTCCCGTTTACCATATGGGAGGCCCCGGGTTCGGTTCCTGGGCCTCCTGGTGGGGGCAAGCCCGCCCGCACGGCGTGGTTGGCTGGCCCGGCGAGCGCAAGCAGCAAGGGGGGGGATAAATGAATAAATAAATAAAATCTTTAAAAAAATAAAATAAAAATAAAATAAAATAAACACAAAGACATATAAGTTGAAAGTAAAAGAATGCAAAAAGGTACCATGCAAACATTAATCATAAGATAGGTGGGGGAAGCAGATGTGGCTCAGGTGACTGAGCTCCCACCTACCACATGGGAGGTCCAGGTTTGGTTCCTGGTGCCTCCTAAAGAAAACAGCAAGACAGCAAGCTGACCCAACGGGCTGGTGGGGCTAGCTGATACAACAAGATGGACAGTGAGATGATGAAATCAAGAGACACAGCGAGGAAACACAGAGATGCAACAAAGCAGGGAGCAGAGGTAGCTCAGGTGATTGGGTGCCTCCCTCCCACATGGGAGGTCCCGGGTTCAGTTCCGGGTGCCTCCTAAAAAGAGAAGATGAGCATACAACAAACAGCGAATGCAAAACAATGAGGGGGTGCAGAGCAATAAATAATAAGCTTAAAAAATAATAAGATAGGGAAGCGGCTGTGGTTCAATCAGTAGGGCTCCCGTTTACCATATGGGAGGCCCCGGGTTCGGTTCCCGGGGCCTCCTGATGAGGGCAGGCCCGCCCGCACGGCATGGTTGGCTGACCCAGCGAGCGCAGGCAGCAAGGGGGGGATGGATGAATAAATAAATAAAATCTTTAAAAAAATAATAATAATATTAAGATAGGTGGAGTGACTATGCTACCAGAAAAAATATATACTTAAATATAAGGAGAATTACTGGAGATGAGACATTTCATAATGATAAAGGGTCAATACATCAGGAAATCATAGCATATAAATGTATATGGTTTATGTTCCTAGTTACAAAGTTTCAAGATACTTGTGGGAAAAACTCAAGAGAGAACAGACACTTCCATAGTAATAGCTGAAAAGTGAAAAATTCCCATCTTTGACAACTAGTGTAACTTAATAGTTAACGGTAATGTAATATTTTTGCAGCAATGGCAAAGAAGATATTAATTATAAGGGACAAGGGGGGGTGAAAGGGTATGGGATTTTTCCTTTTGAAATAATGAAGTGAAAATGTTCTAAAATTGATTGAGGTGATGACAACACAACTCTTTAATGAAAATGAGAGCCACTCATTTGAATGACTTGTACAAAGCATGGTACTGTATCACACAGTGATTCCTATGATGGAAAATGGACTGTGATTAACAACAAATATGAGAATGTTCTCTCATGAACTATAACAAATATATAATTTGTTATAATATAGGGTGTTAATAATCAAGTGGGTTGGGAGAAAAATATACCAAATATAAGATATGGTTTATGAATAGTAGTCATATTTTGATGATGCTCTTTCACAGTTTGTAACAAATGTTTCCCAACAATGCAAGGTGTTCGTGGGGTGATGTATGGGAGCCCTGTATAATGATATGCATCCTTGTTATGTAAGCTCACATCTTTTACTATACACTTATTATTTATGTATGTTCATGTATGAATGATATACTTCAATAAAAAATTTTTAATGAAAAAAATTCTCACCTTTGTAAATGATAAAACAAATATATGCAAATCAGTAAGAACATAGAATAAACGAATGATACTAGCAACAACCATGAACTAATTGACATTCATAGTACACTATACTCGTTAACAGCAGAACACAGTCTTTACTTGTACACACCAAGACAGATCACTTTGGTAGGTCATAAAACAAGTTTCAATTTTAAAAGATTGAGATATTTTTAAAGTATGTTTTAGAATAAAATTAGAAACCAATAGCAAAAATCTGGAAAAGCCTAAAGTTATTAAAAATTAAAAGCACACTTAAATCCAAAACTGAAGGATCCAAGATGTTACCGCTTCTTGCACAGTATATATATATTTGTGTGTATATATATTTATATCATGTCTATATTTGTATATATAAGTTTATATCACATATATAGTTATTTATTGTTATATATTATAAATACTAGCAGAAAAAAATGGCTTGCTAGGAGCATCCAGGCCATGTGATGAAAGTCAGATTTCACAAACCTTAAATGGGTAGTGACATTGTAATATAGAAGAGGAACTCAGGAATATGAATTTATCCACTTATGTAGAATTAAGAATAGCCAATTCTCATGAGCGGGGAAAGGATTGGGAACCGTTACCCACTGGGATGTAAATAAATCTCCAGGGGGTAGCTAAAACTAGTCTCTGACTTTACAACCTTGAGTTTTCTCCCCTTTGACATGTATAAGGCAATGGTCTAAATCCCTCTTGAGGTCTCTTGAGTTATTCAGTCACCTTTCTTTTAAACTAATTCATACCCGTTGAGTGTAACCATTTGGGTCTTAGGGAAATAGGAGAAGGTATATTATCTTGGGATAAAAACTCTTAGAACTCAATAGTAAGAAAACCATTGGGGGCAGATGTGGCTCAAATGGTTAGGTATCCATCTCCCATATGGAGGGACCTGGGTTCAATCCCTGGGACCTCCCAGTAAAAAGAAAAAATAAAGAAGACACACGGGCTGCCCAGGCCCCACGAGTAGGTACACAGTCAGGCCCCGCCGAGACACGCAAGATGATGATGTAACAGAAGAGTGACAAGGGAGAGCCAAGAGGAGATGTGCTGAAAAACCAGGAACCAAGGTGACGCAGGTGGTAGGATGCCTCTCTCCCACATCAGAGTTTCCCAGGATCAAATCCCGGTGAAGACAGGAGGAGAAGGATGAGAGGAGAGGGCAGGAAACCAACACAGAATTGCCCAGCAAATAGACACAAAAACAGCAAAAATGGCGGGGTGGGGCGGGGCAGGGGGGGAGTTAAAAGTGGATAAAAGTAAAAAATTTTTTTAAAAAGGAAATTTTAAAATGTGCAAGAGTTGAACAAATACTTTAAAAAATAGCCAAGAGGTGTGTGAAAACATGCGGAACATCATTAATCATTATAGAATTTACAAGTTAAAAACAATTAGATATTACTACTTTTCCTATTTATAGATGACATGATCCTATATATAGAAAATCTTGAAAAATCCACAATAAAGCCACAACAGCTAATAAATTCAGCAAAGTGTCAGGGTACAAGATCAACATGCAAGAATAAGTAATGTTTCCATACACTATTAATGAAAAATTTGAAAAAGAATTCAAGAAAAAAAAAATCCCATTTAAGACAGCTGCTAAATGACTTAAGTATATAGGAATAAATTTAACCAAGGATGTAAGGACTTGTACATAGAAAACTCTAAAATACTGTTAAAAGAAATAAAACCTAAATAAATGGAAGGACATTCCATGTTTATGGACTGGAAGACTAAATATTAATTCTACCCAAAGTGATTTACAGATTCAATATAATCCCAATCAAAATTCCAACAGCCTTCTTTGCAAAAACGGAAAAGCCAGTCATCATATTTATATAGAAGGGTAAGGGTTCCCAAATAGACAAAACCATCTTTAAAAAGAACAAAGAAGATTCACACTTCCAAATTTTAATTTTTTTTTTTACAAAGCTACAGTAATCAAAACAGCAGTACTAGCACAAGAACAAACATATAAACTAATGGATTGAGAGTTCAGAAATAAACCCTCACATCTATGGCCAATTAATTTTTTGACAAGGGTGCCAAGTCTTGGGGGAAGAATAGTCTCTACAAACTGTGCTAAGGAAACTGGATATCCACATGCAAAAGAGTGAAGGTGGATCCCTACCTCACACCACATATAAAAATTAACTCAAAATGGATCAAAGACCTAAATATCAACCCAAACTAAAAATCTCCTAGAAGATGTAGGGACATATCTTCATAACCTTGTGTTAGGGAATGCAAGGATGTCCACTCTTATCCCTCAACTCATCACTAAAGTCTCATTCTTAGACTTTATTCCAGCAGCATGAGCAACAAAAGAAAGCTAAATGGGACTGCATCAAAATTTAAAACATTTGTGCATGAAAAGTAAAAACTTTCATCATGAAAGTAAAAAAGACAACCTAAAGACTAGAAAATACTTGGAAACCACATATCTGATAAGGGTAAATATCCAGAATATATAATGAAATCCTACAACTCAACAACAAAAAGACAACACAATTTAAAAATCAGAAAAAGACCTGACATTTCTCCGAAGAAAATATACAAATGGCCAAAAAGCAGATGAGAAGATACTCAACATCATTAGCCATCAGGGAAAAACAAATCAAAACCACAATTTCACATTTCACACCCACTAGAATGGCTATTATTTAAAAACAGAAAACAAGTGTTGGAGAGGATGTGGGGACATAGAAACACTTTTTCATTGTTGGTGGGAATGTGAAAAGGGGCTGCCGCTGTGAAAAACAGTTTGGTGGTTCTTCAGAAAGCTAAGAATAGAACTAGCTATGACCTGACAATCTCACTACTAGGTGTATACCCAAAAGAATTGAAAGCAGAGACTCTAACAGATATTTGCACACCAATGTTATAGTGGCATTATTCATAATTGTGAAAAGATGAAAGCAACCCAAGTATCCTTTAAAATATGAATGGATAAATAAAATGTTGTATATCCATAAAATGAAATATTAGTTGGCTATAAAAATGAATTTTGATATCTATAACAACATAGATAAACCTTAAAGACATCATATGTGTGAAAGAAGCCAAATATTGTATGATATCACCACTATGCAATAATTAGAATAAGCAAACCTTATAGACTCAGAAATAGAATACAAGTTACCAGGGGTTGGGGTGGGGGTAAGGAATGGCGAGTTAATGCTTAATTGGTATAGAGTTTCTGTTTGGGTTGATGAAAAAGTTTTGGTAATGGATGGTGGTGATAGTACTGTTACAATGTTGTAAATGTAATTAACACCACTGGATTATGTATTTGTAGTTAAAAGGGGAAATTGTATATATTTTACTAGAATAAAATTTAAAAAAATAAAACCCATAGAACTGTACAACCTAGTGAGCCCTAATGTAAACTATGGACTATATTTATTATTATTATTATTATTATTATTATAGTTTTTCACCTCTTGTAACAAATGTAACACACTAATGCAATGTGTTAATAATATGGAGAGCTGCATAAGTGAGGGTGGGTATAAGGGAACTTTGTATTTTCTGTGTGATTTTCATGTAAATCTATAACTGCTCTAATTTTTTTTAAAAATTAGATACTATCCCAATCATTCAGAAGGCTAAAATTAAAGATGCTAGTGGATATCAAGTATTGATAAAGATGCAGGCCAACAGGAATTCTAATGCAACGTTGGTAGGAATCCCGTTTACCATATGGGAGGCCCCGGGTTCGGTTCCCGGGGCCTCCTGGTGAAGGCAAAGCCCGCCCGCACGGCGTGGTTAGCTGACCCAGCGAGCACAAGCAGCAAGGGGGGGATAAATGAATAAATAAAATAAAATCTTTAAAAAAAAAAAAATAAAGTGCTTTAAAACCACTTTGGAAAAAAATTGGTGGTTTATTTTAATACCTTCCTTGAGGTGTAGTTGGCAGACAATAGACTGTACAGATTTAAAATGTGCATTTTGATAAGTTTTGAAATATGTATACATCTGTGAAATCATCACAGTAACAATATGGAACATATCTATCACCTACAAAAGTTTTCTTATGCTGTTTTTTCATCCCTCTTTTCTGCCCCCTCCCTGTCTACTCTCCCCCAAACCCAGACAGCTACTGCTCTGTCACTATAGCTTAGTTTGCACTTTCTAGAATTTTATTTGAATGTAATGATACATTATGTATTCTTTTTTGGTCTGGCTTCTTTCACACAGTATAATGATTTTTAGACTCATCTTTATTTTGTTTTTGAAAAGTAAATTTCTTTGTATGGACATAATAGAATTTTATTATGGTGATGTATACTTGAGTTGTCCTTAGTTTTTGACTATTACATAAAATTGATACTAACTTTAAGGGACAGATCTTTTATGGACATATACTTTCTTTTGTCTTAGGTAGGTACTTAAGGGTAGAATGGCTGTATCTTTTTTTTTTTTTTTTTTACCGGGAGGTACCGGGGATCGAACCCTGGTCTCTCCATATGGTAGACGGATGCCGAACCTTTGAGCCACATCCGTTTCCCAAATGGCTGTATCTTAAGAGATTGTGTGTTTGACTTTTTTTTTTTTTAAGATTTATTTATTTACGTTATCCATTTTAACCACCCCCTTCCCCATTTGCTGTTTTGTGTCCATTCGCTTGGCAATTCTCTGTGTCTGTTTCCTGCCATCTCTTCTCATCCTCCTCCTCCAGTCTTCACCAGGATTTGATCCTGGAGACCTCAGATGTAGGAGAGAGGTGCACTGCCACCTGCGCCACCTCAATTCCTGGCTTTCAGAGCTTTTGGAGCATCTCGTCTTGTTTCTCCCCTGCGTCTCTCCTGTTATGTCATTATCTTGCTGCATGGCTCCCGGGGCCTGGCGGCTCACCCGCACACAGAGCCTGGCAGCCCATGTGCCTTCTATATATTTTTTTTTTATTTTACCGTGAGGTCCCAGGGATTGAACCCAGGTCCCTCCATATGGCAGACGGACCATTTGAGCCACATCCGCCCCCTGTGTTTGACTTTTTAAGAAACTTCCATATTATTTCCAAAGTGGTAGCACCACTTTACATTCCCCCCAATGGTGTACGAGAGTTCTAGGTGCTCCATATCCTTGCTACTACTTGTTATGGAAAGACTTTTAAATTTTAGTTATGTTAATAAGTGTGTAGTGGTATTTCACGATGGTTTGTGTGTGTGTGTGGTAACATATGCATAACATTTCCCATATTAACCAATTCTAAGTAAACAATTCAGTGGTGTTAATTACATTTATAGTGTTGTGCTACCATCACCACTATCCATTTCAAAACTTTTCCACCACCCCAAATAGAAACTCTGTACACAATAAGCATTAAGTCCCTGTTCCCAATCCCTGTCCCTGGTAACCTGTCATATTCTTTCTGACTTTATGAATTTGCATATTCTAGGTTTTTCCTATGAGAGCAAACAAATATTTGTCCCTTTATGTCTAGTTTATTTCACCCAATATGATGTCTTCAGCGTTCATCTGTGTTGTAGCATGTTTCAGAACTTAATTCATCTTTACTGCTTTCATGTCTCGCTTTATTGCACTTCACAGATACTGCTTTTTTTTTTTTTTAACAATCTGAAGGTTTGTGGCAATGCTGTGTCAAGCAAGTCTTTTGGCACCATTTTTCCAACAGCTTGTGTTCACTTCATGTCTGTGTGTCGCATTTAGGTGATTCTTGCCATGTTTAAACTTTTTCATTATATCTATTACGGTCATCTGTGATCTTTGATGTTACTATTGTAATTGTTTGGGAATGCCATGAACCACGCCCCTTTAAGACAGCGAACTTAAGCAATGAATGTTGTGTGTGTTCTGACTGTTCGCCGACTGGCCGTCCTCCATCTGTCTCCCTCTCCTCAAGCCTTCTTATTCCCTGACACACAACCATACTGAAATTTGGCCAATGAATAACCCTGTAATGGCCTCTAAGTGTTCACGTGAAAGGAAGAGTTGCATGTCTCTCTCTAAGTCAAAAGCTAGAAACTATGAAGCTCAATGAGGAAGGCATGGTGAAAGCCCAGATGTGCTGAAAGTTAAGTCTCTTGCGCCAAACAGCCAAGTTGTGTATGCAAAGAAAAAATTATTGAAGGAAATTTCAAGTGCTACTCCAGTGAACACACGAATGATAAGAAAGTGAAAAAGCCTTATTGCTGATATGAAGAAAGCTTTAGTGGTCTGTATAGAAGATCAAACCAGCCACAACATTCCCTCAAGCCAAAGCCTAATCCAGAGCAAGGCCCTAAGTCTCTTCAATTCTCTGAAGGCTGAGAGAGGTGAGGAAGCTGCAGAAGAAAAGTCTAGGGGGATGGATGTGGCTCAAATGGTTGGGCATCTGTCTCCCATATGGAGGGACCTGGGTTCGATCCCCGGGACCTCCTGGTAAAAAAAAAAAACAACAAAAAAAACAGATTAGGGTTTGAACATGTCTTTTTGGGAGACACAATTTAATCCATACTAGGCAGAGAACTGAAATTATAAAAATGACATAGCAGATTTGAAAAAATAATCAAATAGACAATCCAGAACAGGAAAAAAAAAAAAAAAATACAGTAAACCAAAAAAAAAAAAAAAAAAGCAAAGTCTGAAGCTGGCAGAAGCTGGTTCATGAGGTTTAGGGAAAAAGCAAAATGCAAGATGAAGCAGCAAGTGCTGATGTAGACACTGCAGCAAGTTATCCAGAAGACCTAGCTAAGACAGTTGAGGAAAGTGGCTACATTAAACAATATATAGAAAGAGCCTTCTGCTGGAGAGGTTTTTTTGTTTTTTTTTTTTCAGTTTTTTTGTTGTTGTTTTTCCTACTGGAGTGTTTTTATCAGGATTGGATGTTGGATTTTGTTGATGCTTTCTTCCTATGTACTTTTTCCTCTATCTCCTTTTAATTTTTTTTTTCTTTATGGCTGGATTTAAGCAGTTTATGATGTGGTTGGTATAGTAATTTTACATTTCTTAAGCTTGTTTGATATGTAGGCTTATGGTTTTCCTCACATTTTGAAATCTTTTGCCATTATTTCTTCAAATAATTTTTCCATACCTTGCCTCCTCCTAGGTTTTTTTCTTTTGCGGGGAGGGCAGTGGTGAGGGTGAGAGGAGGAATGATTAAATGGAAAAAGCACAAGGGGACAAGGGAACCTTCTTGAGTGATGAAAATATTCTATATCTGGGTTGTGGTGACAGGTACATGACTATATACATGTGTCAAACTGCATTGAAATGTACAATATAATAAATGAATTACAGATATATTATACCTAAATGAGGTTGATTTAAAAATCTGTTCCAGCTTTTTTTAGTTGTTTTCTACAGGTAGGCCTTGGTCAACATATGCCAGGAATGGAAGTTCCAACATAATTTTTTATTTCTTTTATTATAATAATATTTACTAATTTATGATTTATCAATTTTAAACCTTATCTATAAATTTCCCATTGTGGTACATTCCAACAACTCTCCCCTACAAGCACCCCTAATACTCTGCACTCCCCCATCTCAATTTAAAAAATCAAATCAGTATAGTGTTTACATTATGACCCTGCAAGTATTGTTCAGTGCTGCAAAATAGGGCACTACTATCACAACTTCTTTCTTATACAACATTTTGCTTCCTCCTTTTAATAATTGCCTTTTATTTTCATCTGCCTGGCTTTCTTTGTGCCAAGATTTTTTACCAAAACTCCCCATTTCTGCCACATTTCTATCAATGATATTCTCCATAAACACATAATTTCTGCTCTTTTCCTGGAGACCTCCCTTCCTGAGTCCTCCATCCTCTTGCTCAAATTTGGATCTCTTGATTTCTACGTCACTTCAAGAGTTGTGTTGACACCTGCTTTCACTGCTGTTCTATATTCTTTAATTCCATGTCTTTCTCATTCTTGTTTTACTCTAGCTTTGCTGGAGTTCACCATTTAGGGGCCTCTGAGCTTTGGGGAAGGGTTTTTTGTCTCCCTTCTATAAACATTTAGATTTTAACATCCTTTATGTCAGATATTTCTCTATATACCTCTCCTCCCCCAAAAAAAAAATTTTCATTGAAATCTTTTATCTATTTTTTCTCTTTCTTACTGAGGTTTAATACTTTAAAAAATCTTTTTTAATGTTCTTCACCAAGGTTTTGGGAAAGAAAAGCGATAAGCCCATCTGTTCATCATTTTAAACTGCATCCCAAGCCTGGCATTTGAAAGGAGGGACACATCTTTAATTTTAACAAAGATGAGAACATCAACAGTATATCTGGTGCTGCGGAGCTGAAAGGGTTAACGTCCGTGGGCTTTGATTTTATCCGTGAAATAAATATGAAGCTTGTTCACTAGCTAAGAGTGATGAAGGGGAGGACATGCAGGTAAATTTCTGGAGAGTAAATTTAATTTATCTTTCTGAATAGGAAATTACACCAATCAGAGAAACACAGTGAGGTTGCTGGGCAGTACTGATTTCACATTTGGGTTTTGCGGTCATGAGTTTAAAGAGAAACTAATAATCCGAGTATGGTTTTTCTTCGGCGATAGTCAGCAGTTTCAAACAAGAAAGGGCATATAGTAGAGTTCATCCATGGGATTTTTCAATAAATACGTTAGAAAGAGAGGCACTGAGTGTGTTTGCATTATCCTAATCAAATCATAAAGCACCTCCATCCAAGCAACCAAGCCAGAAAATTAGGACTCAACAAGTTGGTCAAAAACTTAATTCCAGGGAAGCGGCTGTGGCTCAATCAGTAGGGCTCCCGTTTACCATATGGAAGGCCCCGGGTTCGGTTCCCGGGGCCTCCTGGTGAAGGCAAGCCCGCCCGCATGGCGTGGTTAGCTGACCCAGCGAGCACAAGCAGCAAGGGGGGGATAAATGAATAAATAAATAAATAAATCTTAAAAAAAAAAACTTAATTCCATCTCATAAACCACTCAACCTCTTAACACCTTTCCACCACCAAAATTCAATTCTTAACTGGGTTATTGCAGCAGCCACCTAGGCTATTTCCAGTCTCTCCCTCCACCATGCCATCTTCCAGAACTTTCGATTATTCCACTAATTAAACTTTTACAAAGCTCCCCATTACTTACACAATAAGATGCCAACTTCTTAGTGGCCTACAAGACCTTTCATGTTCTGGTCTCTGTCTATGCCTCCAGCCTCATCTTGTATCACTTCTCTTCCCCATTCTCAGGTAGCCAACATTACAACTATACTAAAACATCTAGGTCAGGGCTTCTTAACCTTTTTTTTGTTCCACAGTCCCCTTTGCCAGTCAGGTGAAATGAATACTACTGTAATTTATTTATTGCATATATAAATAAGTGAAGGGAATGCTAGATTTCAGTTAGAGGTCAGAGAAAATAAAGATGTTTTTTCAGTTCACACTTATGGACCCCCTGAAATCTTTCTGTGGACCCCTGCAGTAGGTAGTTCCCTCTGCCTGAGCCAATTTCTGCCACCCCCTTACTTGCTAGGCAAACTTAAACTTACTCACAGCTCACCTCTGAAATTTTTCCTGATTGGCCAGGCAAGGTTGACAAATAATCCTTTTCCTGGATTCCCATTACACCATATACATACTTATCTCCATGAAGTCAATATTGCTGTATTCATTACACTGTGCATTTTATCCCATCAGACAGTTAATTTAAGGTTAGAGAACTTAGCACCAGTTCTGACTCATAACGGACCCTAGGGAAATATTTGAGAAGTTAACAGTGGGATCAAACAACCCCAGGAGCTGAAGTACAGATATAGGTCAGGGACACTTCATGATGCACAAGTTGGCTCAAGGATATTTTATTATATACGTGATTATGAACACCTGAGTGGCAGTGAGCCTTTGCTTGGAGGTTAAACCAAACAAAAAAGCCTCTATGGTGGAAACAGCTGGAGAGTTTCAAGGAGAAAATCCAAATGTTTCAACAGCATTGCCTTGACAAATGGTAAGGAAAATAAAACTATAAGTCTTTATAACAGCTAGGTGCTATATTAAACAGCCCTGAATTCCACCTTTACCATTCATTAGCTGTGTGATTGTGGGAATGTCTGCTTTTCTATTTATCTGACCTTCAAGGTCTCATCTGTAAGGTGGGGATAATATCTACTTCACAAGATCGCTTAAAAATTAAATATTAATTATACATTAAAATATCTTCTTACAAATATCAATTGCCTTCCATTTCTTCAGAACTGAGGTTTTCTTTGGCATTATTTTGTTTTTCAAATGTCTTCTAAGCTTCAAGTTAATCATTATTAACATTTTTTCAGACACTAAAATCAAAGGAAGTTTCTGATCCATAGAGAACAGTAGTGGTGGTTTTAAGCAGTTGCCCTAGGCTCTTTCCTTTATCTTTCTCCTAGACAGCATCAGCTGTAACCCATTTCCAGGTATGAAAATAAAAGTAGTTATTAAATTGCCTATATGCACCTTGACTTAAGAGATTTCTGTGAGCAATGAGAAGCAATATTTATATATCCCCAAGAATGACATATTAAGAAGATAGTTCAGCTCTGTTAAACATTCTACTACCAAATGCCTGTTATATTAGGCACTTTGTTAGTTGCAACGATTAAAAAAAATTATGTGCCTGGACCATAACCTACACATACTAATTACAGATGTTAAGATGTGAGGTATGTAATGAACAAAACATGGTATTTTTTTTAAGTAAACAATTTTTTAATTCTTTTGTAAAGAACAGTCGATGCATGCAAATAAAATTGGTACTCCCAAACACTAATCTTGAAGATTGTACAACCTTTCTGGAAAGCCATTTGGTAATATGCACCAGGATCTTTAAATGTTATAGCTATTGGCTGCCCAGTAGGGTACTAAATTCTGTTTATGTTTCAATATATTTTCAAAAAGTATATGTATTTAAAAACAGACTAAAATAAGGTTATCTCATCTCTATTTTTCCAAATTTTCTATTATATATGTATAGCAGTTAACTGCAATTGAATTCAAGTCCCTCTTTCTTACTGATAGATTTACTGTGCACAAGTTTTTTGATGTTTCCTCACATGTAAAATCAGAATTGTACCAGCTTCATAGAGTTGTTGTATATTGTAATACATGTAATGTGTTTGGCTATTTTTATTATATTCAGCATAGTTATTTAAAAAAAAAAAACCAGTGATGAATTGTACCTTCGTAAGTTGTATCTCAATACAGCTGTTTAAAAGAATTCACTGTGATGGAACAGTTCTGGTAACACCTTTTACTTCATTTAGTTGTTCACTTGTAGTCAAATACTACCCCCCAAAAAATGCAATTGAAAAAGTTCCTATTTCCATTTAAGTTTAGACAATTATTCATGACAGAAGGTAAGTAAACTAATGCTTGCATGATAAAGCCCCATCTTACAAACAAAACCCAAACAACTCATAGTTTGTAGCTTTATTGCAACTTTCCTCCAATGCTTTCTGTGACCCAGGAAATTCCTGGTATTTTCCTATCAGACTAAAGAAGAAACACAGTATCATAGACTTTGAAGTATTAGGGAGTTTAGACCCTATATTCCATATATGACCAGTTCCAAAGGCACACATTTTCCTAGAGGCTGTAGTTCTTCATTTCCAGGACCAGGTGAAGAAGGCGCAGCCCCGTCGATCGATAAAAACGAGAGTGGTGAATCAGGGCTAGGACCATTTCTTAGTGACATTGAGATGGTTGAGCTGGTCTACAACAAATCTATGGGCGGGAAATTTGGAAGTGGTGGCTGCCTTAATGGCC
The DNA here is from genome assembly GCA_026826555.1 of Tolypeutes matacus. Lineage (NCBI taxonomy): Eukaryota > Metazoa > Chordata > Mammalia > Cingulata > Chlamyphoridae > Tolypeutes > Tolypeutes matacus. Next base: position 24,964,438 of record JAKSZT010054335.1, read on the forward strand.
TCAAAGGCCTGCGCCCTGCGGACCGCGGCGTGGCCATACTCCTGCTCCGCGGTGAGGTAGGGCCTGCTCAGCCAGTAGTGGTTCTCCGCTTCGATCTCCAGGCGACGGATCATGTTCTGCTTAGCACGGAAAGAGACGGTCCGCGGCCGCCGGTGCTTCCCGATCCACTGATGTCCAGGAATCTTATTGCGGCGAAGGAACGCGGTCAGGAACATGGTGCCTGCGGGGGAGAGAAGACAGAGCCGGGATCGAGCTGGTGGCGCGCCAGGCCTGGAGGAGGGAGCAGCGACGCGCCAAGCCGGCTCCCCGGACCGCGCACAGTCTCCCCCAGAGGAAATGGGGAACCCAGTAAAGTTGACAGGCGGAGAAGGGTGCTCCGAGAGTTCTGCAGTACACAGACCAACTCACCAAACCCACTCCTCCGAGTCGAGCCTGGCGGACCGCTGGCCAAGGCCACGGCGGAAGCGCGTCCTCTTCTCGAAGCCTCCGCGAGAGCTGCAGCTCTCGCGAGAGTACACGCGAGTCTCCGCAGAACCAATGAACTCGGGCGACGGGAGTTTCAAACTAGCGGCGCGCGGCGGGCCTGAGCCGAGCTCCGGGGCCCTACGTTCCTTGTCGCCGCTGCGGCTCCACTGGGTCCCCGCCGATGGATGTGATCCGCACCTTCTGCGCGAAGCTGCGGGCTCTGGCCGTCACCCTAGATCGCGAGACGGCGCGGCTGCAGCTAGCGCTGAGCGGAGAAGAAACTGGTGAGGGGCGGCGGGGCCGGGCCGGGGGCGTCTTCCCCCGCAGAAGGTACTCGAGGGCCCACCGGGGCGCCCTCCGCCGCCAGCTGCGCTCGGGAGGTTCGCGGGGGTTGCCTTCCACAGATTCTGCCGGTTAGAAAGGCATTAAACATAGAAATAATAAACACTTTCAAAAAGACGATTTGCAATGGTGAGACTGGGTCGGGAGACGGGCGGGGGAGGGGTGCGCAGATCAAAATGCCCTTGCCGTGTTTGTCCCCAACGTATTTCCGAAGAGCCGCAAGTACCACCTGTTATTCTTAGGACCCCTTGAAGGGACATGACTGTGTTTTTACTTCAATGTAAAGTAACAATTCTGCCCTCAAATACTGAAAATAGCAGTTTTAGGATGTTACTAAAAGAGCAGCACTTTTGAGTAAAAGTTTAAATGAAGTTGACAACTTGAGCTCATAATGCATACACTCATACATGGTATGCTTTCAAGTCACGCCTCGTGCGCTAATCAATTAAAATACTGTATAAGCAAAATCAATTTTTTAAATGCATCTCTACGGCATATTTACATACATAGTGACTTTTATCTCACCTAAATGGTCCACAGTTACAGTAACTTCTGTAATTTTTCCAAACCATATTTCTGACGCAAACAATACTGCTCAATAATATTGAATATTGTTTTCATAAATAAACCAAAATTCACTGACACTAACCTTTGTATTAGAGATATTTAAAAGCTGTTGCAAGACTAGTTCAGATTTTGAGATTCTTACATAAATGTCATGATTATAATGTTCCTGACAATATTGCACCTTGCAAACAGACTCCTTTTACTTCAGTTATATTATGAATAATTGTCTATTTAGGTAAAAGTGTTTGTGACCTTAAAAACAATATATATCTATTGTACAAAATTTGAGATATGCAGAAATAGAAAGAAAAAAAACCCCAGAACCCCACCATCAGAAGATACCAGTATTGATATTTTAGGATTTATTCCAAAGGAATTTATTTTTAGGGTTTTTTATTTTGTTTACAAAGTTGACCATACAAAATTGCATTAACATTTTTGAGTTCTTAATATATATGTGCTAAATTGTGCTAATTTACTTTCTTACCAGCTAATTACCTATATGCACAAACTACAATTTTCTTTGGTTTTACAAGAAAAAGTTGGAATCCAATCCTTCAATTCCTTGCCTACATATAGTCATGAAAGTGTGGAACTGTGATAATTGGAGTAAATGAACACAGAATATTTCTCATTTTCTCTTCTGGAATCATTAAATTTTTAACATCTTTTTTAAAAATATAATTCACATACCATAAAATTCACCCATTTTAATTATACAATTCAAGGGGTTTTTAGCATAGTCACAGAGTTACATAACCCTCTCATAATCTAAGTTCAGAAGATTTTCGTCACCCCAAAAAGAAATCCCTTTACCCATTAGCAGTCATTCCCCGTAACCCCCTCCTTATTCCCACCCAACTTTACTATTTATAGGCAGTCACTAATTTACTTCTGTCTCTGTAGATTTGCCTGTACTGGACATGTCATAAATGGAATCATTCAATATGTAGTCCTTTGTGACTGGCTTCTTTCACTTAGTATATTTCAAGGTTCCTCTATGTCAGAGTATGTATTAGAACTTCATTCCTTTTTATTGCTGGATAGTATTCCAGGATATGGCTATCCCATATTTTGGTTATCCATTCATCAGTTAATGGACATCTGGGCTGTTTCCACTTATAGGCTATTATGAATAATGGTGTTATGAACATTTGTGTACAAATTTTTGCAATAGCATATGTTTTCAGTTCTCTTGGGTTTATACTTAGAATTGCTGGGTCATATGGTAAGTCTTTAACTTTTTGAGAAACTGCCAAACTATTTTCCAAAGTGGCTGCACCATTTTAATTCCCACCAGCAGTGAATGAGGGTTCCAGTTTCACCACATCCTCATAAACATTATTGTCTGTCTTTTTGATAATAGCCATCCAAGTGTGTGTGAAGTGATATCTCATTATGGTTTTGATTTTCATCTCCCTAATGAAAATTTGTTGACTTTTTACAGGTAAAAGGAGAACAGTATCTTCAAAGAAGGCATGTTTTAGAAAAGAGAATTCTAATTCTTTTTAAAACTACCTTTACATTATATATATGATCAACTGGTTAATGAAAAAGGTGAAAGTTGTCTTTTCAGTAAGTGGTACCAGGTCAATTGGATATTTATGTGGAAAAAAAAAAAAAGAATGGATCTTCAGCCCTACTTCATGCCATACGCAAAAATCATTTTCAGATGGATTGTAGCTCTAAATGCAAAAGGCAAAGCAATGAAACTTTTAGAAGAAAACATAAGAATATTTTCATTGGTAAAAAAATTTTAAATAGGAACAAAAAAGTATTCCCCCCACCCTCCCCCCAAAAAAAGTGCTCACCATAAAGGAAAAATTGCTAAATAGGGCTACATTAAAGGTAAGAACTTACATTTACATTTATCAAAAGGCACGAGAATGAAAAGGGAAACTATAGAGTGGTAGAAGAGATTGCAGCACACATCTGACAAAAGACTCATATCCAGAGTTTACAAAAAGTACCTTCAAATCAGTAAGAAAAAGATAACACAGGGAAGCAGATATGGCTTAAGTGGTTGGGCTCCTGGGCCTCCTGGTGAAAAGCACGCTGGCCTTGTAGCCAGCTGGCCCGCGTAGGAGTGCTGGCCCACACACGGTGCTGGCCCGCACGGAGAGCTGGTACAGAAAGATGACTCAACAAAAAGAGAGATGAGAGACAATGAGAGGTGTGGCAAATTGGGGAGCTGAGATGGTGTGAGAGATTGAGCAGCCTCTTTTTTTTTTTAAAGATTTATTTATTTACTTTATCCATTTTAAACCCCCCTCCCCCCTCGTTTGCTGTTTTGTGTCCATTCGCTGGGCAATTCTCTATGTCTGTTTCCTGCCCTCTCTTCTCATCCTTCTCCTCCAGTCTTCGCCAGGATTCTCTGTGGGAGAGAGGCGTCCTACCACTTGCGCCACTTCAGTTCCTGTTTTTTTTTTTTTGGTGCATCTCATCTTGGTGCTCTCCTGTGTCTCTCTCCTGTTATATCATCATCTTGCTGAATGGCTCGGTGGGCCTGGTGGCGCTTCTATATTTTTTTTATTTTACCAGGAGGTCCTGGGGATCAAACCCAGGTCCCTCCCTATGGCAGATGGACGCCCAACCATTTGAGCCACATCGGCCTCCAAGCAGCTCTCTTCACTCCAGAAGGTCCCAGGATCAGTTCCTAGTGCTAACTAAAGGGAAGACAAGCAGACACAGGAGAATACACAGCAGACAGCGACCACAAAACAACGAGGGGGCGAAGGGGCGAGGGGAGAGATAAATAATCTTAAAAAAAAAAAAGACAACACAATAGAGAAATGGCAAAAGTCTTAAATTGGCATTCCAAAAGAGGATCTTCAAGTGGCCATTAAGCCCATGAACAGGCATCCAATCAACTTCATTAGTCATGCAGTGCTTTTATTTATTTATTTATTTATTTTTATTTTTATTTTTTAAAGATTTTATTTATTTATTCATTTATCCCCCCCTGCTGCCTGTGCTCGCCGGGTCAGCCAACCACGCCATGCAGGCAGGCCCGCCCCCACCAGGAGGCCCCGGGAACCGAACCCGGGGCCTCCCATATGACAAACTGGAGCCCTACTGATTGAGCCACAGCCACTTCCCATGCAGTGCTTTTAAATCCCAACACAATAGAGTTACGCACCCACTAGGATAGATAAAAAGACAGAAAATACCAAGTGTTGACAAAGATGTGGAACAAATGGAACTCATACACTGCTTGGTGGGTATATAAATAGTTAGCACTACTTTGGTAGTATCTTTTATGATTAAAAGTTTACATTTAAAAGAAAGGCCTTAACACTTTTAGCCATTGGCAAGATATAAATAAATACATACAAGGATTTTATAATTCCAAGAAACTCCTGTATTATATTTTCTATTGTTCCCTTCTTTTTTTTCCCTGATATTTATTGGACTTTTTTCCTTTCAATATTCGTGTTGAAGACTTTGAAGATTATCCAATGAAAATTTTACATGACCTGCATTCAGAAGTCCAGGCTCTAAAGGTATCACGCCTACAAAATTAATTTATCATTTTTCTGTGGCATGTAATTTTTTATTAATTTAAATACACTTAGTCAAAAGAGAAATTGTAATGTGTTTTCTTTCCTCATCAAAGGATGATGTTAATATTCTTCTTGATAAAGCAAGTTTGGAAAGTCAAGAAAATATTGGGTTCATAAAGGCAACCAAAGTACTGATGAAAAAAAATACAATGGACATCATGAAAATAAGAGAGTTTTTTCAGACATATGGATATAATCCCCGTGCCAAGGAAAATCCAGGTTTGAGTCACTCATTTTGTAGCATTTGTTTTAGTATTTTATTTATTTAAAAAAAAAAAAAAAAAGGCAACATGATTAAAACAACTGTAGGCTTGGCTATTTTTGACCATCATTTGATAAACATTTATTCAATGCTCACCTTGTGCTGGAAACAATGTTGATCAGTGGTGCAACGTAACCAAGACAGTCGTTGCTCTCCTTTCCAAAATAAAAGATGAGAATTAAAAGCAATGCTAAATGGAGGAATTCTTTGAGCTATTTAAAAAGGAAAGTATAATAAATCTGCATGATTTAGGATTCATGGTTTCTAGTAAACTCTGATAATAAATAGCTGAGTGACCTTAGGCAAACTATTTCATTTTTCTTATTCTGTTAACTCTTCTATAGAATGAGAGATTTGGACTACATAATTGATAAAGTACTTTATAGTTCTAAGTTCTAATAAAGGGTAGTATAGCATAGTGGTTTAGAATTTGAAGCCAGAGTGCCTGGATCAAACCTCAATTCCACCACTTTCTACCTACATTATATCTGACAAGCTACTTCAACTTTTGCTTCAGTTTCTCATTTGTAAAATAAAGATATTTAATAGTATCTACCTCTTGAGGTTGTATAGGGATTAAATTAGATAAAATTTGCTTAGAAGAGTGCTTGGCCTCTATATTTTTTATGTAGCATTTATGTAATCTAAGTATCTTTTGAAAAAAAATTAAAAAGCATATATATATAAAAGAGTGCTTGGCATGTATTAGTTACCCAATATCAACTGTTGTTATGCCCGTAGCTATTTAATTTCAATATACTTCAGTATCTTCATTTCTGTTATAAGAATGATTTCTGTACATAAATAAAACATTAATTATATCCAACAAATATTTATTGAGGATGTGTGTCCAAGGCATAATGAACAGTTCATGTGGTATAATAGAAAGAATGTAGTTTGCTTTGGTATGAAAGAACCATGGATCCAAATTTGAGTTTATAACTCCTAGCTCTGCCAGATACTACCTCTGTGACTTTGGATAATTTCTCTAAATTGTTTTTCCTCGCCTCCAAAATGGGGATAATAATAACCTCTAATAGGAGATTAGGGGAGTGATAATGTTGATGATATTTCTTATTAATGCTATCAATGCCAGCCTGTGAAAATACAGTGGTAGGCTTTTTTTTTTTTTAGGAGGTACCGGGGATTGAACCCAGAACCTTATACATGGGAAGCAGGTTGTAACAGTTTGAAATTATTGATGAATTCCAAAAAGAAATATTGGATTATGTTTGTAAACTGGTCTTTTCCTCTGGGTGTATTAGAGTGTATTGGATTCAGAGGTTTTACTTTTACTTGATTAAATAATGATTAAGGCTTGATTGGGCCTCGTCAGTAGGCTGTTGAGTCCCCGCCCACCAAGAAACTGCACTGCAGAGAAGGAAGTTTGGAGTTTTTGAGCTGGAGCCCTGGGAAGTAAGCACACAGAGGAACTTGGTCGTGAGGAAAGAGAAAAGGCGAAGGAAAGAGAAACAAGCTGTTTGCCTGATAGTCTACAGCTGGCCTTGTGGAGAGAGTAGAGTTGCTGAGCCCTGAGAGAAGCAAGCCCAGGAAGAGAGGAACCCAGGAAGCCTGAACCCTCAGAGACGTCGGCAGCCATTTTGCTCCAACACATGACAGTAGACTTTGAGGGAAGTAACTTATGCTTTATGGCCTGGTAACTGTAAGCTTCTACCCCAAATAAATACCCTTTATAAAAGCCAACAGATTTCTGGTATTTTGCATCAGCACCCCTTTGGCTGACTAATACAAAATTTGGTACCGAGGAGCAGGGAAGTGCTTTTTTCAATTACCAAAATGCTGGAATGGTTTTTATAAATGGATAAGGGGTATTTTGGGGAGGAATTGTGAGATGCTTGATGGAAAAGGCCTAGATTGCTTTATAGAGAATGTTGGTAGCAACATGGCACCTAAAATAATTTTTTTTTTTTTTTTTTTTTTTTTTTTTTTTTAAGATTTTATTTATTTATTCATTTCTCCCCCCCTTGCTGCTTGTGCCCGCCGGGTCAGCCAACCACGCCGTGCAGGCGGGCCCGCCTCCACCAGGAGGCCCCGGGAACCGAACCCGGGGCCTCCCACATGGTAAACGGGAGCCCCACTGATTGAGCCACAGCCGCTTCCCTAAAATAATTTTTGATAAGGCCTTAAAAGGAAATAATTGTGAGACGGATGCTAAAGAGACTTTTTATGAGGCCTTAGAATTAAATGATGAAACCATTATTGGAAACTGGAGGAAAGGCAATCCATGCTTTAAACTACTGAAGTTTTATGGAAGGAAGAATTTGAAAATGGTAAGCCTGGGCATTTAGCTGAAGAACATTCCAAAGTAAACCTGGAGAATGCAGCTTGGCTTCTCCTTGCAGCTTATAGCAAAATGTTAGATGAGAGAAATACACTGAGGACTGAACTGTTGGGCACAAAGAAAACAGAAACTGATTCTGGAAATTCCAAGCCTCAGGAGATCGAGCTCCCAGACAATAGTGCTCCATTTGAGGACTTAACTAAACTTGGAACCTGTAAATCAGGATTGAAGGTACAGTTATCTAGGAAAGATATGTGGAAAGTCTTACTGTCTGATGACTTGGACCCCGGCTTCTTGCATGCTAAACCAACAAACTTTTTGAGAGCACTGTATGAACAAAACCATTGTCAGCTTAGACTAAAAGGCACATGGAAAGGAGAGATTGAAGGAGAAACAGCTTTAAGAGGAAAACCATGGAAACTGAGATCTGGAAATAAGACATCACCTTGGGCCGAGAGAGGAACCCCACCCATGTCATCGGAGAGGGTGAGTTTGCCCCAGCAGTTGAAGAGGGTGGATGTTCCCACGCAATGTTCTGGGAGAGTTTTGTCACCCCCCAGGGTACAGACAAGGTAGAGCACATTCCTCAAGGGTTAGGGTGGTTAAGGTCAGGCACCCCATAGGTCTGAGAAGGGTGGACCTGTCATCCATGGATTAGGGAAGGCCAGGTGGTCAACTCTGCTTTGAGAGGGTTGAGCCTGTATGCCAAAGGTTAGGGAGGATGTTGTCTTCACTTCACTGTAGTAGCGGGGCTACTACAAAGATTGGGTAAAGTGTGGCAATCACCCCAACACTCTTGGACAGTGACGTCTGGAGCTTGGTCCACCACCCAGACGCTTGATGAGGGTGGAACCAAGAAAATGGCTGTTGGGCAAGCCTGTGGAAAGGGTGGGTCCCCATGTGGCCCGAAGGAGAAGAAACCATCATCTTAAGAATGACTCTCAGACTTTGAATGGAGGATGCCCTACAGGTTTACTGAACTGTAGAGCTTGGACCCCTGACTCATATTTCCCTCCCAATTTCTCCTTATTGTAATGAAAATTTTTATACTTTGTCCTTTTGTGTATTGGAAGCAGATAAATTGTTTTGTAATTTCAGAGGTCTATAGCCAGACAGGACTTTGCCCCAAGACAAACTGTATTTAAACTGATTGCTATGGGATTCTATACTTAGCATTGCTACTGATATAAGAATTATTTGAATATTGTAATGTATTTTTGGAATTCAGAGGGAGGAGTGTAGCAGTTTGATATTGCTTATGAATTCCAAAAATAGATATTGGATTATGTTTGTAAACTGGTCTGTCTGAGGTTTCACTTTTACTTGATTAAATTATCATGGGGCAGGGGCGGGGTAAAAATGGATAAAAGTAAATAAATAAATCTTAAAAAAAAAAAAATTATCATGAGGGCTTTGATTGGGCCACTTCAGATAAAAGACATGGCAAAGGACAGAGTTGGGAGTTTTTGAGCTGGAGCCCCGGGAAGTAAGCACACAGAGGAGCTTGGTTGTGAGGAAAGAGAAAAGGCCTGGGGAAGAGAAACAAGCTGTTTGCTTGATAGTCTATAGCTGGCCTTGTGAAGATAGTAGAGGAGCTGAACCTGGAGAGAAGCAGGCCCCGGGAAGAGAGGAACCCAGGAAGCCTGAACCCTCACAGACGCAGCAGCCATTTTGTTCCAACAGGTGGCAATAGACTTTGGTGAGTGAAGTGATTTATGCTTTATGGCCTGGTAACTGTAAGCTTCTACCCCAAATAAATACCCTTTATAAAAGCCAGCAGATTTCTGGTATTTTGCATCAGCACCCCTTTGGCTGACTAATACATAGGTGCTCAACCACTTGAGCTATATCCCCTCTCCACAATGGTAAGCTTTTGAAATTAACATCAAAAGCACAGTACAAAAAAACAGGACTGAATCAGCAGTCTTCTAAGGGCCAAAAACCACAAAGGCAAAGTAAAAGCCTATTTTAATGGTTGAGAAATTATATATGTTTCAAATGTTATCCCATTATTTCTCTCAACTAGGCTTTTGATACTGGTTATTTCCAGACTTGGGATAAAAACTTCTCTTTATATAGGAGTTTTTCCTTTTTAACTTAGCATTCTTTTTTTTTTTTTTTTTTTTTTTTTTTACCGGGAGGTCTCGGGGATCGAACCCGGGTCCCTCCATATGGGAGACGGATGCCCAACCTGTTGAGCTACATCCGACCCCTTCCTTTTTAACTTAGGTATCTGAAAGCTAAAAATCTAAAATAATATTATGCATTGTATTAAAACTAGAGTAAAATTAACTCCACACTGTAATGTCATCAAAGTGATAGCTAGTTTCAGAATGAAACTGTGGTAAATAACATTTCCTCTGAGGAAGTTAGAAAGTTGGACATTTATTTGTAGATATACATTGATTTTTCATCTTTTAACACTTCAGTTTACCTTTCTTCTCTAATGTATCATCAAAATTTGATATGCATGACAAGAGATCCATGTCAGCAATTTACTAAAGGAACAATTGAATTAAAATATGTACAGATTAAGGAGAGAATCAGGACTTTTCTTGATGTGGAACTATTTACATGAGATTTCTTGTTGTGATGTTTGGCCAAAATGTTACCTCTTTGATTTTCCCTCCCAGTGGATGAGCAAGAAGTCATGAACTCTAAACCAGAGTTGGCAAAATGCGAAAATCTTCAAAAGCCTGATGTGAAGGATGGTCTGTCTGATCCTACTGTTCCAAGCAGTTCTGTTGCTGATACACCTCCATGTAGTCCCCAACTTTCTGATTTTGGACTTGAACGGTACATGATAGCCCAAGTTCTGCCAAACCAGCCACAGGCAGTGAATAACAATCAGGAAGAGCCAAAAATTTTAAGTCCACCTACCAAACAATCACCAACTACAATACTAAAAACTCCAAAATGTGCACTAAAGATGGATGATTTTGAGTGTATAACTCCTAAATTAGAACACTTCGGTATCTCTGAATATACTATGTGTTTGAATGAAGATTATACAATGGGGCTTAAAAATGTGAAGCATAATAAAAGGTAAGCAATTTTCTTAAGGCTTACATGGTACATTATGGAAAAAGCATCTTACCTAACTTTCTAAGACTTTGCATTTATTGATTTTTCCTAGAAAAAAATAAAATGTTTCAGACAATATCTTTCCCTTAAAAGATTTTAAAATACTTCATATTTCCAACTTCCCTGAGTCGCTAATTCCACGGTGTTAGCTATCTGTTTCCTCAGGTTTGGAGTCTATAGTAGGAGTGATAAGGGCCTGAAAAAAGATGTTACAGTATTTATCAGGATAGAGAAGGAGTATAAAATTACAGGGGTGAAGTGAGTAAGAATTTGTCACTGACTGGACATGGAGACTTGGGAAGATAAATCCCAGACTTCTGTTTTGTTGCCTAGGATAAAGCTAGGGAAAACAGCTACGTTAGGAATACCTGCAGCTGGAGGTACAGATGAGGTGTTTACTTTAGACATGTTGATTTGGAGGTACCTGTAGGTGTTTTGATTTGTCTCTTAAGTGCACATATTTTAATGAGTTTGAAGCTTGGTGATGAATGAACAGCTAAACTAAAGAGACTTGGGAGTAATTGGCATGGAAATTGTAATTAAAATCATAAGATGCTATGAAAATGAGAATACCACATATCAAAGTAGCCAAGCAATACCTAAAGATAAATCCATATATATAAAAGAACTTTCTTGAAGAAGAAAAGTAAGTCTACCTCAGAGAGTCAGAAAGAAAAAAAATCCCACAAGTCTGGGGAAAAGAGAAGGGAGAAACACTAAAGATAAAACAATGTCATTAAAAAACATTTTTAGAAGGGTAGAATTGTTAAGTCTAAGAACTGGTTCTTATTTAGTCATAAATGCAAATGACAAAATTAGGAAGTAAAGGCTAAATTTTTTTATTTTTAAGCTATAAGAAAATACTAAAAGATATACTGCCAGGAATTTGAAAACTTAAGATAAATGAAACAAAACAAATGATAAAAATTGATAAGAAGGGAAGCGGCTGTGGCTCAATCAGTAGGGCTCCCGTTTACCATATGGGAGGCCCCGGGTTCGGTTCCCGGGGCCTCCTGGTGAAGGCAAACCCGCCGGCACGGCATGGTTAGCTGACCCAGCGAGCACAAGCAGCAAGGGGGTGATAAATGAATAAATAAATAAAATCTTTAAAAAAAAAAAAAAAATTGATAAGAAGTAGAAAACTGGATAGACCAATAATCAGAAAAAAAAACCTAAAAAAATTATCAAAGAAATAGCTCCAAAAGTTCTGGGTCTACATGTTTTTCTAGATGAATCCGTTCATAACTTCAGAGAAAATAAAAGTTTCATGTTGTATAAAATGTTCTTTTTCTAAAACTAGAAAAAGACAAAATTCTTTAGTTTATGAACTTGATATAACTTTGATACAAAACCTGACAAAACACACAAAAGGAAACTATGGACCAATCTAATTTTGAATACAGATGTAAAATCCCAATTAAAATACTCAAAGTTGAGTTCAACAGAATATTAATTATAATAGATAACTCTAAGTTAGGCTTATCTCAGGAATGCAAGGATATTTAATATTTGGGAACTCAATGAGTTATATAGTTCAATAAGGAAAGAAAAGTAGGATAATCTCAATAATAAACTAATAAGTAATATGATAAAATTTTGACACCCATTATTTATTTAAAATGCTTCATTTCAAACTATATACAAGAATTCTTCCCTAACATGATAAAGAATGTGAATATCTGACTTAATATAGAAGCTTTCTGTCACCAACGTTATTCTTTTTTTTTTTTTTTAAGATTTATTTTTTTATTTCTCCACCCCCCTTCGTTGTCTATTCTCTGTGTCCATTTGCTCTGTGTCTCTTTTTGTTGCATCATCTTGTTGTGCCAGCTCTCCGCGTGAGCTAGTACTCTACTCGGGCTGGCACTCCTGTGCCAGCCAGCATTACTCGCTGGCCAGGTCTCCACTTGAGCCAGCTTGCCTTCAGTAGGAGGCTCTGGGAATCAAACCCTGGACCTCCTATATGGTAGACGGAAGCCCAACTGCTTGAGCCACATCCGCTTCCTGCCAACGTTATTCCTGATGCTTTGGCTACTATAATGATATTAAATAAAAATAACCAGTATTTCTGTGTTGTGTTTTTAGATCAAGGTTCATATGTAGGCAGTTCTGGGAAATCAAATGAAAAACTTAGAGAAATAATAAAAGTTCAAGAAAGAGGCTAAGATATATTCTATATACTTATGTAACTAAAATAATATACTTTCCTATATTTCATTAATAACTAATTGGTAAATATACTGCTAAAAAATCCATTTAAAATTGCAACAAAAAATGAAATATCCATCTAGGTGTAGGTGAAAGACCTATATGATGAAAACCACATAATGTTTCTGAGTTATATAAAGGGGCAATTAGAATGAAGAAAGATATTATATTCCTGAATAGAATGACTGAATTTTGTTAAGATATTTAATCATATTAAATCACTTTATAGGTGTCATACAATTTCAAACACAGAATTCTTTTTAGGGTTGAGAAAGAAGGATATTTGGCAAAATTATTCTAAAATTTATCTGGAAGAATAAAAAGTGAAGAAGCCTAAGAAATATTGAGAAATTAACAGTAATGAAGGTACTTGACCTGCCAGATATTAAAATATATAGAGCTACAGTAAGTAAAACCACATAAAAATGGACATAAACCTGGAACAGAATAGCTCAGAAACAAACTCTAATATAATAAAAGTTAATATACACTGAAAGTATTCTTGAATTTGAAAATCATTAAGTTATGCTGAGACGGTTAACATTGGAAAAAAAAAAAAGTAAACCTTACTTTATGTCAAAATAAATTATAGGTAGATCAAAAAGATAAATATATAAACAAATCATTTGAAAATAGAAGAAAATATAGATGAATTACCCATTTGAACGATGAAAGTACATAGGAAAGTATCATTGTATTTTTGTATAACTGCATGACCCTTTGATATAATTAGACATTTTAGCAATATTCAGACATTCCATTCAATAATATAGGATAAAACATGAAAAAGATAAAAATATTAAGGAAACAAACCAAGAAAACACTGGCAACAAATATGACACACTGTTACATCCTGAAAACAGTTGTCATGCACATATTAATAAGGAAACAAAATACTCCAAAAGCTAGGTAGACAATGGGCATGAATAGATAACTCACAAATGTTAAATATGAATGACTAAAAATGTGACAACAAACACTTTTGTCTATTAAAATAGTACAAGGTTTTATTTGTTTTAACTTACAAGAGTACAAGGAGATGGGTAGGTTCACATATTACTGCTGGGAATGTTTCTGAATAGAGCTTATTTTTAAATGTTCAAAACTTTTATCTAGTCATTCCATTTTTAGGAAAACTGGACAAACATTTTGGCATAATAGTGTTTATTATAGCCTTATTTATAATTGGGGGAAATTGGAAATAACCAAAATACCCAACAGTAGTAAACTAGTCAAATTTTGGCATGACATCAAAGTTGGAAATCAGTAAAGAATATGGGTGGATTTTTTTTTTTGAGAGTTGGTTTTTTCGTTTGTTTGTTTGTTTGTTTGTTTTTAGGAAGCACCAGGGATTGATCCTGGAAACTTGTACATGGGAATCAGACACTCAACCACTTGAGAGCTACATCCACTCCCTAGCTGGATTTAACTACATATAAAATTTAAATGATTGTATCACAGAATAGTAAAAGAACAACACAAAGCAGGAAAAAATTTTATAATGTTATAAAACAAATATATGTGCATGTATACATATATACATATGTATATTACATATAAACTATAATATACATATTTCCAAAACTTTTATACATCAATTGGTGAAAGGCAAATACTCCAAATTTTAAAATGAGCAAAATGACCAATAAGCATATTTATAAGTAATCCTCACAAGGACCGGTTCTCCGTGCTGCTGAAAGAGAAGACAAGCAGACACAGAAGAACACACAGAGAGCAGACAGCGAGCACAAAACAATGAGGGGGGTGGGTATAAATAAAAGAAACCTTTAAAAACAAAAACAAAACACAGAAAATATTCAGTTGATGAGGACATGTGAAAATAGACTTTTATAATGCTGGTAGGTATTGGTGAATCTCTGTAGGCCAAATTTGTAGTGTATGTAAAAGTATTTATAAAATTTTACTTAAAAGAATGAATTTAAGAGAATATGAAAATGTACAGTGTTTTTTATATGAAGATAAAAAATAGGTTTAAAAAAGTATTGTTTAAGAGTGCATAGATAAGTAGTTAAAGTACTAAGCAAATCCAGGGGAAAATCTCTAAAGGAGAGAGAGGGGTACTTAGTTGGGAAGGTTCCATAGAGGACTACAAAGATACTGATAATATTCTGTTTTTCAAGCTGGATGGTGGCCTTATAGGTGTTAATTTAATTATTTTTCAACTTTAAACACATGTATTCTCTGGTATGTGCGACATATTTTACACAATATAGTTTTTTTAAAAATTAGTTTATACGGGATGTTAAGGACAGTGTGATTCATTATGTTCCAATTCAAAACTGGAAACATTCTAAGTGAAAATCAGTCCTGCGCTATCTTCTAGTTTTGAGTGATACTCCTGTTTATAGCTATATTCCAGGGATGGGGGTAATTGGCTAGGACAACTTTAATAAGATGACAGGATTGGTCCTCTTAGTCTAAAAATAATGGAAAGTTCTTAATCTATATCTGCATACTGGTTGTCATATTCTACTTTATGATTTTAAAGTCACAAACTATATAGGTCCTGTAATGAAATTCATGAGTTGAATTCTTTAAATAAGACTCTTTAAATAAGAGTCTTAATCCTCTTGTAAGCCAGGGTCGTCAACAGAAAGTGATTCTTAACCTCTTTTGAGTCATAAATATTAAACAAAGAAAAAAAAAAGGATTTGTTCTATGGGATTTCTGTTCTATGAAATAAAACTTAATGTTAGTCCTGACTTGATGCTATATATAAATTTTTTGCCAGAGGTTTAATATATTAACTGTTTTTTTTTTAAACTTATCATTTCCCTATGAATCATGCCAGCGAGGAAGCCATAGAAAGAAAACCAATGGCCCATGATAATTTAATTGCCACTTCTGGCCCCATAATCCAGCAGTTGGGAAAAAATGGTAAGTGTAACCATCAAGTTACTTCTCAGCTATACTCTTTCAGGACTGTGCATATAAAAATGTGTCTATCACCTTAGACATTCTAATACCTTCTGTGTCTTCTCAATTTTTAACATACCGTTCTTGAATTATATTTATTTCCATTCCATTCAGGTTCAGCATCATTTCGTACAAGAGAAAGATAAAAGTTTCTGACATGTTTTTATTTTTTTATTTTTTTATTTTTTTATTTTTTTTTTTTATTTTTTTTTTAAAGATTTTATTTATTTACTCATGCATCCCCCCCCCCTGCTGCCTGCGCCCGCCGGGCCAGCCAACCACGCCACGCGGGCGGGCGGTCTTGCCCTCACCAGGAGGCCCCGGGAACCGAACCCGGGGCCCCCCACATGGCAAACGGGAGCCCCACTGATTGAGCCACAGCCGCCCCCCTGACATGTTTTTAATACATTCCTTATTGTGTTCAGTATTTGTAAGCTTGTTTGATTTTAACTGAAAACATATTCATTTAAACATATATTCATTCACCAATCTTTTGATGTAGAGCCAATAGTACCTGTTCTTTTTTTAATTTTGCTTAGCCTGTTGATTAGAGTTCTACATAAACCACACCCAAAATATACCACCTACCATTTCAAATTTTGCTTTTTTAAAATAGTTCAAGAATTTAAAAGAAAATTATCATGCAGTGTTTCATATTTGTTCCAGCAAACGTGAAAACACTGGTTTTCCTGAAAATATCAAATACAAAACCTAGAGTTTTATAATTTCTTTGAATACATTTTTTTATAATTGGCTTATCTACACCATATTTGTCAGCAAATTTTTTTTTTTTTTAAGATTTATTTATTTATTTATTCATTTATCCCCCCCTTGCGCTTCTGCTCGCTGGGTCAGCTAACCATGCCGTGCGGGCAGGCTTGCCTTCACCAGGAGGCCCTGGGAACCGAACCCGGGGCCTCCCATATGGTAAACGGGAGCCCTACTGATTGAGCCACAGCCGCTTCCCTGTCAGCAAATTTTTTAAGTAACTTGTGTATTAAGTTTTTCCGAAGTTTTTTATATATATTAAGAGAAATAGTAATAAACTTTTTGTATTAATTTCACTGACTTACATAATTAAAGTATGTAATTAAATTACCAAGTACTGTTGGCATGAGCAGGTTTGAAGAAATACAACTGACTCATTTTAAATTTACAGCTCAGCTTATAAAGAAGAGCATGATGGTGTTAAAGAGTAGCTTATTTTTTTAAAAAAAGAGGAAATAGGACCAGCACTTCATATCATATTCAGACATCAATTCCCAATGCATTATAAGCTTTTTAGAAAATGATATAGCAGCATATGGATGGCTCATCTTTTTATCATTCTGTCAGCCTATATCTTTGTTATTGTTTTGTTTTATTTGTTGTTTTTTTAAGCCTGTATCTTCTGATTGGGGTGTTTAATCCATTCACATTCAATGATTTACAGTAAAAGCATTATTTATTTCCACCATTTTATTCTTTGTCTTCCATGTATCATATCTTATTTTTGTCTGTCTTTTTACTCTTTTGGTTATCCTTTCTGCTAGTCTTCTACACTCTCCTCCAAGCCTCTCTCTCCTGTCATTTCCTTTCGGGCTGTAGGGTTCCCTTTAATACTTCCTGCAAAGGCAGATTCTTTTTTACAGACTCTCTTAGTTTTTGTTTATTTGTGAATATTTAAATTCACCTTCATATCAATTTTACTGGATTAAGAATTCTTGGCTGGCAATTTTTCTCTTTCAGTATCCTAATTAAATCATACCACTGTCTTCTTGCCTCCATGGTTTCTGATGAGATATCCACATTAAGTCTTACTGGGCATCCCTTGTATGTGATGGTTTGCTTCTCCCTTGCTGCTCTCAGAATTTCTCTTTATCTTTGGCATTTGACATTCTGGGTAGCATCTGTCTTGGTCTATTTGGTTTTATTCTGACAGGGGTACTCTGTACTTCTTGGGCATCTAAGTTCATTTCTTTCATGAGAGTTGGGAAGTTTTCAGCCATTATTTCCTCAAATACTCTTTCTGCGCCTTTTCCCTTCTCTTCTTCTGGAACTCCCATGACACTTATGTTGTTGCGCTTCGTGTTATCATTCAACTCCCTGAGACCCTGCTCAATTTTTTCCGTTTTCTCTCTTCCATTTCAGCTGTTCTGTGTTCTGTATCACTGATTCTTTTTCCTATCATTTTGAGTCTGCTGTTATATGCCACTAATGTGTTTTTTGATCTCACCTATTGTGTCTTTCATTCCTATAAGCTCTGTTATTTTTCTATTCAGATTTTCAAATTCTTCTCTGTGCTCACCCCAGTTTCTTCTTGATGTCTTTTGTCTCTTTAGCCTTATTATCTTTCAATTCATTGATTTCATTTAGGAGATTTTTGTGAACCTCATTTATTGTCTCAAATCCTGTATCTCATCTGGGGCTTTGATACATACCTTTGCTTGGGCCATTTCTTCCATATTCTTAGTATGGCTTGTAATTTTTTGCTGATGTCTAGGCATCTGATTATGATAGTGAGTTTATTCTGATGGGTAATTTCTCTATCTTGCCTAGGGATTTAGTAGTGGGAGACTGTGTGTTTCTGCTAATTTTTATTCTTAGTTCAACCTGTTCTAGGTCTTTAAGATTGTCTGTTTAGTTGCTCAAATCTGGGCAATGGATTGGGTAATGGGTTGCAAACCTTGGGGAGGGAGGCTGTAAAGGCTAGAAAAAGCCTCTCATTTATTTACTTTTAATTTCCTCAGTGCACTTCCTTGGTCTGCCAGCAGATGGTCCTCTTCGGCAGCTTTCTTAGTTCAAAGCCTAGTCAGAGTGTTCACTACAGCACTGGCCACAACAGTGTGACAGAGGATCCTTCCTCAAGGCTGTTCAGAACCTAGCATATCAAACTTTCTCAGAGGCTGTTCTCTGACATTTGCCGGAAGCCCCCTCCCTTTTCCTGGGTAGGAAATAATTCTACTCCCCTCTGCGTCCTCAACTAGTCCCAGTCAGTTGAGTTGTGTTTTCCCTACACATGGTTCTTTACTTTTGAAATTGAAACTTAACCTAGTATTATAGGGTACCTAAAAGTTACCTCCTGAAAGCCTCCTTGTTGCTCAAATGTGGCTTCTCTCTAAGCCAAACTCAGCATATAAACGCATTACCCCATGAACATTTGAACATATTTATATGTCTTATATGTATGCCCCAGGTGAACCTCCTCCCATGTATCCTCCATCACTGACACCCCACACCAGTGATCCTCCCTGTCATGCTTGTAATCCTTCTGTGATCCAAAACTTCTTCAAAAATGAAGCCAACAAAATAACCAAATACAATTAATAAGAAAATGAAATAATAATAGTTTTAAAAATAAGAAATAAAATATAAAAACTTTTTTTAAAAATTAAAAGAAATTTGGAGTAATGAAAAATAATGAAAAAATATTAAAAACATTTTTTTGACATTATGTCTTTCATCATTGTAAGAGCTGTTGTCTTGTATGTACAGTGACATTTTCTTCCGTTTATTCCCCCAGTGTCTTACTTTTTGCATTTTGTCTTCAAAGAAGTTTTAGGTTACAGAAAAGTCACGTACAGAATATAGGGGATTCCCATTTACCCAACATCCTCCCTCTTTTCCTCTTTCCCCTATTAATAACATTTTATATATGGATGGTACATTTGTTACAACTGATGTACAAATATTGAAACATAGCTACTAACCATGGTCAATGGTTTACATTATGGTTTGCATTTTGGACTATACACTTTTATAAATTTTGATGAAGTTTAACATGGCTTGTATCTATCATTACAAGATCATGTAGAACACTTCCATTGCCCCCAAAATGGCCCATGTTCCATCTATTCTGTTCCTCCCTCTCCTTCCCCCTCCCCTCGGGGCTCAAGCAACCACCTGGCTTCAGTCCTTGAAGAACAAGATTCATAGTTACTTGCAATAACACCGAGGGTTTGACATACTGGCCTGTCCTTCCCTATTAGGCACTGCCTATGCTGTCGAGAGACTCCTGCCCTTCTATTTGAGATCATAGCAGGACTCCCCAGGAGGAGAGCCCAACACCTTCCTGCTCATTATGTGGGCCTTTACCCACTGATACAACACATTATGACAAGATAAACACTCATAGACTCCCTAGAATCCTGCCCAGGTGTGCCTGTCCCGAATGCCCCCCATATCCAATACCCTAAACCAATATACCCTCCCCTTCCGTATTGCCAAAAGAACATTCCCAACATTGTAGTTTTAACCATATACCTGCAAATCCCCAGTGTTCACCTGTTCCCTCCCCCCAGTTCCATGGACTGTCCAACCCCCCCTCCCTACCCTAGCCCCCTGACAAACTAGCACTGCTCAACCCAATAATATAATTACACCACTGTCATGCCCCTCCACTGCACAACTACACCCTTCCACCTTGTCATAGATTTTGCCTATATGGGTGTTGGTTCACAACCACCTTCTCCCTTTCTATCTCTTGTAATCCTATCTTCCAGACTAACTGTGTGAGTTTGCTCAGTTTGCTTAATTCATATTAGTGAGGCCATGTAATATTTGTCCTTCAGTGCCTGGCTTCCTTCACTCAACATAAGGTCTTCAAGATTCATCCATGTTATCCCATGTGTTAATACTGCATTCTTTTTTACAGTTGAGTAATATTCCATTGTATATATATACCATAATTTGTTTAGCTGTTCATCTGTTGATGGACATTTGGGTTGTTTCCACCTATTGGCAATAGTGAATAATGCTGCTGTGAACATTGGTGTGCATGTATCTGTTCATATCCTTGCTTTCAATTCTTCTGGGTATATACCCAGCAGTGGAATTGTTGGATCATATGGCACTTCTACAGTTAGCTTCCTGAGGAACCACCAAACTGTCCTCCCCAATGGCTGCACCGTTCTATATTCCCACCAGCAGTGGATGAGGGTGCCCATTCCTCCACATCCTCTCCAACACTTGTAGTCCTGTTTTTTTAATAGCTGCTAGTCTAATGGGTATAAGATGATATCTCACTGTAGTTTTGATTTGCATTTCCCTAATAGCTAGTGATGTTGAGCCTATTTTCATGTGCTTTTTAGCATTTGTATTCTTTCTTTGGAGAAGTATCTATTCAAATCACTTGCCCATATTTGAAATGTGTTGTCTTTTTTATTTTCCAGGTATTGGATTTGTTTATATATGCTGGATATTAGGCCCCTGTCAGATACATGGTTACCAAATATTTTCTCCCATTGAGTAGGCTACCTTTTTACTTTTTTGACAAACTCCTTTGAGGTGCAAAAGTTTTTAATTTTGAGGAGGTCCTATTTATCTTTTTTTTTTTTTTTTTTTTTTTACTGGGAGGTCCCGGGGATCGAACCCGGGTCCCTCCATATGGGAGACGGACGCCCAACCAGTTTAGCCACATCTGACCCCCTCTATTTTTTCTTTTGTTGCTCGTGCTTTGGGTGTAAAGTTAATGAAACCATTTCCTAATGCAAGATCCTTTAGATGCTTCCCTCCATTATCTTCCAAGATTTTTATGGTCTTGGAGCTTATATTTAGATCTTTGATCCATCTTGAGTTAATTTTTGTATAGGGTGTAAGATGGTGTTCCTCTCTCATTCTTTTGTATATGTATATCCAATTCTTCAAGCATCAGTTGTTGAAGAGGCCATTCTTTCCCAATTGAATGGGCTTTGTGGACTTGTTGAATATCAATTGACTGTATATGTGAGGATCTACATCAGAACTCTCAACTCAGTTCCATTGTTTCAGTATGTCTATCCTTGTGCCAATATCATGCAGTTTTGACCACTGTAACTTTGTAGTATGTTTTAAAGTCAGGTAGTGTGATTCCTCTGATTTCATTTTTCTTTTTCAATATGTCTTTGGCTATTCGGGGCCTCTTGCCCTTCCAAAAAAATTTCATAGTTAGCTTTTCCAATTCAGAAAAAAATATTGTGGTAATTTTTATTGGGATTGCGTTAAATCTATAAATCAATTTGGGTAGGATAAGCATCTTAATGATGCTTAGTCTTCCTATCCATGAACAGGGAATATTCTTCATTTATTTAGGTCTTCTTTGATTTCCTTTAACAGTACTGTGTAGTTTTCTATGTACAAGTCATTTACATCTTTAGTTAAATTTATTCCTAGGTATTTAATTCTTGTAGTTGCTATTGTAACTGTGATTTTTTTCTTGATTTCCTCCTCCGATTCCTCATTATTGGCGTACAGAAATGCTACTGATTTTTGTACCTTAATCTTTTTTTTTTATTTGGTTTTTTAAAAATTTTTTTTTTTTTTTATTTGTTTCTGTACCTTAATCTTATAACTGGCCACTTTACTGAACTCATTTATAAACTCTAGAAACTTTGATATAGATTTCTTAGGGCTTTCAAGGTATAGGATCATATCATCTGCAAATAGTGAAATTTTTACTTCTTCTTTTCCAATTTGGATGCCTTTTCTATCTTTTTCTTGCCTAAGTGCTCAAGCAGGTACTTCTAATACAATGTTAAAAAAGAGAGGAAACAGTAGGAGTCCTTGTCTTGTTCCTGATCTTAGAGAGAAAGCTTTTAGAATTTCACCATTGAATATGATGTTAGCTGTGGGTTTTTCGTATATATCCTTTATCATGTTGAGGAAGTTTCCTTCAATTCCTATCTTTTGAAGTGTTTTTATCAGGAAAGGGTGCTGTATTTTGTCAAATGCTTTTTCTGCATCTATAGAGGTGATCATGTGATTTTTTTTCTTTCAATCTGTTTATGTGGTGTATTACATTCATTGATTTTCTTATGTTGAACCATCCTTGCATACCAGGGATGAAACCCACTTAGTCATGGTGAATAATTTATTTGATGTGTTGTTGAATACAATTAACAAGTATTTTGTTGAGGATTTTAGCATCTAGGTTCATAAGAGAGATTGGTCTATAGTTTTCCTTTCTTGTGGCATCTGTTTGGCTTTGGTATTAGGGTGATGTTGGCATCATAGAATGAGTTAGGCAATGTTCCCTCCACTTCTATTTTTTGGAAGAGTTTAAGCAGGATTGGTGTTGGTTCTTTCCAGAATGTTTGGTAGAATTCACCTGTGAAGCCATCAAGTCCTGGACTCTTCTTAGTTGGGAGGTTTTTGTTGACTAATTCAATCTCGTTACTTGTGATTGGTCTGTTGAGTTCATCAATTTCTTCTTTCGTCAATGTAAGCTGTTTCTGTGTTTCTAGGAATTTGTCCATTTCCTCTAAATTATCCATCTTGTTGGCATACAATTTTTCAAAGTATCTTCTTATGATGCTCTATTTCAGTGGGGTCAGTGGTGATATCCCCTTCCTCGTTTCTGGTTTTATTTATTTGCATCTTCTCTCCTTTTTTCTTTGTTAGTATAGCTAATGATTTGTCAATTTTATTAATCTTCTCGAAGAACCAGCTTTTGGTTTTATTTTTTCTAGTGCTTTCTTATTTTCAATTTCATTTAGCTCTGTTCTCATCTTTGTTATTTCCTATTTCTACTTCCTTTGGGTTTAGTTTGCTTTTCTTTTTCTAATTTTTCTAGGTGTGCTGTTAGGTATTTGATTTTAGTTCTCTTCTTTTTTAATATAAGCATTTACTGCTATGAATTTTCCCCTCAGTACAGCTTTTGCTGCATCCCATAGGTTTTGATATGTTGTGTTGTCATTTTCATTCATTTCAAGGTAGATACTGATTTCTTTGGCAGTTTCCTCCTTGACCTATTGATTGTCTAAGAATGTGTTGTTTAACCTTCATATCTTTGTGCCTAATCTGGTTCTCTGCCTCTTATTGATTTCCAGCTTCATTCCATTGTGGTCAGAGAAATGACTTTGTATAATTTCAATCCTTCTGAATTAATTGAAAGTTGTTCTGTGGCCCAGCATGTGGTCTATCCTGGAGAATGAGCCATGTGCACTCAAGAAGAATGTATATCCTGCTTTATTTGGGTGTAATATTCTGTATATGTCTATTAGGTCCAGATCCTCTAATGTATTATTCAAGGTCTTTGTTTCTTTATTGATTCTCTGTCGAGATAATGGTGTATTAAAGTCCCCCACTATAATTGTAGAGGCATCTATTTCTTCACTTAGTTTTTCCAGTGTTTGCCTCATGTACTTTTGGCACCCTTGTGAGGTACATATGTTTATGATTGTTCTTTCTTCTTGATAAACTATCCCTTTTGTTAGTATATAGTGGCCTTCTTTGTCTCTTACAATAGTTTTGCATTTAAAGTCAATTTTGTCTGGTAGTAGTATAGCTACTTCTGCCCTTTTTTGGTTATTGTGTGCATGTAAAATTGTTTTCCAACCATTCACTTTCAGTGTCCTTGGGTCCCTGGGTATAAGGTGAGTTTCTTGTAGACAGCATATAGATGGATCATATTTCCTTATCCATTCTGCCAATCTGTGTCTCTTGATTGGAGAGGTTAATCCATTAACATTCAGTGTTATTACTATCAAGGAATTACTTACATTAGCCATGTTTTTTAGGTTTATGCATGCCATATGTTGTTTTTATTTCTCTTTTTATCTTTTTAATCTTACACTCTTTTCCGACTCTCTCTCCTGTTTTTTCCTTTTGATCTGCAGAACTCCCTTTAGTATTTCTTGAAGGGCAGGTTTCTTATTGGCAAACTCTCTTATTTTCTGTTTTTTTTTCTGAATATTTTGAACTCTCCCTCATTTCTGAATGCCAGCTTTACTGGATAGAGAATTCTTGGCTATAAGTTTTTTTTTTCTTTTAATACCTTACCTATGTCATACCACTGCCTTCTTGCCTCCATGGTTTCAGATGAGAAATCAGCACTTAATCTTATCGCACTTTCCTTGTATGTGATGGATCTCTTTACTCTTGCTGCTTTCAGTATTCTCTCTTTGTCCTGAGCATTGGACAATTTGACAAGTAAATGTCTTGGAGTAGGCCTGATAGGATTTATACTGTTTGGGGTATATGTACGTCCATGCCTAGAACATTTTTTACAGGCTGTTTCTGCCGTCCTCTAGCTATTTTTCTGGATGAAAAGTAAGTCCTGTCTCTCTCTAATCTGCCATCTTCCTGGAAGTCCTAGCATGTTTCCACTATAGTTTCTTAATCTATTGCTTCTTATTCATCTATTCATTCCTTCTGGGTTCAGTTCCTTCTTGTTGAAGTACATCCTATAGTTCTTTCAGAAATATTATTTCTAGTTTATGAGAATTAATATCTGTTTTGAATGTCTGAAAACATTTTTTCCCCTCTACTATTTTTGAATGATAATTCAACTGGAATCGATCACTAGATTGACAGTTGTTTATTTTTTCAGAGTCTTAAAGAAATTATTTACCTGATTTCTATTGCTGCTGGGGAACAGAGTGCTATGCTAGCAGTCTGGTTAGCTTTCCTCTATAAATAACCTTGTCTTTTCTTTCTGCATGTTTATAAGGCTTTTGTCTTTACTTTTGATATTTTACATTTCTCAACAATCTATATACATGTATATTTGTTTTTATGTATTATGTTTAGACTTTGGCATGTTTGTTGGTTTTTTTTTTCATATTAAGGACTCATTCATTAATTATAGAAAAGATTCTGGCATTATATCTTTAAAAATACTGCCTCTCTCCTCATTTCTCAATTTTTTTCCTCTGAAATTTCTCCTGAAGACATAGTTTAGAACTTGTCATTCTATCTCCTAGGTCTCTCAAATTCCCTTTCATAGTTTCATTTTCTTTCTTTATGCTATTTTGTGCTTTTGTTAGCTCTTCCAATTTGCTCTTTATCTTACACTGGTGTAAATTTTTATTTTAATATATCAATTGAGTTTTTACTCCAGATTCTAGTTTTCTGTTTCATAATTTGTTCTTTCAAAGGTGATGGATCCTTTCCACATCTTTTATAGCACTTGATTTTTAGACAATTAATTTTGTCAATCTGATCATTTTTCTAACATGTTTACTTTTTTCTTTGAGTTTTTTTTTTAGCCTGCTTTGATGATATCAAATGTCTGTATATGCACAGTTCTGTTTCTAGGTTTTCTCTTTTGTTCCAGTAATCAATTTTTCTAGTCCTGGCCAATGCTATAAGGTTTTTAAATACTATACCTTTAGAATAGGTCCTAATATCTTAAGGGCAAGTGACCTCCTCCTCCACCTTCTCCTCTTTCATCTTCTCCTTTTCATTCTTCAGAAGTTTGATAATTTTCTCCATAAAGGTCTCACTGGTTTTTTTTTCCGCACATGAAATAGTTTATCACTTGAGATCACAAATACTTTTGTACCACTGCTTATCTTGGAACCAGTTTTGAGAGGCTGGAACTAAATAAACAGTTCTGCTTCATTAGGGGAGAATTCTGTTTTGTGTAAAACTCTTGGAAGGAGGCATTCCAGAGGAAAAAGTCCCTCCGCCCACCCCACCCCCATCCCCATCTGTTACCCACAAACAAACTTAAAGGGATCATTTTTGGAATTATTTGTCAGTTGCTTCATCCAAGTACATATCTATACCATCTATACTCTATGCCAGAGTTTTAAAACCAAACCAACCCCCAGAACAATCAAACAGAAACAATCCAAACAAACAAAAAACTAGTCTTCTTGCAAAAGCCAAGATGCCAGGATAGCTAGAGCCTTGGGTGTTTTTAGAATTCTAATTTGTCATACATACATCCCAGGGTGCTCAGCTGGACTCTTGCACATTTATGCTTTGAAGCTTAATCAAATTTCACACACAGGTGGAAAGCCTAGCTCTTTAACTCATGTACAGTGGATCCTCCCCCTACATGATCCACATTTAGCTGGTATAACTTCTGGTATAATTTCTAGCTGGAATGTGGGGAGAAAATGGAAATAAAACAAACCACCCCAGGTTGGAAATATTAAGGCAGTAGAACGGGGGTATTTTGCTATAAATATACTATCAGCATGTCAGAGAGTCTTTGGATAAACACATGCACTGATCAGAAAAGGCCTGTTCCTATAAATGCTAAAAAGAATTTGGTTCTTGTGTGTCACAGAACATAAAAGTTATTTGTTTCCAACATAAAGTTTTCTGCCTGCTTTAGCTAGATCCCTTAAATAACTTTAAATCACATATGTTTTATGAATGTGGAAAAGGATATGATTCCTGATCTTGGGCTGCAGTTGCTTAACCAAACTATCAAACTAGCTAAGTCAATGGTTTATTTGGAACGGTTCTTCAGAGTATGAGGGTTTTTGCATCAAGTAAGTGAGGACTTAAATGGGGGAGGGGAAAAAAGGGTACTTGTCAGTTTGAAAGTCAGTTTATCTTTCTATAGTTAGATTAGGAGAAAACTGAAAAGCCCATGGTAGCAGGAAGAAGCAAGTCTTCTTGGGTCTGGCACTTGATGAGATAGATATTCAGTTACTGTGCATTTCCATTATTTTTCCATGGCAAAACATGGCAGAGGCCTGGGAACTTGAGTGCCTGAAGCCAGGTCACTCTTATGTTCCATAACTATGCTGCTTGCAGGACTGTTGTTGCCACAGTAGTTGGCTGTGCCCCAGACAAATGTGGTGCTGATCTGTTCCCACAAATCTCTATCCCAGTCTTCATTGCAAGGAGGTCACTGCCATGTGTTCTCAGCCAGAGTCTCTTGCCCTAGGTTCCTAGTTTGGTTGACAACATCCTGTTCAATACACTTTTGTCATCAGAGCTTGAGATATGATGGCTGATTTCAGCCCAAGGAACCTGGTGGCAAGCATTGAAGGGCAAGTATCCAATTTGTTTGTGACGTCAGGATGATTCTTTCTGCATTTGATATGATAAGGAAACCTGCAGGCCCTGGTATGATGGTTTTTATCATAGGGGCATTGTAATAGCTTTTCAGGGTCCCGGGAATCAATATATGTTTCTTCTATGTCAGAAATGAAAGAGCTGAATCCAAATGCTTGGTTGAAACACACTTTCTCCACAGTCACCTTCATCCGACATCCTCTTACACAGTTTTTAATAGATTTATTTATAGGTATCTTGTCTTCTTTGTTGCTTTGTTTCTTTTTTTTTTTTTAGGGGCTTCCAGGGATTGAACCTAGGACCTCATACATGGGAAGCAGGCGCTCAACCACTTGAGCTACATCCGCTCCCCTCAAATTATGTTTTTGTTTGTTTGTTGCTCTTAAACCAGAACTATTCCTTTTTTTTTTTTTTTAAAGATACTAGATTACATAAATGTTACACAAAAATTATAAGGATACCCATATGCTCCATCTCCCACACCTCCCACATAAACATCTTTCATTAGTGTGGCACATCACCTGCAGTGGATATACACATCCTGGGACTTTGCCACTAAGCATGGACCATAGTTCACATTGTAGACCACACTCTCCCCCACACAGTTCTGCATAGTATATGCTGATGTAAAATGGCCTATATCTGCCGTTGCAATGTCACTCAGGATAATTCCCAAGTCCCGAAACAGCCCCTGTATTACAATTGCTTTTCCCTCTCCCTGCCCCCAAAGCATCCAGTGGCCACTGGCTCCACATTAATGTTGTAATTTCTTCCATTACTTGAATCACAATATGTCTATAACAGAAAGAACTATTCATTTTTATACATTGGTCTTGTACCTTGGAACACTGCTGAACTTTTATCAGTGCTAATTATAATTATATATGGGAATGATGGTGGTTTTGTTTTTTCTTATCCCATCAAGCATACACTAAAGTTATAATTTTTTCAGTTATTAAAAATAAAGTACACAAATTATATTGACAAAGCTTATAACTTAAAAATTGAAACCTTTATTTCAGCTTTATTTTCACATCTTTATTTTCATGCCATCGAATGTGTCTTCTAGATGCTGAGTATACAGATTCACCTTTGGCACCTACATTCTGCACTCCTGGTTTGAAAATTCCTTCTACAAAGAACAGTACAGCTTTGGTAAATTTCCATAAAAGTGAAAATTTGAATCATTCTCCTAATGACTGGGAAACACTACTACTTCCAGACTCTGAAATAGTCTGTTTCAAAACTTAGACTAATGCAACTCATACATTTCTGGAGGGTAATTAGCAGGTTTTCAAGATATATCAAGAGCTTTGACCTTATTTTCATATCCTTTAACCTTCTTTCAGAATTTATTCTAAGGCAAATTGGACAAAGATTTCTGTACAAGGAAATGTATTAACAGCATTACTTATAAAAGCAAAAACAATCTAAATGTCAAGTGAGAGAATAGTGAACTACATTAAGATCTGGTGTTATATAACTATTGTGTTTTGAAAAAAGATGAAAACAAGTTTTTAAAAAATATTTAATGATATGGAAAATTGTATAATGTGCATGTGTGTAAACATACACACATGCACACAGTCACATATTTTATGTTAAGGAAAGAAAACAGAAATATGGATAAAGTCCATATGAACACTTAATATAACTGATGGTGTAAACCAGTTCTGTCCATTAGAACTTTCTACAGTGGTGGAAATGTTCCACAATCTGTACTGTTCAATGTGGTAGTCACTAGATACATGTAGCTATCGAGCACTTGAAATGTGGCTAATGCATCTAAGGAAATGAATTTTAAATTAAATTAAATTTAAATTTAATTCAAATTGCTCAAAGTGGTTAGTGACTATAATATTAGACAGTTCAGCTGTAGGCAAACAGTGCTATAATGTCAATTGAAGTATCAGGTTATCTGCCTGCTGTTACTTGCCTTTTACAATTAATCCACTCCTTACGTTTTCCATTCATGTGGAACGCGCTATACTGATGTGACCCTCCTAACCTGTCTTCTTTTTATACTCACTCTCCCTCTAGGGAGATAGAGTGGCTTAACTGACTGGTAAATGAAGCATGAATAAACTGCATGCTAAGCTTACGTCAAATCTGCCCTTCTTCCTCTTGGGAGTGAGCACAAAAAGTGTTAACACTTCTGCTCACCCATTCTATTACTTATTCCTGGCCCAGTATAATATTGCCTGAGTATGGGCAAGTGAGTCCATCTAAATCTGGGGTTCATGGGAAGCGGCTGTGGCTCAATCAGTAGGGCTCCCGTTTACCATATGGGAGGCCCCGGGTTCGGTTCCCGGGGCCTCCTGGTGAAGGCAAGCCCGCCCGTACGGTGTGGTTGGCTGACCCAGCGAGCACAAGCAGCAAGGGGGGGATAAATGAATAAATAAATAAAATCTTTAAAAAAAAAAATAAATAAATAAATAAATCTGGGGTTCAGTCAAGAAGTCCATTTAGTTTTCCCATTAAGCTCTAACTCAGCCTTCATCACTAATTAAGATGGCAATTTTTACTCCAAAGGCCAGTTCTTTGTTTTCTCAATTTTGTTTAGAATTTCATCAGGAAAAAAGGGTATCATTTTTAGCCTTACTTAGAGACACTACTCAAACCAACAATTGAAGGTGCATTTTTATTTGTTAGATTACTTTATATCACCATAATGACTTGTTTTTATTTGATAGGTATCCACAAATTATCCATTATCAAAAACAAATAGTTCATCAGCTGATTTGGAAATGAAAGATTGTACTTCGTTAGTTTTAAATTCAGAGGAATGCTTTGAAAATCTTGTGGATCCCTCTTCTCCTAAGATTTCTTCTTATGAGAATCTGCTGAGAACACCTACACCACCAGAAGTAACTACAATTCCAGAAGATATTCTCCAGGTTATTGTTCCAGGCTGGTTTTTTTCCTAATATATTATTTTCAACATTAGGTATTTATATTAAAGAATTGAAACTACATAAAACTGTCTTATTTACCACCTGGCTATTGTGCTGGTTTGGGTATTGAGAAAATCTAAATTCTGGGCTCTGTTAGGTAAGACCACCTGGATAACTAAGGCTCTTCTGTGCTAAGTACAAGCAACTTTATCATATTTTTAGAGGTTTTTTGCCTCACAGGGCATTTTATCTTTTACCTTTAACTTCATGTTCTGAAATATATTTCTTATAGCGTTTCTAATATTTATAGTTGCCATACTAACATCCATTGGAGGTAATACCTACACTTCTTTAGTGAGAGGTATCAAGAAAGTATCTGTAAGTGTTTCTTAGACTTTCTTGGAGCAGTTTGAGAAACAATGATTCATGTTATTAGACTCTCTGATTCTTTATTCCATCATTTACCACTAGTCTACTTCTGATTTGTAACTGCCAATCTACTAATCACTGAGTCTGATACTTTGAGCACCCCCTCCCCTTTTAATAGAAATTGTGGTGTTTGGAAATTATTGCTTAGGGAAGTAGAATTAAAAACAGTTCTAGAAATTCTCCTAGCTTATGAACAGCCATGAGGAGGAGAAAGCCACTTGGGGAAATACCCAGATGCCGTTAGTAGTGACTCATCCTAAGATATCAGTGAAGTACTCTTTATCGTCCTGTATTTTTTGCTTTCCTGGGAGTGATAATAAATTGGGTGAAGCAGGAGCATTCTCTCTCGATAAGGAATTGTATAAAGTTTCCACATCCCCATGGTTGAGTCTTTTCTCATTGTATGTGAAAGGAAAGAAACCTTGTATTTAATGTATCTTTTTTTTTTTTTTTTAATATTTATTTATTTATAGTAGACAGAAGCCCAATCACTTGAGCCACATCCGTTTCCCTAATATATCATTTTTATGCATGAAAAATAAATTACTGATATTTCAAATTCTCCTTTTATAGTCTTTACAGCTGACGATCTTTCAAGCATTTATTTTGGATCTGTTCCATATATATTTTCCCAACTACCTTTGTAAAGTCTTCATTTCTTCTCAGGTGTGTATTGCTACTTAACCATAGCCTGCATTTTAGAAGGCTTTAGATATCCAAGTTAAATTTCTAATATCTCCATCTTGTCTTCATGGCTATTGAATGTATGCTGCTAAAAAAAAAATTCTTAAGTGTTTGGATATAACCTCTATCTTCCAAGTTTTTCTTGGCTTTTCTTGAAATTTTTATATCTTCCAAATTTGTTGTTCAAATAACTTGGTCAAAAGACATTTGCTTGGGAAAGCGGCTGTGGCTCAATCAGTGGGGCTCCCGTTTACCATATGGGAGGCCCCGGGTTCGGTCCCCGGGGCCTCCTGGTGGGGACAGGCCCACCCGCACGGCCTGGTTGGCTGACCCAGCGAGCACAAGCAGCAAGGGGGGAATAAATGAATAAATAAATAAAATCTTTAAAAAAAAAAAAAAAAGACATTTGCTTTTTGTTTTAGATTTTGTCAAGATACAATTCAAACCTAGCTACTCCAGTAGCAGTAAAAGCAGTGCCACCCAACAAAGTCTTTTTTACTAAATATGAAGGACAGAACATTCAAGATGTTTCCAACAAAGAAAACTGGTAAAAGTGAGTATGTTACCACTCTAAAGAAAGCATATGTGTTATCTGAGGAGGACATTTAAAAATTAACATTTTACTACTAGTAAAACATTTTGTTTTTAATTGACATTTGCCAGCTTAAGTTTTGTTTTAATTGCCTTAGTTTGTTTTTTGTTTTGTTTTAGGAGGTGCCGGGAATTGAACCCAGGACCTCGTACATGGGAAGCAAATGCTAAACCACTGAGCTACACCTGCTCCTTAGTTGTTTTTTTTTAGATACTTAGATTACATAAATATTACACAAAAATTATAGGAATTCCCATATGCCCCACCTCCCACATAAACATCCTTCATTAGTGTGGCACATAGTATGGCAATGGATTTACACATCCTGGGGCTTTGCCATTAAGCATGAACCGTAGTTCACATTGTAGACCACACTCTCTCCCACACAGTCCTGCATGTCATATGAAGGTATAAAATGGCCTATATCTCTCATTGCAGTGTCACTCAGGACAATTCCCAAGTCCTGAAAAAGCCCCTGTATTACAACTGCTTTTCCCTCTCCCTGCCTCCAAAGCATCCAGTGGCCACTGGCTCCACATTAATCTTGTAATTCCTTCCAGTGCTTGAATCACAATGTCTATATAACTGCCTTAGTTTTTGATATAGAATGTGTGATCCCTGTATCTCAGCCTTCCAATTACCAAGTTTGATGGTATCATTGGGAACCTAGTCCCAACTATTTTATAAATGTAAATAAATATAGCAACAGTGTTATCAGTTTTATTGATGGCTTTTAATTATATTTAATTGATTTTTAAAATTTGTATCTGTTTCTGTTTGCCGAAATTCTAGTGGCTCCCCCTACTATAGACGAGATAAAAGCAGAATTGGGTTTATTTTCTTATTCACATTCCTCTGCCTCTTCTCCCCTTTTAAAAACCAACCCAGTTTAAAGAACATGGAATTGTCATAACATGCATTTTATTCACTTTTAATTTGGTTTAACTTCAGTCCTCGTTGAAATTGCAGTTATTCAGCTTGTTAGGATTTCAAATTTACCTTGCTTAATCTAACAAAATCGTTTAAGTTATATCAGAAAGCAAGACAATTAAGTTTTAAAAAATGTGAATGCTACTGTGTGCTCCTGTGATCAAGCATAGCATGACCTTTTCATGGCTAGGTTATTGCAGTCTGCTGCAGCTGGGCTTCTCCCTGATTCCGGCTCTGTCTGCCTCTCATCTACTCTCGTGACTGTCTCAGTCTTTTACACCTTGTATTTCAACAAAGCTCTTTAATAAGACTCTGGTGTTTTTCGCAAATGACAGAAATACAGCTTAAACTAATTTAGGAAAAGAAAGGCATTTACAGGCCTAGGTAACCAAACTGTGATAGGTCTCAGTCAGTTGTTCATGTGCTGTTGTGTTTCTTTTTTCCTTCCAGATTTTTTTTGTGTGTTTCAGTCTCAAATAGGCTTCTTTCACCACATGGCTGCTGGCATCTCCCAAGTTCACCTCCAGCTTCACCATCCAACAGACTGAGCCTCACCTCTTCTGGTTCCAAATTAAGAAATCTCAAGGAAGGGTTCTGATTAACTCATCTTTGGCCTGGTGCCCTTCCCTGGACCTCAACTGTGGCCTGAGGAGATGGAATACTATATACCTTTAAAGGTTCCTTGTAGCTCAGATTGCCCTTTTAGGTCAAGCCTACGATCCTTCTGATTTAAGTATAAATTCATCAAAGTGCTGTTGGAGAATTTTTCAAATTATAGTCAATGGGAAAATAATGGCCTGGTTTCATGTGGAGACCAGTTAAAATTTGAGAAGAAACAATTCATAAGTATCATGACAGGGTGCTTCAAAAGGCTCAAGACAGGTTTTGGGAAATTTGGTGCAGATTCTCCTCGTTTATGATTGTTCCTTGAAAGCCAAGTGTGAAGTGATAACCTGTCATATTTGTGCTGTCATAATTTTGCCAGAAAATTGTCACCAAAACAAGTTAAACATTTGATTCATTCTTTGTTCTAGGAATGTAGTTTTTATTAAATATGACATTAAATAAATTTTTTTCAAAATATTTAGTTTTATTTTTCAAGGTAAAGCTTTAGTCAACCTTATGTATGTTAATGATTTCCAAAATTTATATCAACCTTTCTTTCACTATTTACCATAAGATATATGTGTTTAAATCCATAGAATTGGATGAGATTACTTAAGGAGGGTGTGTATTCCTAGAGTTCTCCAAACTTTTATAGAGGATAGAAAGTGGCAAAGTAATTTAGCAAAGGAGAATGAAAAGAGGTCAGTGAAGTAGGAAGAAAATATTTCAAGGAGAACAATCAACTTTACTTTGTCAACTGTTGCTGATAAAGTAGAGGCCTGAGAATTGATGTTACTGACAACCCTAACAAGATGAATTCTGGGGACTCGGATGTTGCTCAAGTGATTGGGCTCCTGTCTACCACATAGGAGGTCCAGGGTTCGATTCCCAGGACCTCCTGGTGAAAAGCAAGCTGGCCCAAGCAAAGAGCTGGCCCACACAGAGTGCTGGCCCACGCAGAGCTGGCACAGCAAGATAACACAACAAAAAGAGACAGAGAAGAGAGATGCAGCAGATCAGGGAGCTGAGGTGGTGTAAGAGATTGAGCACCTCTCTCCCACTCCAGGTCCCGGGATCAGTTCCCAGTGCCTCCTAAAGAGAAGACAAGCAGACAGTGAGCCCAAAACAATGGGGGGCGGAGGGTGGATAAATAAAAAATAGTAAGAGAAGATGAATTTTGGTAGAGTACTAGGGACAGGAGTATGGAGAGCATTGAAAAGACAGTGGATTCAGACAGCTCTTTTGATGAGTTGTGCTAAAGAGAACAAATGGTGCAGCAGCTAAAGGGGGATATGGAGTCAAATGTTTTTTTTTTTAAAGGGTAAATAAAGAATGTTAATATCTCCACTTGTTTTGTGATGGCCCCTCAAAATCACTTCAAGGGAAGTGCATGTGGCTCAAGCAGTTGAGCACCTGCTTCCCATGTTGGAGGTCCCTGGTGCCTCCTGAAAAACGAAAACAAACAGCAAGAAAAACAAATGAAAAAACCAACTCAGGAAAGCCAGTGTGGCTCAGTGGTTGAGTGCTGGCTTCCCAAATAATACGAGGTTCCGGGTTTAGTCCCTGGCCCCCAGTACCTCAAAAAACAAACAAAACAAAACAGCTCTTCAGGGTCTTCCCATTGCTCTGAAAAAAAAAATCTACGGTCCTTAATATGGCCTCTGTTGTTTGAGCTCTGCTTGCTTCTCCAAACTTCATGTTGCTCTCCCTCGTGCAACCTGTGCTCTAGCGACACAGGCCTGCTTAATTTTTCTTCACTTTCCTACCTCCAGGCCTCACACCTACTGCTCTCTCTGCCTGGAGTCCTTTTTTCCACCCAGTCTTCGATTAACCAACTGTCCCACACCTTATGCAGTAGACAACTGACGTTATTGTCTGCCCACCACCTACTCACCCCTTCAAAGAAAAACAATACTCTCATTTTCCTTTAAGAATTCATACCCCAAGTGCCAGGCTCTACCAAGCAGCAGCACAATCCCCTGGCCACACTAATCACTGATGGGCAAGTGAGGACTTTTCCTGTCTTCCCAGCATAAAAGAGGCCCTCCCTTTTCATTTCTTCTCAGCACCCTATTTTCTCTTCCTTAATGGCACTTGGTAGAATTTGTAATTAAGTACTTATTTGGGTGTATATTAATGTTAGTCTCCTGGCTAGACTGCAGGCTCAGTGAGTGCTTTGTTCATCACACTGGTACCTAGCAACTTAAAATATTTATTGAATGAATTAATACTGATTACTGAGATCTTACTATGTGCTAGGCACAGTTCTAAATGCTTTATATTAACTCATTTAAGTCTTAGAATGACTCTTACGAGGTAGGTACCATCACCCTGGGTTTTTCAGAGGAAATCGAGGCTTTAATGAATAACTCGTTCCCCTCCCATGTCCCATTTTTTACCCCAAGTCTTGGCTGCCAAGCCCCAGTGGTGTTCCCTCCCCTCTACCTTCTCTGCCACTACCCCAACTCTCACTTCAATTACTGCAGTAGCGTGCCATTCACACCTCTACACTGAAAGCCAACCAAAATCAGTATACAGTAAGTGCTCACTGGATAGAGGGTTCTAAATCCAATCCCTCTTTTGGGATCTGGGCAAGCTCAAATGCTACTTACACTTCAGAAAATCAAAAACTTATACTATCATATAGTAATTCTCTCTTCAGCAGCAATTTACCTGCATCTTCCTCAGGACACTTAATCCATTTTTCATCATCAGTATTTACACCTCCTTTCCTGCCTATAACACCGCAGGACTTTCTAAAGAAGTAACTGTCAGAGCTGTCTTTGTATTCCCACCCAGCACAGTACCTGAACATAAGATAGATGCTTGTTCAGTATTGTTTCATTCCCTGGCAAAGTACCAAAAAGTGTGAGGGAAGTTAAAGTAATAAGTAATATTGCAAATTCTCTTGACAGGTTCCAATAATTACCGTC
Organism: Tolypeutes matacus; assembly: GCA_026826555.1. Lineage (NCBI taxonomy): Eukaryota > Metazoa > Chordata > Mammalia > Cingulata > Chlamyphoridae > Tolypeutes > Tolypeutes matacus. Next base: position 25,000,951 of record JAKSZT010054335.1, read on the forward strand.
TTCAGAATTTACACGGGTTTTAAAAATCCCTTGGGAGGACAGTTACCTTCACTCATAATTTAAGTTGCTTTTATTGCATCAAATCCTCCTGTGAAATTTCTTAGAAGTGGGGACAAAGTTGGCACAAACGGGAAAAGCAAGGCCTTCTTTCTTAATAGCTAACATCATTTATTGAACACTCAGTATCTAGCAGGCACTCCTCTAAGCACCATTTCATGGACTTTGTCCAAAAATTTCATGAGGTAAGTAGGCAATTATACATTTCTACAGTAAATTCTCCATAACAGTCTCCGGCTAATGATTTTTGCCTATTAAAATTACGTTAGTAAAGGGAAGCGGCTGTGGCTCAATCGGTGGGGCTCCCGTTTGCCATGTGGGTGGCCCGGGGTTCGGTTCCCGGGGCCTCCTGGTGAGGGCGGGCCCGCCCGCATGGCGTGGTTGGCTGGCCCGGCGGGCGCAGGCAGCAGGGGGGGGATAAATGAATAAATAAATAAAATCTTTAAAAAAAATAAAAAATAAAAAATAAAATAAAATTACGTTAGTAAAGAATTCAGTAGTAAAATTGCTTTTTAGGTTTTGCTTATTCCAGGACTTGGTCTTCATGAACAGTTACCTAGTGACAATCCTAGAGTAAACATACTTCCTTCAAACTTGTTCCACTGCAAACTCCAAGAAATGAGAACTACTGGCAAAAACAACCTGTATCTAAGCAATAAAATACAAATCACAACAAGCAAACCTCATTTGGCTGCTCTTATTATGCAAAACTTGGAAACTACAACCATATCACTTTTTAAGTTTTTGGTTTACATAAAAAAACCTGAATAAAACAGGCCCACAGACTCTAGATGAATGTACCTTGGCAGAAATTTATAACTGCAGGGGTGCAATTTCAATGGAACAGTGTGTGTAAAAGCCAGGCTGCAGTGAGTTGAAGAAAAAATATGAAAAAATTATTTTTGGGAACACTGTTTCCACTAATCCTCTATTGCGGGCTCCTTCTGTTCATATGCTCCACCCTTAGAGCTGTTATTTAGCCTAGGCTTCAATCTGGGCTAACCTTGTAACCAACCTAGGTCTCAATCTCATCTGTAAGTGGAAGCTCTACAGTAGCTCTACCTCAACTGTGAAGGTTAAGTGAGAGAATGCCTGGTAAAGCTATCCCTTGGCACAGTATGTGAACACAGCTAAGCACTCAAATTATAACTTCCACTAAGCTCCTATTGGGCTTTAGGGGGTTGCCTTCTTGTGATTGGAACAGAAAGAAAGAGTTCAGTTTTTATTTAACAGTAGTACTTAGAAAATTTTAAACCTAGCCAGCTGTTAATCACCCTCTCACCCACACACACATGCACAAAACTAGTACCTACAACATTACCTGACCTGAGCCAATGATTACTATAGGTATAGCCGTGCCAGTTACTTTTTGTACTTAAAGTCCCTAAAATTTAGGTATAAACAACTTTGAAACTACCTACTAAGGATGTGGCAAATAGATAAAAATACCAACCTAATATATCCCGTAAGAAGGCTGTAAAGATAGTATGGGAAATGCTATGTGCTCTATAACTCACATTTTCCAAAAGGAAAACTTAAAATTCCAAAATACCTTATGAGTGAGGAAGTCAGGGTAAATACTACAGCACTTAGCATGGGCCCACCGGGACCGTTTCTCTTTTATATCTGAGGAAACAGCCCAGCTACCCAAAGCCATGCTTAACCAAAGCAAGAGGTAAATCTGGACCAAATACAAGTCTTTTCAGTCTTAGCATTGTATACAATCAATTCATTAGGCATTTGTGAACTGTACTTTGGGTGGGACAATGAGACCTTTAAAGGAAAAACTCCATGTTGGAACCAAGTAAAGGATGGAATTCAGTAATTCAACCAAGCCACTTTATTTTAAACTACTGGGAGAGTATCAAGTTACAGAACCCTTGCTGTTAAAGAGTTCACAACACGAAAAATTGGCTTACAGGTCTTTTATTTAGTTCTACCTTCTTATATTGATTTGTACAGTACATCCCAATTTTTTCCCTAAAAAATATGAAGGTAATCATGGCTCCTCTTCAAAAAATTAGGTGCAAATTAAGTTTATGGCACAGAACTCAAGTCTATCTTATCTAAATGAATAATCTAAGGAGTAAACTACAAAGTGGAAGTGTCCATGCTTGTCTCTGCCATTTGTTAACTTCCTTTGCAACAGATACCAATTCCACAAGATCAGATTTTAAATGGTTGCTTTTGTATGTACAAGATAAAACTAATGCAATTTTATTTTGAAAATCAGTTAGCAGCTTTTTTTTTTTCATATTGGAACATATATTTTCGATTTGTGATAGACTAAAGGTAATTAAGCTACCCTCAAGAATTACTATTAGACTCCACCTATATGACATCCTGCCAGACTCTTTATAAAAAATTTTAAAACAGGATGTAATAGTGCCATGGAGTTTTGACTAAACTCCAATTTTTGGCAAATAGCTAAAATTGTTTCTTGCATGTTAAGCACTATCCCAAACCCTTTACAATTATTTAATCTTCACAACCCTATGGGCTATTGTTTTACAAATTATTTTTAAAAAGCAGAACTGATTTAAGTGACTTGTCCACGTTGCAGAGCTAGTGGTGCACTAAGGATTTCAATTTTCAGCCCCACTCATTGGTCTTAACCGTGTACCACACTGCCTCCTAAGCCTAATAGTTTATGCATTCTCAGAACTTCAACACACACCAGGCCCCATCACCGAGCACAATGTGCAACTATTCCCTGCTTACTCAAGCTGGCCTCATCCCTGGCACTTCTCATTTGGTCTAAATCAAATTCCTCTTTCATCCCTCTCCCCATTTTCAGATCTTCTTCAAGGTAAACCTTTCAACCCTTTCGCTTCATTCTCACCCTTGTTTCCTCTATGCTGGTTCCTGCCTTCAAAATGCCTTATTCTCCCATTTAAACCATAGAAAGCCCTCACTGTGGCACCCATTCTTTGTTCTCCTCTAACCTTTTTATGTCACGCTGCCCTAAGATCCAAGGCAGGTCCATCTCCTCAAAGAGCTTTTTCAACTTGCCAAAGCTCATACTATCCTGAAATGCCTCAGCTGCCAGCTGCCTTTAAATGCTACACATCATTCACAGACAATGGTCTTTTTTCTAACTGCCCACAGTGGTCTATACCACAAATACCCTCAATTTAATGCAACCCCATGGCCTTTTTGGTTGTGCCCCTTTTATTTTATTTTATTTTTTTAATTTTTTATGTGCCCCTTTTAGGCACAGCACATCCTCCCACCACTTAAAAGAAACTCAATATTCATTAGATTAAACCCTATTCCCATACCTCTATTAACTTTCAGACTCAGGCTGATTACAGACATATATTTAACAAAATAGTTTTACACAGACTGCTAAGAGCACTTTTCTTCATATTTTACAGAAAGACTTGAAACAATATGGACCTTCTCTTAATATTCACACCATAGCACAGTCAAAGTGAACCGAAATAGATGCATTACAATGTGCTTAACAGTTTAAAGGCTTAATGGCAATAACCGGGGAGGGAAAGAATGTGTAATTTTATTTTACATAACTGACTGAAAAATACAATCAAGAAATAGTAAATAAAAATTTAATACGGTCTCATGCGCCCAGAAGGAGGCGGTGCCCGATTTGGAGGGGTGATCGCTATGTCCAAATAATCTCCTATTTGGAACTTCTGCGACTGCAGCGTCATGGAATCATCAGTACCCTTTCTGCCAGACATGGTGCTGCCAATCTCCTTTACTCTGTAGAAAAGGAAACCAACTATTAATGGGTCACAAATTTAACTCGGTATCTACTTACAAAGTGGATAAGGGAATGGATTTGCTCCAGCATCATCTGACAGAAGAATTTAAAAATCTAAGTACTGTATTACGCTAAACCAGATATTAAGATAATATAAAATAAATCTATATTCTCCCTACTAAAGAGATTCATTAAAGCAGTTGTCCCTCCAGGTAAAACATACCAAAAACAAAATGAGATGATAGGAATTAAAATAAATGTTACGTACCGATAGCCAGGTCTCTTAAGATCAGTAAAAACAATTGCAAAATTGAAGTGAGTGCCCTTCTTTCTGGCTTCTGGGTAGACTTCTTTTACTAAACTAGTCAGTTCTTTCAAGGTTGCATCCATCCTAAATATTTTTTTAAAAAGACATATTTGATTAATCAGTAATAAAATAGTAATGATACTGACATATAATGGGTTCATTACAGGTCTCTGAATTGTGACTTACATTTAGGAATTGCCAGGGTTTAATCTTAAGGAAGTTAAAAATACTATTTAGCCTCAAACACTCCTTTTACCAGCCATCACTGTTTGAAATCTTGATGAATTAAAGTCAGATTCTTAATGCTAAAAGGGACTTCAGAATATACATGCTATCTTGTATTGCTATGTTACATCTGACAGCCTAGTGATTTACCTAATCCAGATTAATTCAAATACTTAATGTAACTGTATTTCATTTTATCTAAGACTTTCCCACATTTTAACATTGCCTGAAATTGGAATACATCTTAGATTTCACGTACTAAGGAAGCATTTTTATATTTCTTAGATGGAAATTTAGTTTTACAATAGATGGAATCCTAGAGGCAAGGAAATACATGAAATATGAAACTTTTTCAAGACAAAAGCACAAGGTTCGTTTCACCCTGGTTTCCTCCCTTGCAAATTTTTATATTTTGGTCTTTTTATTGTAGTAATACATGTATACACATAGAACTCAAAATTTCCAATTTTTACCACTTTCAAGTGTAACATTCAGTGGTATTAATTATACTCACAATACTGTGCTACCATCACCAATATCCATTATCTAAACTTTCATCACCTCAAAGAGAAACTGTGCAGCCATTAAGCAGGAACTCCCCAATCCCCTCAAAACCTGTAATCTACTGTTTCTAGGAGTTTGCTTATTCTAGGTATGTCTTATAAGTGGAATCATACAATATTTGTTTTTGTGTTTTTTCGATTCTTTGGAAGTATATCTAGAAGTGGGACTGCCAGGCCATATGGTAATTTTGTGTTCAACTTTCTAAGCAACCACCAAACTGACTTCCACAGGGGCTATACCATTTTACAATCCCACCAACAATGCACAAAGGTTCCAGTTTCTCCAAATCCTTCCTAGTGTTTTGTTGTTGTTTTTAAGATTTGTTTATTTACTTTATCCATTTTAAAACCCCCCCTTCCCCATTTGCTGTTTTGTGTCCATTCGCTGGGCAATTCTCTGTTTCCTGCCATCTCTTCTCATCCTCCTCCTGCAGTCTTCACCAGGATTTGATCCTGGAGACCTCCAATGTAGGAGAGAGGTGTTCTGCCACCTGCACCACCTCGGTTCCTGGCTTTCAGAGGAGCATCTCATCTTTTCTCTCCCCTGCGTCTCTCTCCTGTTACATCATCATCTTGCTGCATGGCTCCTATATATTTTTTTTTATTTTACCGGGAGGTCCGGGGGATCGAACCCAGATCCCTCCTTATGGCAGACAGACGCCCAACCATTTGAGCCACATCCGCCCCTGTGACTTTTTTTTAATAAGCCTCCTACTGGGTGTGAAGATTTGCACTGTGGTTAAGATTTGCATTTCCCTGATGGCCAATGATGTTGAACTTTTATTTGCTTATGGACCATTTGGGTTATTTGTCTTTTTGTTGTTGTGTTATAGCAGCTTTTTTATTATTTATGTATATTATTTATATTTATATTATTTTATATATTTTATAATATTGTGGATATTAACATTCTCCCGTTCTGTAGTTTCTTTCCACTTTTTTGATAATGTCCTTTGACTTAGAAAAGTTTCTAATTTTTTAATGTGATATATTAAAAAAACAGGTAACTTCTAATCTTTTAAAAATGCAAATCTTATCAGTTTCCTCCCCTGCTTAAAACTCAGGTTCTTTATTAACCTAGAAGAAAGTCCTAATGCACTAATCTGTGTCTTTTGACTGGGAAGTCTAATCCATTAACCCATTAACATTCCATTTTATTACTGTAAAGGCAGTACTTACTTCAGCCATTTATTTTGTCCTTTTGGTATCCCCCCTCTTTTCTTTTATTGCAGCCTCCCTTTTCTGTATAGTTGATCTTTTGTAATGTTTCCAACTGATCCCTTTCTCATTTCTGTTTCTGTATATTCTTTAAATACTTCCTTTGTGATTACTCTGGGGTTTATACTACACAACCTACATCTATAACCTAATTTGAAAGGATACCAACTCAGGTTCAATAACACACATATTCTCTGCTCCTATATCCTTCTGTTTTCCCTCTTTCTTAAAAGACACAAACAGAAAACTGCACCACAAAACTGCAGGATATACATTCTTCTCAGTTGCACAAGAATCATTCTCCAGGATAGACTACATGTTGGGTCACAAAACAAATTTCAATACATTAAAAAAAGACTGAAATTACACAAAGCATCTGATCATAATGGAATGAGGCTAGAAATCTAATAACAGGCATAGAACTGGAAAATCCACAAATATATGGAAGTTAAATAACTCTCAAACTATCAGTGGGTCAAAAAAGAAAGTGCAAGGGAAATGAGTAAATATCTTGAGATGAATGAAAACAAGAACACATCATATCAAAACTTATGGGGTGTAAAGAAGGCAGTACTATGCGCATATTCTCGCTGTCCTGATTTTGTGATAATCAGGGTAGGCTAAATATTCGCTATATTAGAAACCATGCATGTGTCCTCAGACCTAATTTTTCTCCCTAGGTCTGGTTTATAGAATGCTGGTAATAAACCAAGCCTGATTTATTTTATGACCATCCTGTATGGGAAATGACTGTTAACTCTGGGTATCTTTGGTCAACCCTAAGAGATGTAGCTGGGGGATGGATGTAGCTCAAATGGTTGGGCGTCCATCTCCCATAGGGAGGGACCTGGGTTTGATCCCTGGGACCTCCTGGTAAAAAGAAAAAAAAAGAAAAATATAGAAGGCGCGTGCACCGCCAAGCCCCGCCAAGCCACGCAGCAAGATGATGATGTAACAAGAGTGACACAAGGGAGAGCCAAGATGAGATGCACCAAAAAACCCGGAACTAAGGTGGCGCAGGCGGTAGGACGCCTCTTTCCCAAATTGGAGGTTCTGAGGATTGAATCCCAGCGAAGACAGGAGGAGAAGGATGAGAGGAGAGGGTAGGAAACAGACACAGAGAATTGCCCAGCAAATGGACACAAAAAAAACAAAGGGCGGGAGGGGGATGTTAAAATGGATAAAAGTAAATAAATAAATTTTTTTTTTTGGGGGGGAAGGAGGCAGTACTGAGAGGGAATTTTTTTTTTTTTTAAAGATTTTATTTATTTATTCATTTATTCCCCCCCTTGCTGCTTGTGCTCACTGGGTCAGCCAACCGCGTCGTGTGGGCAGGCCTGCCCTCACCAGGAGGCCCCCGGAACCGAACCCGGGGCCTCCCACATGGTAAACGGGAGCCCTACAGATTGAGCCACATCCGCTTCCCGTGAGAGGGAAATTTATAGCCCTAAAACACATTAAAAAAGAAGACCTAAAATCAAAGACCTAAATGCAAACCTGAAGGAACTAGAAAAAGAGCAAACTAATCCCGAAGCAAGCAGAAGGAATGAAATATCAAAGATTAGAGCTGAAAAAATGAAATTGAGAATTAAAAAAACAAAAACAGAGCATAACAAAACCAAAAGTTGTTTCTTATCTGATAAGTGTTTAATATCCAGAATATATAAAGAAATCCTACAATTAAACAATAAAAAGAAAACCCAATTAAAAAATGGGCCAAATACTTGAACTGAAACTTGCACACCGGTGTTCATAGCAGCATTATTCACAACTGCCAAAAGATGGAAGCAACCCAAGGGTCTATCAACTGATGAATGAACAAACAAAATGTGGTATATATATGAGGGAATATTATTTAGCTATAAAAAGGAATGAAGTCCTGACGCATGCGACAACATGGATAATCCTTGAGGACATTATGTTGAGTGAAATAAGCCAGACACAGAAGGACAAATATTGCATGATCTCACTGATACGAACTAATTATAAGCAAACTCACAGAATTAGAGTTTATAATATAGGTTACCAGGGGATAGACTGGGGTTAGAGAATGGAGAGTCGATGCTTAATTTGTACAGAATTTCTATTTAGGTTGATCGTAAGGTTTGGAAATGGATGCTAGTGATGATAACATATTATTGTGACTATAATTAACAGCACTTAATTATATGGGTGAATGTGGTTAAAAGGGTAAACTTTAGGTCATACATGTTACTAGAATAAAAATTAAAAGGTAAAACAGGGAGCATGATGTGGCTCGAGCAGTTGAGCGCCTGCTTCCTGCATGGGAGGTCCTGGGTTCAGTTCCCAGTGCCTCCTAAAAACAAACAAAAACAAACAACAAGCAAACGAAAATGCCAACTCAGGGGAACCCATGTGGCTTAGTGGTTGAGCACCAGCTTCCCACATAGGAGGTTCTGGGTTCAATCCCTGGCCCCTGTACCTCCAAAAAGTAAAACATAGGACTGTATTAACACAGTGAACCCTACCACAGACAATGGACAAAAGTTAACCTTACAAGTGTAAGAATGTTCTTTCATAAATTATAACAAATGTGCACTAATACAAGGTGTTACTAATAGGGTGATACATTGGGAAAAATATACCTAACGTAAACTATGGACAACAGTTAATAGTACCATTTTAAAAATCTTTCATCAACTGTAACAAAAACTTTTTTATTATCAATTGTTAAAAAAAAAGTATCATCATTTGTAACAAATGTTCTACATCAATGTGGTGGTGGTGGTGGTAGTGGTGTGGTGGTTTATGGGAATCTTGTATTTTTTATGCATGATTGTTCTGTAAACCCACAACTTCTCTAATTAAAATAAAATAAGTCATTATTGTGTCAAACCAAGGAGTCATATGCAGCACTAAAGACGAGCTTGCACTGTGTGGTGGACAATGGAGACTTTGGGATAGGAAAATTACACAAGAGATAAAGATTCAGTAGCCAGTCACCACTAAACAATAAATACCTAAACCTTTTCCACTCCACTAGGCACTAGATCAAAAATGACTTGGTTTTTGTGGGGTTGTTTTTTTTTTTTTTTTTTTTTTTTGTGAAAAAGCACCCAAAGCTTGATATTACATGGAAATGCTCTTGGTGAATGTAAGTATCATTCAACAGCATCACGTTATTCTATTAACCATTTACAACACCTCATCTTAATTATTTACACATTCTTGAGCCAGGGAGGCATAATAGTGATAGCAAACTTGGAGCTTAAACCACCAAACGTTTAAAGTCTAATTATAGAACATGGGCAAATTCCCTTCCACGCAGGAGCTAAAACCTCTAACTTTTCGAGAGCTGTCCCGAAGGCCCCAAGTGGAGGGAGAGGTTGAAATCTAGAACAGCTCTTCACTAGGAAAGGAAACCGGTTAATGCTGCAGGTACCCGACAGGAGTCCCTAAGCCGCAGCACCACCCCGGTCGCGCGGCGCCCTTACCAAGTGTAGATCTGCAGCTCGCTGGAGGGGACGTTTCCGCGGGAGAACTCATCCATCCGGTGGTGGCGGCCGTTATTGGTGGTGAAGACCCGCAGCAGCAGCGGGCATGTCTGGTAGGGAAAGGAGGAAAGGAAAGACAGAAGTTAGAGAAAGCAGCTGCAAGCCCGGGCTCCCTTCCGCACCGCTCCGAAAGCAAAAACCCCGCCGCTCGGCGCGCACAGGCCGTCGCCCTCCGCCGGGTGGGCTCCCAGCCCCCACGCCTCAGGGACCCTTCCTCCGGCCCCTGGGGGCGCAGGGCCTTCACCTTCTCCCGGTCGATCGGCTTCTCGGGTTCCTTCTTAATTTCCTCCTGGGTAACGCGCGACTCCACCGCCATCTTCCTCCTCCGGCCCGCGAGACGCTCGCTCTGACCTCCGACCCCCGCGGCCAGCATGAATGAGCACGGAGTCTCTCGCGAGGAGAAAAGCGCAGGCTTTATACAGAACCGGGGGGCGGGGCCGGGCGTCCCTGCGCAGGCGCACGTCCTGGAGGGGAACGTGTGGGCGGGGCCTGAGCGCGCCTGCGTGGGGCGCCTCGCGAAAGGGGCGGGGCCCGAGCGATTACGAGGCGGAGCTGGGTCCCGTGGCGGGTTCCGTTTAAACGGCGTTTTCACACGTAGAAAGAAAAGCTTAATGGACACAAAGTGCTTAAGAACGTTACAGGATGTCAGTGTATAGTCGGTGAAGTAAATAAGGAAAAACATTCCTTTGTCCGTGAAAACTCAACCTCTCTCTGGTAAAGGAATAACGAGATCCACTCTATGGATGGGCCCCTGAGACATGACACCAGAGGCACCGCAAAGCCGAGCGGCAGGAAGGAAAATCCTTTCAGTAAATGATGATGAACCAATTCGCGATTCGTGTGCGGGGCAGGGGGAGGAACTGGACTCTTCCCACCCCACACACAAAAAACAATTTCAAGTGGATTAAAGACCTAACTGTGAACGGCAAAACTGGAACTTGTTGGAAATAACCGTAAAATATCTTCATGATCTTTGCATAAGGATATATGATTCAAAAAACACTAATCCTAAAAGCCTGATTAACTTGACTAGATTAGAACTGAAAAGGAATTTGACCTCCAAAATACTCCATAAAGACAGAAAAACATAAACCATGGAGGGAGAGAAGATTTTTATGACACATTATCGATAAAACTAGTATCCAGAATATATAAAGAACACCTAAAGAAAAAGATGGACAACCCAATAGGAAAATGGGTAAAATAATTGAAAAGACGCTTGAAAAACGGTCCAATAAAAATAAAAAGGAACCTCTGTGGCGCAGGCGGTTGAGTACCTGCATCCCACATCCTGGGTTCATTTCTCAGTACCTCCTGGAAAAGCAACAACAACAAGCAAAACAAATGGTAAAAAAAAAACAAAAAAAAAAAACAAAAATACGGAAGCAGATGTGGCTCAGTGGTTGAGCACCGGCTTCCCACATATGAGGTCCCTAGTTCAGTCCCTGCCCCCATACCTCAAAAAATTAAATAAATAAAAGGTACTCAAACTCATTAGTAATCGGGGAAATGCATTAAAAGCACATTTTTTATTTAAATACACCCACCAGATTGGCAAAAATTTAATCTGACAATATCAACTATTGGTAATAATGAACACTGATGGTAACTCTCATACGCTGCTGGTGAGAGTGTAAACTGGTACACCCATTTTAGAAAATAGTTTGATTATTCAGTACGGTTGAAGATATGTATGCATCACATCTAATAATTCCACTCCTTGGTATATACCCTAGGAAAAAATCTTGCTCAAGTATAATCAAAATATTACCAGAATGTTATTAGCAGTATCTTTCATGAGAACAAAAAGCTGGAAACAACCCAAGTGCCCATCAAAGCTAGAATATTTAAATACACAGTAGTATATTCATGCAATGGAACAAAAGCTAGCAACCAGGGAGCAGTTGTAGCTCAGTGGTTGAGCATCTGCTTCCCATGTACAAGGTACTGGCTTCAATCCCCGGTACCTCCTAAAAAAAGACTAAAAACCTAGAGCTAGGAGAAACAGCATGAGTCTCAAAAACAGAATAAGAGTAAAAGAAGATAAATACAAAAGAATATATACTATGTGAGTCCATTTTTATAATGTTCAAAAGCAGACCGTACAAAACTATATTGTTCAGGGGTGCGTTCCCAGTAATAAAACTATATGATTGTGGTAATCAGGGGAGGCTAAACATTCGCTACCTTAGAAACCATGCATATGTCCCCAGACCTAGTTTATCTCCCTAGGTCTGGTTTTTAGAATGCTGGTGATAAACGAAGCCTGATTTATTATATGACCATCCTGTATGGGAAAAGACTATAACTCTAGGGATCTTTGCTCAACCTTAAGAGATATAGCAGGGGGGTGGATGTGGCACAAGTGGTTGGGCATCTGCCTCCCATATGGAGGGACATCGGTTCGATCCCGGGGACTTCCCAGTAAAAATTAAAAAAAGAAAAATATAGAAGGCACTTGGACCTCCAGGCCCCGTGCAAGGGTGCGCCGCCAGGCCCTGTACGTGGGTGCACCGCCAGGCCCCGCAAGCCACACAGCAAAATGATGACATAACAGGAGAGTGACACAAGGGAGAGCCAAGACGAGAGATGCCAAAAAACCAGGAACTAAGGTGGTGCAGGTGGTAGGACGCCTCTCTCCCACATCAGGGTTTCCAAGGATCGAATCCCAGTGAAGACAGGAGAAGGATGAGAAGAGAGGGCAGGAAATGGACACAGAAACAGCAAAAATGGTGGTGTGTGGGTAAAAATAAATAAATAAATAAATAAATCCTTAAAAAAATGTATAGGGAAGGAAGATACGGACTATAGTTAGTAGTAATACTTTGATGATGCTCTTTCATGATTTGTTAACAAATGTTTCACAACAATGCAGGGTGTTTGGGGGGGAGGGTGATATGTGGGAGCCCTGTGTGATGTTATGCTTGTTTGTTTTATAAGATCGCGATGTTTACTGAACACTTGTAGTTGATGTATGTTCACATATGAATGATATACTTCAATAAATTGTTCTTTTTAAAAATATATATATAAAAAAGCAATGAAGTAATTGTCATAAATGTCAGAATGGTAATTACTGTGAGGGAAAAAGGGGATTGTGATCAGGGAGGGGCAAAGGGGATGCTTCTCATTTTGTGACCTTGGAAATGGTTACACAGTTGTTTGATTTTAAGTTATTCATACGAAAGTACAGCTTTGCTTTATGTACTCTTCTGTATGAATGTTACATCTTGGTATTTTAAAAAATGCCCCCAAAGAAAAAAAGAATACCTATGAATCAGTAAGAAAAGAAACAATCCAATAGAAAAATGGGTAAAACCCCCTACAAATTATGTGTTTATGTGTAAACATATGAAAATATGCCATACCCCATGAGTTATTAAAGAAATGCAAATTTAAATCACATGATAAGATGTCAAGTTTTTTTTTTTTTTTTTTTTGAGGTACTGGCTCTGGGGATTGAACCTGGGACCTCATGTGTGGGAAGCTGGCACTCAACCACTGAACCACATTGGCTCCTCTGAGTTGGTTTTTTCATTTTGTTGTTTGTTTTTGTTTTTTTAGGAGGCACCAGGGACCAAACCCGGGACCTCCCATGTGGGAAGCAGGCGCTCAACCGCTTGAACCATGTCCATTCCCCAATTTTTTTTTAAAGGAGGTACCCGGGATTGAAGCCAGTACCTCATACATGCGAAGCAGGCGCTCAACCACTGAGCCATACCTGCTCCCCCATGAGATCCCATGTCACTCTATCAGATTGGCCAAAAGTAAAAATCTGAAAACCAAGTGCTGGCAAAGATGTCAAACCAAGGGAGCCCTGCTGTCCTCACTTTGGAAAACTGGTTGGTATTACCTACAAAGATTGGATATGTGTTTACCTGAGCTATTCCTCTCGCAGGCATATACCCACAGAGAAACGTGTGAATGAACACCAGGCTACATGTTGAATAATGTTCTAACATCTTTATTCATGACAACTAGAAACAATCCAAACATTTACCAAGAGCATAACTAGAAAGACTTGAAAGTAAATGAAAGAGATAGTTGAAAAAAAAAAGACAGAATAAAAGAAGCAAGTCACAGAGTACACACAACAGGATTGATAATGCAAAGCTCCAATGTAGGAAAAAACAAATATTTAGGGATGTTTATAATGTTTAGGGGAACAAACACAATGGTAAAACTGTAAATAGAAGAAAGGGAATGATAAATACAAAATGCAGGATATTGTTACCTCATAGGAAGCTGCAGTGATGCAATTTTTGAGAGGCATCCAGAGAGCTTCCATGGTACTTACAATGTACTCTTTCACCAGGAGTGTGTTTTTTCATTCTTTAAACTATAGCTATATTTTTGTATGAATAATTTAGATCACTGTGAAAAAAAAATCTATTATGCTTAGGATGGGACCTGGCACACAGTAAATGTTCAATTAAAAAAAAAAAGATGATATTCAAATTCCCTTCTTAGTTCTGATTCTAATATTAAATATATTTCGAAACCTCCATAGTATAAAAACGCAGATGAGGGAGCTCTAATAGATCAATTAAAGGGAAAACATAGAAGCGTAAAATAAAGAACCTCACAACCTTTTTCTTTTTTTAATGGAAATGTTCTTCTTGTTTTTTCTGGTTATGAAAGTAATGTGGCAGTTTGAATTATTTTATGATTCCCAAAAAGAAAAGATTATGTTTATAAACTAATCTGTTCCTCTGAGTGTGATACCCATTGATTGCATTAAATTCGGTTAAAAGGGCCTTTGATTAGATTAGCTGATAAGATAGATTTAGGGATTTTGATTGGACTATGTCAGTGAGGCATGACGCAAGTTGAGTCTCTGCCCTCTTGCTGGGGCTGATATAAACTGATACAGAGAGGGAAGCGGCTGTGGCTCAATCAGTAGGGCTCCCGTTTACCATATGGTGAAGGTGAAGTTAGCTGACCCTGGTGAAGGCGTGGTTAGCTGACCCAGCGAGCACAAGCAGCAAGGGGGGGATGAATGAATAAATAAATAAAAAATCTTTAAAAAAATAAAAAAATAAAAATAAACTGATACAGAGAGACACACAGACAAACACAGGAAAAGGGAGCTGCCATTTTAATTCTTCCATGTGAGAGAGAGGACTGCAGGAAAATGGAGGCTCAAAGAGCTCAGACCCAGAAAGAGACAAGCCCTATGGCTGCTGCTCACAGCTGAGCTCCAAAAAATAACAGATTTCGGAGCACAAGGCAGAGACTTCTGTAGAAATCGGGGGCGTTCTCGCTTGACCATGTGGCAACTAGGACACAATCACCAGTAGCTGGCTTTGGTGAGAAAGCATCTCTGCTGATGCCTCAATTTGGATATTTCATGGCCTTGAAACTGTAAGCTTTTACCCCAAATAAATCCCCATTATAAAAGCCAACAGATTTCTGGTACTTTTCATCTGCAGCCCTTTGGCAAACTAAAACAAGTAATAAATGCTCATTGTAAAAAAAAATTCAGAAAATTCAAAAGAGTAAGAAGGAAATCAAAGTTACCTCGAGTTCACCACCCAGACACTATTTTTTTTGATATATGTGTTTCCAGGCATACACACAAACCCTATTTTCCTTTTTATCTTATTGTAAACAAAAGTGAGATCATACTTGTTATAACCTCCTTTCATCAATTTATGTATCATAAATATCTTTCCATGACAATAAAGATACTCACAACCTTTCATTGGTGACATTTCTTGTCTTAGATATAAGCCCTCATTCTGGCCTTTCCAAATAAACAGCTCTCCTCAAGTCAGAGGTTCTCAATACCTTGAGGCAGTGGAAAAACAACTATATTTTAGAATGGTTAAGATAGCTTTTCAGAATCCCTTAATCCACCTGCTTGGCCTTGTAGAAGACACAGTTTTGAACACAAATTGTAATGTTTAAGTATATGCATCCTGTCTTTCAATTCTTCTCTTTCTGTTTGTAACATTGAGTGTATGCACCCCTTCTTGTAGTACAAGCACATATTACAAAACGCTATGCGTTTTAAAGAGGTATTTTAATAAAGGATGATTTTAAAACAGAAAAGGTAAATTGTTCTAAAATGACTAAGATGGGGGACGGATGTGGCTCAAATGGTTGGGCCTCTGTCTCCCATATGAAGGGACCTGGGTTCGATACCCGGGACCTCCCGGTAAAAAAAAAAAATAAAAAAATAAAAAAATAAAATAAAATAAAATGACTAAGGAATGAGTTGCTTTAAACCGCTGACAATATTTGAAATAATTAACAATTGACTCTCCTGGTTTAGAAGATGCTTTCCTAAGATCTAATGCAAAATTTACCAAGCTGAAAATAAGGATGAAAACAGATTATTTTTGGTTATAAAATGAATGATATTGCGAATATTCTCACTGACCTGATTTTGTGATAATCAGGGTAGGCTAAACATTCGCTATATTAGAAACCATGCATGTGTCCCCAGACCTAGTTTTTCTCCCTAGGTCTGGTTTTTAGAATGCTGGTGATAAACTAAGCCTGATTTATTATAGGACAATTCTGTACAGGAAAAGACTAACTCTAGATATCTTTGGTCAACCTTAAGAGATACAGCAAAGGAACAAATGTGGCTCAATTGGTAGGGCGTCCGTATCCCCTATGGAGGGACCTGGGTTCGATTCCCAGGACCCTCCCGGTAAAAATTAAAAAAAGAAAAATAGGGAAGCGGCTGTGGCTCAATCAGTAGGGCCCCCGTTTACCATATGGGAGGCCCCGGGTTCGGTTCCCGGGGACTCCTGGTGAAGGCAAGCCCGCCTGCATGGCGTGGTTAGCTGACCCAGTGAGCACAAGCAGCAAGGGGGGGGGTAAATGAATAAATAAATAAAAATCTTTAAAAAAAGAAAAAAGAAAAAAAGAAAAATATAGAAGGCATGTGGGCCACCAGGCTCCATGCCCAGGTACGCCGTCAGGCCCCGCGAGCCACACAGCAAGATGATGAAACATAACAGTAGAGTGATACAAGGGAGAGGCAAGAGGAGACGCGCCGAAAAACCAGGAACTAAGGTGGCACAGCGGTAGGACGCCTCTCTCCACATTGGAGGTTCCGAAAATCGAATCCTAATGAAGACAGGAGGAGAAGGATAAGAAGAGAGGGCAGGAAATGGACACAGAGAGTTGCCCAGTGAATGGACACAGAAACAGCAAAAATGGGGCGGGGGGTAAAAATGGATAAAAGTAAACAAATAAATCCTTTTAAAAAATGTATAGGGAAGGAAGATACAGACTATAGTTAGTAGTAATACTTTGACGATGCTCTTTCATAATTTGTTAACAAATGTTTTACAACAATGCAGGGTGTTTGTCGGGGCTTGATGTGTGGGAGCCCTGTGTGATGTTATGCATGTTTGTTTTGTAAGTTCACAATGTTTACTGGACACTTATAATTTATATATGTTCGTGTATGAATGATATACTTCAATAAATTGTTTTGAAAAATGAATGATAGCTGCAAATGAAATAAAAAAAGAAATATTAGCAAAAGCGCTCAAAGATATATGTCTAAAACTGTTCACTGCAGTTTCCCATAATAATTGAAAATCGGAAACAATCTAAATGTAATGTTAAATAATGGTCCATCCAATATAATAGTAAACTACCTAATACAAAGAATGAGAGGGAAGCAGCTGTGGCTCAATCAGTGGGGCTCCCGTTTACCATATGGGAGGCCCCGGGTTCGGTTCCCGGGGCCTCCTGGTGAGGGCAGGCCCGCCCGCAAGGCGTGGTTGGCTGACCCAGCGAGCACGGGCAGCAAGGGGGGGAATGGATGAGTGAATAGATAAAATCTTTAAAAAAAAAGAATGAGATCGCTCTATTTGTACTGATGTGGAACAATGGCCATTCTATTCTGATAACTGAAATAATCGAATTTTGGAGAAATATGAATTTTAAGATCCTAGTCTACTAAAAAAAGGCAGAGTGATTTTATATGAGGTATTGGTTCTGACATGGTCAAACTGCAAATAACAGAAACCCAGGGACAGTGGCTTAACCAAAAAACAGATTTATATTTCTCACAGAACAAGATTTGTGGAGGAAGGTGATGGTGCCTGTGGCAGTTTGAGATTGGGATGAGGGCCCTTTGATTAGATTACTGGAGAGGTATTGGGGATTGAGCACTCACCCACTGAGCTACAGCTACTCCCTGGCAATATTTTTAACTAGGCACAGAGCAACCTCAAATAAAACTAAGTTTCTTGGTGCAGAAAAGATGGAGAATGGATGTTGGTTAGGCATCAGTGGGGCCCTACACAATATGTGTTCCTTTCATATGCTCAGAGAAAAGTAGTTAAAATCTGAGGAATGGGGAAATGAGCCATGTGCTTTCATTTTTCACTTGTATGCTTCAATATTGTTGAGCATTTTTGACAATAAGCTCTCTAGCATCTCTGGTAGGGCCGGTCTAGTGGTGACATATTTCCTCAGCTATTATCTGAGAATGTCTTCATCGCTCCCTCATTGTTGAAAGACAGGTTTGCTGGATATAGAATTCTTGGTTGGCAGGATTGTGCTTTCAGCACTTTAAATATTTCCTCCCACTGTCTTCTTGCCTCCATGCTTTGGATGAGAAATTTGCATTTAATGTTATGGAGGCTCTGGTGTACATGACATGTTGCCTCTCTCTAGCAGCTTTCAGAATTCTCTATTTTCAGCACAGGACAGTTTGATTATAACATGGCACCATGTTGGCTGATTTCTGTTTATCCTATTTGGAGTTGGTTGTGCATCCTGGATATGTATATTCATGTATTTTTTTTAATTTCGGAAGTTTTCAGTCATTATTTATTTGAATATTCTCTCTGTCCCCTTTTCTCTTTCTTCTTCTGGGACTCTCACAATGCATATATTGGTACACTTTATGGTGTCCTATGGATCCCTCAGGCTGTGTTCGCTTTCTTACCTCTTTCTGCTCCTTAGACTGGGTGATTTCAATTACCTTATCTTCAAGTTCACTGATTCTTTCTTCTGCCAGTTCCAATCTGCTGTTGAACCCCTCTAGGGAATTTTTAATTTCTGTTACTGTGGTCTTCAGCTCTGTTTGGTTCCTTTTCATAATTTCCATCTCTCTTTTGATATTCTCTTTGTGTTCATCTATCATTTTCCTGATTTCCTTTAGTTCTTTGTCCATGTTTTCCGTTAGCTCTTTGAGCATATTTTGGACCATTTTTTAAAAAGTTTTTGTCTTGTATGCCCCTGGTCTGATCTTCTTTATGGATCGTTTCTAATGTTTTAATGTTGTCCTTTGCCTGAGCCACTGCTTCCTTTTTCTTTGTATGCTTTTAAATCTTTTGTGGAAACCTCGGCATTTTGATATTTTAATGTGTTTTTACTGGAAATTAAACTCTGATGATTCTGTTCCTTGAGATTGTATCCAGCTAAGATTATGACAGAACTTTCCTTCAATATCAGGAGCTAAAAAGAGAGAAAGAGAGTGAGAGAGAGAAAAGGGAAAAAAGAAAATACCTTTCCAGTCTTTGCAGATTCACCTGTGTGGAGCTCTCCTTCAGGGCTTATCAGTACAATGAGTTTCGAGAATAGTTCCAAGTCAAAGCACAGAGGCCTCCCTGATGCTTTCTGCACATGTGTCTTGTCTTGGGCATAAATGAGGCCCTAGGAATCCCCTCATCTACACAGATACAAATTTCCTCTCTTCCTTAGGAAATAGTTTGCTCAGGGTCCCAGGCACTGCACTATATGTCCTACAGCCAGCAACTCCTTGCTCTGGAGAGCCACTTAACTGCTCTCACATAGTGTTCTGTAGGAGAACTCTGTGAACTGCCTTCTACATGCAAGGCAAGTTCTGGGATTGCAAGCGCTGGTTCAATCCCTCAGGCCAGTCCTTCGGGCCCAGTCAACTTGGGCCAGACATACATACTCCCAGTATGTGCGTGAGGGTTACTCTGCTGCCTCTGGAACCTGGACCAGGTGCCAGCACCAGGAGCATGGGCTGGCTCCCCACTGAGCCAGTGAGGGGATGGTGGAGGGGCCAGCCCAGGCAGCACGAGATCCTACCGCTTTTAAGATGCCTTAATTTTGATTTGGGGGAAGCAGCTGTGGCTCAATCAGTAGGGATCCCGTTTACCATATGGGAGGCCCCGGGTTCGGTTCCCGGGGCCTCCTGGTGAGGGCAGGCCCACCCGCACGGCGTGGTTAGCTGACCCAGTGAGCACAAGCAGCAAGGGGGGGATAAGTGAATAAATAAATAAAATCTTTAAAAAAAAAAAAATTTTTTTTTTGATTTGGCACCCACCCTGATACTGCAACCTTTTAAGTCTTTTCTGGAGCTTTGGGAAAGTTTTTCCTGCCAGGTCTTTCTGCTTGTTCATAGCTTCTGTGGACAGATGGAGCCCTAAAGCTTCTTGCTCCGCCATCTTGATCAGGTGGTGCTCATTCCAAATCATAATTTTCACAGTTTTATTTTGTTCTTTCTGTCCCCCTCAATTAACTAAATTCCAGTTAGTGCCTGATCTAGTTCCAGGCAATGAGTTAGCTGTCTAGTAAAACATATCAACATTTTAGCCTAAGGCAGTTTACTAAATGGTGCCTGAATAGTTTCCCACAGCCTGAAAGAGTCAATGCACTAAGTTCCTAATTTATTGTGAGAGAACCTTAGGCCTGGGGAATTTAAAGTCCATTAAAAACAGATTGAATATTATTCATTAGAATCACATGGTCAAGCACACTAAAAAAATTTTTTTTTCCCCAGTGGATGAACAAACCAAGTTACAAAATTATAAAATTAAGAAGAAATGTTGCCAGAATTTGAAACTGGACTTCGTTAATATGGATTATCATTTCTCTATAAAGATACATCTGGTTTAGTGCTGCAGGTTTTTTTAAGTACTCAATAGATTAATAAAATTATTTTATAACAAGAAAATTTTGCTGATTAAATATTATTTTTCCATTCATTTTTAACATAGAACCACCTGGGTTTGATCATTATATTATTTACCCTCAATTTAAAAATTCTTTTCTACCAAGTGGGAAATTGTTTAGGTATCAGACAAAAATATTTCTTAAGAAAGGTCAAAAGTTTTATAAATGGTATAAAAAATACTGAAGTAGAAACTGCAGTTTCTATACTTTTATAAGAAATTTCAATTTTATAAGGAATAAAAAATAAAAATAATTCAGATATTAACCAGTTTTCATGTTATGAATCAACTTACTTTACTGAATTCCAAATAAAATATAATTTATATTGTGAATTTCATTAAATAAATGTGAAATTAATTTCTAGTTCTTGCCACAATTCCACTCATGGTGTTCAGACAAGATTTACACAGTAGTAAAATTAGGTATGTTCTCTGTGATTCACATTTATTTTTAAAATTACATAAATATCTCAAAAATTATTTTCTTTCCCCTATAATCCTAATACTAGCATCTGTATTTTATTAAATGACACTCAATTTTAAATGAGATACCTACTCCCACCACTATTAAAAATCTGATGTAATTGAACAAAAAATTTCCTTTGCTTTAATATAAAGCTCCATTTATATCTTTTTGCAATTATGCATTTCATATGAGATTTCTCCTATCTTGCAAATATTAGGAGCACAAAGTCAGAGCTGAGAGTTTGGGTGGTCTTTAGGATTTATCTGCTTTCATGAAAAATCAAAAACAAACAACCCCAAAGCAGAAGTAGACATGGAATGATTCTGAATAAAGTTCTAAAAGGTATAGTTCTTTAAAGTGATGTTAAGGAAAAGAAAATTCACTATAAAGAAACAGGCAAAAACGAAGGGAGGTGAGCCTTGACTCCTTCCTTTCATCTTCTATATCCAACCTATCAGCAAGCCACATTGATTCCAGCTCCTATTTTCAAATCCATTCACCTCTTTCCATATCAGCTGTCTTCATTTTAGTAAGAAATTGTTTTTGTAGCCATTGTGATGAATGGATTTGGTGCCTAACTATTTTCCTAAGAAGTTTTCATTTTGAAGGAACAAGTAAGATCTTTTATTTCTTTTTTTAAAAAATGACTATGAAGTAAGGTATGGTGAAAAGGAGATCAGATTTCTTTTTCCTTAAAGGTATTAAAAAATAATGAAATGGAAGCAACTTTGAACCTGGCTCTTCCCCCTTTTAGTTGCTGACTATAATATAAGCAAGTCTTATGTCCTCCTTGAAAAAATGCAGATGATAAGAAAACCCACCATATCTACTTCATAGGAGTATTGTGAAGATTAAATAAAACTAGTGTGATACTGTAAACAAATTCATTTCTATGAAGAAATATTTGTTGAGCACTTACTACATGACACGCCTAGCACTAGTCTAGGTGCTAAGCATAAAGTGGTGGATAAGAACATGTGGGGAGAGGGGCGTGTTCGGGGCAGAAGGTGAGTTCTGGGAGGGGGGAGTGGGAACAAGCGCTGTGTGGGCAGGTAGCGGCCAGGGGAGGAAATGAACCAGGGTGGCTGGAGTGAGGAGGACAATGGCGAGAAAGGAGTCAGATGGCATATAAGACAGGGGTAGGGTCAGGTCACCTGCTGGAGGCCATGGGCAAGAGTTTGAGTTTTATTTTTATTTTTCACTAGAGCAAATCATGCTGAAATACTACCCCCTTTCTCACACACAATTTCCCCTATTATTAACATTTTGCATTCGTGTGTGAATTTTATTTTAATTAGAATAGGATGGGAAGCGGCTGTGGCTCAATCAGTGGGGCTCCCGTTTACCATATGGGAGGCCCCGGGTTCGGTTCCCGGGGCCTCCTGGTGAAGGCAAAGCCCGCCCGCACAGCGTGGTTGGCTGACCCAGCGAGCACAAGCAGCAAGGGGGGGATAAATGAATAAATAAATAAAATCTTTAAAAAAAAAAAAAAAATTAGAATAGGAAGCTATAGTTGTTGGATTCTTGCTGCAAGCAAAGAGCCAGACTCTGGCCGCTTGAAAAGAACTAGGAAAAGTCACAGAAGCGCCAAGAAGCCTGATGAGTCAGGCTTGAAAAACGCAGAACCACCCCGTGAAGCTGGGCACTCAGAAGCGCGCCGGAATCGTCTCCAGAACTGGGGTGGAGGCGCCACCAGAGTGGATTCCCACGGGCTCCTCCAAGTCCGAGCCAGGCGCAGACTGCAGCCGGTGGAGACACCGGGGCGGGCTCAGCCTCTGGGGGTGAGAAATTGAGGAAGAGCCTCCAAATGCCTGGCGACCAAAATTTGGTCTCTGTGCTCCAAAGGTGCTCCTGAGCATTTGGTGTTTTCTGGTTAACAGTTGTTTGTTTGTTTTTTTTTCTTTTAAGATTTTATTTATTTATTCATTTATCCCCCCCTTGCTGCTTGTGCTCGCTGGGTCAGCCAACCACGCCGTGCGGGCGGGCTTGCCTTCACCAGGAGGCCCCGGGAACCGAACCCGGGGCCCCCCATATGGTAAATGGGAGCCCCACTGATTGAGCCACAGCCGCTTCCCAGGACATCATTCCTTTTTAATGGAATTATTACTATTATGGCAGAAAAGTATTCCATTGAAAGGATATACCAAATTTTGTTTATCCATTCATTGGTTGACAGTTTCTTTCCATCTTTTGGTTACTACGAATGATGCTGCTATAAACATTTGTGTACAAGTGTTTGTGTGGACATGTGCTTTCATTTCTCTTGGGTGTATACTTAGGAGTAGAATTGCTGTGTCCAATGATAACTCTATATTTAATCACTTGAGAAACTGCCAAACTATTTTTCAAAGTCTCTCCGCCATTTTACATTCCCACCAGTAGTATATGAGGTTCCAATTTCTCCACATCCTTACCAAAACTTGTTATTGACTTTCTTTTGGATTCTAGCCGTCCTAGTGGGTGTGAAATGGTATCTCATTATGGTTTTGATTTGCATTTCCCTGATAACTAATGATGTTGAGTATCTTTTCATATGTTTCTTGGCCATTGGAATATCTTCTTTGGAGAAATGTTTATTTGCCCATTTTTAAATTGCATTACAGTCTTATTATTATCAAGCTGTAAGAGTTCCTTATATTCTAGATACAAGTCCCTTATCAGATAGATGATTTGTTTTCTCCTATTCTTTGGGTTTTCATTTCACTTTCTTGGCGGTGTGCTTTGAAGTGCAAAAGTTTTTTTTTTTTTTTTTTAATTTTGATAAAGTCCAATTTATCTATTTTTTTCTTTTGCTGCTTTAGTTTTTTATGTCATATCTAAGAGAATCCTTTGCCAAATCAACGGTTATGAAGACTTACCCATATGTTTTCTTCTAAGAGTTTTTTATCATTTTAGCTCTCATATTTAGATCTTTGATCCATTTTGAGTTCATTTGTGTACATGGGTGAGGTAGAGGATTTAATATGATTCTTTTGAAAGTAGCTATCCAGTTATTGTCTCAACATAATTTTTTGAAAAGACTATTCTTTCTCCAATGGATGATTTTATCACCATTGTCAAAGACCAGTTGAACCTAGATGTATGGGTTTATTTCTGGATTCTCAATTCTATTCAATTGATCTCTATATCTACCCTTGTGCCAATATCACACTATATTGATTACTGTTGTTCTGTAATAAGTTTTATATATTTTTTTTTTATTTTACTGGGAGGTCCCGGGGATTGAACCCAGATCCCTCCATATGGCAGATGCACACCCAACCATTTGAGCCACATCCGCCCCCCTGTAATAAGTTTTGAAATTAGGAAGTAGAGTCATATTTGAATTGTTTTTGTTGTTGTTGTTGTTTTCACTTTATTTTTTTCTTATATTTGAATCTTTTTCTAGATTGCCTTGGTTATTTTGGGTCCCTTGCAATTCCACCTGAATTTTAGAATCAGATTGTCAATTTCTATGAAGAAGTCAGCTGGAATATTTTTAAAAATTATTTTTAAATTTTTATTGCAATAACCAACACAGAGCACAAAATTTCCCATTTTAGCCACATTCAGGTGTACAGTTCAGTAAGATTAATTATATTCACAATATTGTTCTACCATTACCTACATCTATTATCCATCCTTTTTCATCTCCTCAAACAGGGTCAGCTGGGATTCTGATGGGAATTGCATTGAATCTGTAGATCAATTTGGGGAACATTAATGTTAAGTCTTCCATTTTTTGAACCTGGGATGTTTTTCCATTTATTTAGAGCTTCTTTAATTTTTTTCAACAATGATTACAGTTTTCAGAGTATAGGTTTTGCACTTCTTTTGTTAAATGTATTCCTAAGTATTTTATTCTTTTTGATGCTGTTGTAAATGAAATTGTTTTCGTAATTTAATTTTCATATTGTTCATTGTATATGTGTAGAAATATTATTGATTTTTGTGTATTAATCATATATTCTACAGCCTTATTGAACTCGGTTATTAATTCTATTAGTTTTTTCAGTAGATTCCATACACAAAAACTTCTGTTTTCTATATATAAAATCATGCCATTTGCAAATAGAGATAGTTTTACTTCTTCCTTTCCAAGCCAGATGCCTTTTATTATTTTTCTTGCCTAATTGATCTGGCTAAAAGCTTTAGGATAACCTTGAGTCCTAGAAAGCAGACCTCCTTGTCTCTTTACTGATCTTAGGAGGATGCATCCAGTGTTTCATCATTAAATATGATGGTAGCTGAGAGCTTTTCTTTGATGTCATTTATCACATGGAGGAAGCTCCCTTCTAGTCTTGGTTGATTGAGCATTTTTTGCATGAAAGGGGTTTAAATTTTGTCAAATGCTTTTACCTGCACCTATTTTTTCTTATTAATTTACCTTTGTGTGGTTAATTTTTTTAATAGAGAAGTTGTAGGTTCGAAGAAAAATCATATAGAAAATAGAGTTCCTTTATGCACCTCCTCACACACAGTTTTCCCTATTATTAACACTTTGTGTGTGATAACTTTGTTAACAATTGATGAAAAGATATTATTATAATTATTAACTTTAGCTCATAGTTTACATTAGGGCTCACTGTTTGTGTTGTACAGTCCTAAGGTTTTTTGTTTTTTTTTTTTAATTTTATTCTAGTACCATATATTTCCCCATTTAAACACATTCAAATATATGATACAGTAGTGTTAATGACATTCACAGAGTGTTCTACCAACACCCATTACAAAACTTCTCCATCACCCAAATAGGAACTCTGTACAATTTAAGCACTAACTCCCCATTCCCTATCCCCACTCCGACACCTCGTTACTTATATTCTCTATGAATTTGCTTATTTGAATTATTTAATAACAATGAGATCACACAATATTTGTCCCTTTGTGTCTGGCTTATTTCACTCAACATGATGTCTTCAAGGTTGATCCATGTTGTCACATGTATCAGAACTTCATTCCTTTTGATGGCCTAATAATACCCATTGTATGTGTATATACCACATTTTAAAAATCCATTCATCTTTTGGTGGACCCTTGCGTTGCTTTCGTCTTTTGGCTCTCTATTGTTTCTACTGAAATGCAATGTGCTAATCTTATTGGATTTCCCCTGTAAGGCATAAGGTGTTTTTTTCTTGCTGCTTTCAAGATTTTCTCCTTATCTTTGACATTCAGCATTTTAACTATGTCTGTGTTTGGATTTTTTTGCATTTACCTTACTTGGAGTTTGCGGGATTTCTTGAATGGGTAAATTATTGTTTCTCAATAAAATTTTGGAAGTTTCAGTCATTATTATTATTATTATTATTATTATTTTTATTATGGGTAAAAATCAAAATTCTCACAATACATACAAACATTTGCAAAATGATATATAAATATATATGCATATATGTGTATTTGCTTACAAAAATGTTGTTTATATATATATATACATATATTTTAAGAGGTGCTTAGATTACCCAGTCATTATTTCTTTGAATAATTTTCTTCTCCTTTCTCTCATCTCCTTCTGGTACTCCCATTACCCATATGTAGATGCATTTAATGGTGTCTCATATTTCTCTTAGTCTCTGTTCAGATCTCTGTGCTCTTTTTTTTCCTTTCTGTTCTTCAGATAGCATGTGGGAGTTTGAGATTATTTACAAATCCTCCCCAAAAAGGTTATGTTTGTAAACTGGCCTGTTCCTGTGGTGTGACACCCTTTGATTGTATTAAATTCAAAGGTTTTAAGTTTACTTAATAAAACCAATTTAGGGCCTTTAATTCGACCATGTCAGTAGGACATGACTCAGGGTTGAGTCCCTGACCCCTGGGTGGGCTGATATAAGTGGACACTCACTCAAGAAGACACACAGAAGAGGAGAGAGCTCTGTCATGTCTGATCTGGTGCCCCGGGGAGAGATGAGTCATGTACCTGATAGTTTGCAGCTGAAGAGAGCAGAGCAGCTGAGCAGCTGATAAGGCCTGGAAAGAAACAAGCCCTATGCCAGCCTACAGCTGAGATGGGAAGAAGCTGGGCCCACAGAATCTTGAGAGGAAGAAGGAAGGAGAGACCAGGCAGAGATCGCCCGCCCTCTTGCTTCAACATGTGACAGCTAACGGTGAGAAAGCAGCCTTGTGTTGGAGTCTTTAGGGCCTTGTAACTGTAAGTTTTTACCCCAAATAAATACCCTTTATAAAAGCCAACATATATCTGGTTCCTGTGCATAAGCATCCCTTTGGCTGACTATTACATAGCATAATCCATATTGATTGAGTTTCAAATTCACCAATTCTTTCTTCTGCCCATTCAAATCTACTTTTGAACCCTCTTGTGAATTTTTAATTTCAGCTATAATACTTTTCAGCTCCAAATTTTCCATTTGGTTCTCTGTTCCTAATGAACTCAGAGGATACTAGATTCCTCTAGGTTCTTGGCCATGTCACATAAAATAATATAAGAACATGCCAGTTTATTTAGGCCAGTAAAAAGAATTTATTGAGAAATGAGAGAAAAGAAGTACATGCCCAGACATGGATATGGGCTCCTGCAGGCAAAGAGGAACATTTGGGATTGGGGGACTGTTGGAGAAAAAGACGGCACTCACTGGGACGCAGAGACTGATGGTTGCAGGCAGGAAGTTTATTAAGAAGCTCTCCCAATGGAGGAGTCTGAAGAATAGACTTCAGCCCCCCCCACCGGCATGGCGGGGGTCTGAAGAGGGACTTGAGCCCACCCGTGGAAGGTGGTGGACATGACTTTATACAGTACATCAATAGGCAGGGAACCGTTAGTCCACGGGGAGGGGTTAGAGACCGAGTACAGCTGTAGAAGGGAATTCCTCCTGTGCATGGCTTGGGGGTGGTGGGCTGGGAGGTGGGGTATTCTTGGAATGGGGGGGGTGTTGGTGGGGCCTGGGCCCCCAGAAGGGATGAAGGTCCTTATCTGCTCCCCTCCCACTGTGATATGGATCTTTTGTTCATTCTTGGGGGGAGATGGGCTGCCTCCCTGCAGGTCCGCAGGTCTTATGATCTTATAATAATCAGTGCAAACCTGTAAGGGGGAACCTCTAACATTCCAAACTCTTTGATTATATATATATATGATGAAGGACCTAAGTAATGGGAATACTGGGCAGAACGGAAGGGTGAGGGGACTGGGGAAGTCCTTAGTCTGGCTACTTCCTGCTGTTATAGGGTGGCAAAGGGTTCCCTTCCCTTCTGTCCAGTGGGTTCTGATTTCTGGTTCCGAAGAGGTTGGTCTTGGCGTTCATGTAGCAAGAAGACGCCGTTCACATATTCCTGAGCTGTTGGTTGTGCCATTCGGTGTATGTATCGGACGAGAAGCTGTAAGAGGCAAGGACCAAGAAGAGGCAGCCGCAATGACAGTAGTGGTGATTTACTAGACAAAAGGATTGATTTAGGGGTGAGGAAAAGTAAGAGAGAAATGAGGGAAACCAGGATCAATTTCCATAGCTGTTGTCTCGGGCCCTCTGAATGATCTCTATGTTTTCTTTTAAAATGTTAAGATTTTCTTCTACCTGCCCAGTTTTGTTAACATAAAAACAAGTTTCATTTATGATTGCACAGGTGCCTCCTGTGATCTTGTGATAGATATTCTCATGGTTGGTTTTGAGATCAGTACATCCTGTTGGATTAGAGACAGGGGTGGGGATTTGGGATCCTCTGTTATCAGGGCAGGGGAGACCTGCCGGGGGCGGGGGTTATTTTGCTAAATGGGGCTGACATTCCCGACTCTTTTTAATGTGGATGGGTGGAGAGGGAGAGCGGGAAGGTGGGTGTCGATCATGTGGCTGCTCTCTGCTGTGATGGGGCGTTGTGGGATTGCTGCTGTGCCCCTTTCGGCGTCGGGACACTGTGGCTTCTGGCTCGGAGGCTGGCACTGTATTTTTGTAGCAGGAGGAGATCATGTACATGATCGTGGGTGACATCTCAGGTGGCTGTTTGGATAAACTGAGTTATTGAGTGGAAGATGTATGGTCCTGCTGATATGAGAATGAGAGTTATAGTTGTGGTAAGAATAGGAATTAACCATGAAATTTAGGGTGGGCTGTGAGGTTATCGCCTCCAGTAGTCTGAGGAGAAGGATTAATACGGTTATATATTTAACTGCTTTTGAGTAATTTTTATTTTTCGTGCATCTAAGATTCCCAACCAGTAGAACTGCATAGGCCTAAGGTTAGAATGGTTTTATTTTTCCCGTGTGTATAGTTTGAGGCATAGGCAACAACAGATTATTATTACTTCCTCCTTTTGGGCTGCGGGGCAGCTGGCGTTTTAACTGGTAATCTCAATACCTGCATTGGTTCTGCTGTCAGCATCTTAACTGGCGCTGGAGCTACAGCCTGCAGCGCCGCAGTTAAACTTCGTAAGGATCCCATTATAAGAGTCTCGTTGCAGAGTCTGCAGCACTGAAAGCAGACCTTGCCGCTTCTGAGAACAGCCGGGGACCAATGTCGCTGTCATTGGAGTGAGCCCGAAGGACACTCGTGGGTGATGTTCATGCTGGTGAGTGACAGGCACTGGGAACTGCTGGGCCAGGCACCACAGTTTGCCTTTTCGGTGGAGCCACTCTGCTGCTTTGGGGTCTCAGCGGTATGGCTCTGGATCTTCCCGAGGGCATCTGCCTCAACAGTCCCAAGAGAGATGTTAGAGGAGGGGGCAGGGATGTGATAGACAGTTCCCTGTCGCTGCTGGCAGGCGTCCCAGATGGTCTTCCACAGACCTCTCTTCCCCACACAGGGCAGCCCACGGCAGTTCATTGCCCCTGTCTTCTACTTTGGCTTCTTCTTGTAATTGTGACTAAAACCCAAGGGGTATTTGTTTAGAATGTTGCCTCTGCCACAAACGCCACCCAAAGCCAATACTGGTCCTGGCTACATCCAATCTACAGGGCAAGTTGAGGTTCACCACCCCCCTCACTGCTTAAACTTGTGTTATTGCCCTTTTTACTCTTTTTTTTTTTTTTTCTTTTCTGAAAAGCAGCCTGCCAGGGGAGGGTCTCGTTTCCATGCACAATCTTTTCTGATTAATACATATAATGGTTTTAGTATCTGAGCTAAATGAGGGATGAAGGGTTTTCAGGACCCCAACAATATTATAAACCCTATTAATATGAGAAAACATTGTACTTTATCAATTACAGCAGAAGGTACCGTTTTTTGTTGTACTCAACTAAACACCATTTAAGAATTTGATAGACAGCCAGGACTTTGTAGCTTGTCCCAATTGTTCGCCCATTTCAGGCCCTTAAGATAAGATGCCATTGTCTGTGATGCTTCTTTAATTCTGAAAAAAGGATTACTGGGTACATAATACCATCAATAGGGTCACAGCCACAGGTTTTTCCACCCAGCCAGAGTCTTTGCCACCAGGCAGGACACACAGTTGGGCTCTGCTCACAGCCTTGGGGAAGCACTGCAAAATCCACCACTGGTTTTTTGGGTTTTTTTTTTTACATGAAGGTAAATGCAGGCTTGACTTGCCTTGCCTAAGGAGATACTAAAGAAAGCCTTAGCAAGTTTTAAAACAAAGTGATAGTGTCATAACTGGATATTAATTTTGCAACAAACTTGCAATCTTTGGGACTGCTTCAGACAGCAGTGGTGTGACTTTAATCTATGATAATCTGCTGTTATGCACCACCCCTGGCAGCCCTCATTGGCCACTCTCTGCAGCCATGGAGCTGCTGCTTTAGTGGATGTGAGCAAATCAGATGGCCACGAGCTAAAGCATCTGCCTCTTGATTTCTAGATGGAGAGGTTGTTTCTGTGACAAAAACCATTTAAAAAAATTTTTTTAAGTCATGATTAACAACACGATACTTTATTTAATATTATGCCAAAATATTTTTAAGATTTTCAGGAATTTCATGCACTCCTTAAGTATTCATATGAACATTTTACTGGTATAACTTTGATTAACAGAGGGTTAAAGGATTTCTTTTAATTTTATAACACTCTCAAACACTTTCCATTTAACTTATATCAAATGAACTCAACTATTCTATTATTTCACTTTTTTCTCAAGGTGAAAGATATTTTTCAGGATTTGACTGTGAGAGGACAGGTTGGAACATTATGTTTTGTTTTTTTTAAAAAGTGATAAGATTTATTTTTCTTAAACAGCCAAAGAAACGATAAGGTTAAAGTATAAGAAGCCGGAAGCGGCTGTGGCTCAATCAGTAGGGCTCCCGTTTACCATATGGGAGGCCCCGGGAACCGAACCCGGGGCCTCCTGGTGAAGGCAAGCCCGCCCGCACGGCGTGGTTAGCTGACCCAGCGAGCACAAGCAGCAAGGGGGGGATAAATGAATAAATAAATAAAATCTTAAAAGAAAAAAAAAAAAGTATAAGAAGCTATTTTGATAAAAGAGATTTTTTCATTTGTATACTGATTAGTTAGGAGAAAAACTTGTTGCAAACTTTTGCTGAAAAAGACCACTGATTTGGGGAATTTTATTATTTTAACAGAGTAAGAACAAAATTTTAACTTTGCATCAGCATACTATTTGATATTACAGCTTTTAAAACTTTATAGATGGACCCAATAAATTTTACTCAACTTTAACTACAAAAATTTCTTCATGAACCTTCTGCACTTTCTGTATTCATTCAGGTTTTGTTTTATGTTTTAACTTTTCTTAATAACCAGTCATTTTATCTTAGGACAAAATTACTGTCTTTTTCTTCAATAATAAAAACGTATTCTATACACCCTACATACATAAGTTACTATAATGATTTTGGGAACTGTCTCAAAGCAAATTTCTTACAACATACAATTACCGTGATTACATTAATTAACAGGTATTTTATTTCAGCAGTGCAGTAAAAAGTATTTTCCCCATTATTTTATGAAAACCTAAGATTCACAATGGAATCAAAATTATCTTCTCCCTCCCACCATTTTAATATGGAGATTGAGGTGGCCTCTGACAGATTTTCCTGTTCTGCATCAATTCAATTTCTGTTTAATAATGACTTCCTGTAATTAGCCATTTGAATATTTCAGTTTGAGCAATGCTTCTACAAACTT
This sequence comes from Tolypeutes matacus, assembly GCA_026826555.1. Classification (NCBI taxonomy): domain Eukaryota; kingdom Metazoa; phylum Chordata; class Mammalia; order Cingulata; family Chlamyphoridae; genus Tolypeutes; species Tolypeutes matacus. The sequence continues at coordinate 25,032,948 of JAKSZT010054335.1, forward strand.
CTTATAACTATTCATAACCACATAGAGTATAACTACTTCATTTCATGACAAATTCTGCCTTCACAGAACACATTCCCTTACTTAATGCTGCCACAATACCTTCTACACCTTGCCATATGCATTCATGTTTTGTCCTACAGACTTCCATTCTGATTTTATGAAGACCAGCCATCTTATCTTAGGAGAAAACACACTTTCCTGAACAAACTTATCAAATTTCAGTCAGCACTCCTACAAACTTTTTACTTCTTTCAATATCCATTTACGTTTCACATTCTTCATTTCATTCTGTGAAGAAAAATAAATTATTTGTTTAAATTTAGGCAAGAACTGTATTTAATGAAGAGGTTTGTAGTAATTTCATTAGTCAAGACTTACAATTTTCATCACTTTCAAGATTTAATATACATAATGCAAATTTATCTTATTAGCATTCATACTTATTTAATTAATATAAGTGCTTATCTAATTTTGGGCCATTTGAATAGAGTTCTTTTAAGAATTTTTATTTATCAATTTAATATTACCATTCAGAGGTATTAAAATATACACTGGCACTGAACAAACAGACAGATACAAAAAGAGTTAAGACACACTGACAGAAACATAAAGCTCATTAACTTGACTCATAATTCTTACTCCTTTGGCGTGGCTATTTTTAGGCTTTTCATTGTTTTATATCTTTGATTTTACTGCTTTTAAGATTTTCTTTTCTTCTGGAATCAGTGTTGCTTGTAATATGCAAGCTTGTTTTTGGAAACACTTTTAATAGTAATCAGCAACGGTTAGGAATTTTTGAGCATTATAAATGCACTTAAGCTTTAATTTAGCAGTTTAGATAAGCTTTAATTTAGTAGTTTAGATAGACAGGTATTTAACACACACACATATATATGTGTATATATATATATATATTTTAAAGATTTATTTATTTGATTTCTCTCCCCCACCCCCCCTCGTTGTCTGCTCTCTGTGTCCATGCGCTGTATGTACTTCTGTGTCTGCTTGTCTTCTCTTTAGGCAGCACTGGGAACCCATCCTGGGACCTTCTGGAGTGGGAGAGAGGTGCTCAGTCTCTTGCACCACCTCAGCTCCCTGGCCTGCTGTGTCTCTTATTGTCTCTCTTCTGTGTCTCCAAAAGGAGACATCTGTATGAGGAGGGAGAAAGTTGGGGTGGAAGGCGATGAGGACGAGGAGGGGGAGTGGAAGTGGGGATGTAGGGAGAGGATGGAGGTGAGGGTGAAGGTAAATAGGGAGGAGGTGCAGGAGGAGACCGGTCTGCTGGATCGAAGTCGAGATTTTCGGAGGTTGTAGGGGGTGTGAGAGAGGAGAAGGAAAGTTTCTGAGAGGGTTTTTGGTGTAAAAGAGAATTTGATAAGAGGAACAGGATTGGCAAAGGGAGGGACAATTACAAAGGGAAAAAAAATGCCTGAACGTAAGGAATTTCTGAGCACTTTCTGTTGCGCTGGAAGAAATTCTCTAAGTCTCAGAGAATTTGGAAATTGAAAGTGCCATTCTCTGGCCATTGACTTTCATTGTCCAGTTTGTATTGCGGCCACACAGAGGTCGAATAGAAAATGAGTTTTTGGGTCTAATATCTCCTTTTGGGTACAGAGTTTTAAGGTTGTGAAGGAGACAGCCTAGAGGTGTGGTTTTCAGAGGGAACAAAATCAAATTCCCCATTTTAGGTGGCATAGCTGAGACTAAGGATTCTTAAAACTGGAAGAGTCTGAGTGAGGCAGGTGTCCCGAATCAGTCAGAAATCTCCAAGAAAACAGGAGATCATGCTTGGAGCCGGATGTCTCCGGAGCCAAGGGGTCTCTCCCCACAAGGACACGGACCTCCCACTTGTTGCAGCCCCCAGGGTCTGTGAGGATCACTGACCTAGTGCTAGGATTTTCAGTTTTTGGTGGGTTGTCCTAGACAATGGAAAAGGAGAGAGAGAGAGCAGGATCCTCCAGTGGAGAAATCCTTGGCTCACGCAGCTATGATTTGGTGTCTGGTATTAGATGGGTTCTCTTGGCAATGGTAGGGTGGAGATTCCTCACCAATCAGTCAGTCTCAGCGACCCCAGACCTGGGTTTTTCAGCACCAAATGTTGGAGAAAAAGGCGGCACTCACTGGGACGCAGAGACTGATGGTTGCAGGCAAGAAGTTTATTGAGAAGCTCTCCCAATGGAAGGGATCTGAAGAATAGACTTCAGCACCCCCACCGGCATGGCAGGGGTCTGAAGAGGGACTTGAGCCCATCCGTGGAAGGTGGTGGATATGACTTTATACAGTACATCAATAGGCAGGGAACCGTCCGCGAGGAGGGGTTAGAGACCGAGTACAGCCTGGGGCCAGTAGGGGCTGTAGAAGGGAATTCTTCCTGTGCATGGCTTGGGGGTGGTGGGCTGGGAGGTGGAGTATTTTTGGAATGCAGGAGGGGCTAGTGGGGCCTGGTCCCCCAGAAGGGATGAAGGTCCTTATCTGCTCCCCTCCCGCTGTGATATGGATCTTTTGTTCATTCTTGGGGGGAGATGGGCTGCCTCTGCACAGGTAAGCACGGCCCTTTGACCTATTTTTTTTTTTTTTAAAGATTTATTTTATTTATTTATTTCTCCCCACCTCCTCATTGTTTTTGCACTTGCTGTATCTGTTTGTCTTCCTTGTTTCTTTAGGAGGCACAGGGAGCCGAACCTGAAACCTCCGATGTGGGAGGGAGGCGTGTAATGGCTTGAGCCACCTCTACTCCCTGCTTTGTTATGTCTCTCATGTTTTACCTCCTCGTGTCTCTTGTTGCATCATCGTGTTGTGTCAGCTCGCCATCTTCTTTAGGAGGCACTAGGAACCTCTGCTACCTGCTTTGTTGTGTCTCTCATTATATTTTTCTTCTTGTGTCTCTTGTTGTGTCATCTTGTTGCATCATATTGTTGCATCATATTGTTGCATCATATTGCCACACCTGCCCATCGCACCAGCTCTCTGTCTTCTTTAGGAGGCACCGGGAACCGAACCAGGGACCTCCCATGTGGTAGGCGGGAGCTCAATCTCTTGAGCCACATCCACTACCCCTTTGACCTATTAATCATTGCAAACCTCGTCAGGGGGAACCTCTGACAGGGACTGCCCTTATTAAGACCATTCTTCTCTCTCCCCTTTCCTAATGCTGGTGGAGCAGCCCCAGCTGCTTGTTGTTCTGATTGGTTGCCCCTCCTGTTAGCTCTTAGGGGACCACCGAGGAGGCCTTTTGTTTGGAGTTAGCTGGGACCCATGGGGAAGCCTGTTCAGAGTTATCCAGGGCCTCCCCTTGACCCTGCGAGAGTTCCAAATGGGACCTCCTGGCCAGGGTCTCGGAGGGATATTTCTGGCTTTGTTCTTAGTTGCAGCCTTCCCTCAGGGGGCTTCCGGGTGGGGTCTCATGGCCACGGTCTCTGCCGGGTTTTAGCTGTGACTCGTCTTTTCCTCTTTTCCCTATACTAACCTGTATCCCTATCTCTTTACTGGAATCCTCTTGTTTGATGTGACATTGTCATTATGCCTTCCTTTACTTCTTTAGTCCTGTGAAAATACTTGTAATGTCTATTTTAAGTCTTTTTCTGTAAATTTGGCATCTGGTTGCTCTCACAGGAAGCTTCTGTCACTTGCTTTTTTTTCCTCCAGTGTATGGGCCATATTTTCCTGTTTCTTTGCATGCCTTGTAATTTTTGGTTGGAAACTGGGCATTTTAGGTAATACATTGTAGTAGCTCCGGCCCCCTCCTCTGGCACTTGTTTGTTTGTTTAGTGGCTGGCAGGTCTATTTCAGAGAAGTCTGTTTCCCAGCCCACCCGGCAGTGTGAAGCCTCTGATATTGCCCCGCGGGAAGGCCCAGCTTTGGGTATCCCACAATCGCCCGGTGATGACAGTGATATAGGTTTGGTTCTCGGTCTCACTTTCTCCGTTACTCCCGTAATTGCGGGCCGCTTGCTCTATTGTTTTCAACAAAGCCGTGTTCTAAAAATGAACCTAATCAAGTTACGACTCCTTTGAAGGAATATTTTCTGTGGCCAGTGTTTGATATTTCTTCTGACCCCAAGAGGGCTCCTTCCAACTGTCTTACTTCCTGACTCTCTTGCAGACTAGCCGGCCTGTGGACTAAATCCATGACTCTCCTAGTTCCCTTTACCACAACCTCCAGTGTTTTCAGAGTGCTTTTAGGCACGGACTTGCCCAGGCTCTGTTGCACGTGGAGTCGGTTTCTTTGGGAAGAGATTAGGAGCTATCAGTTTTATGTCCTGCTTCTCCCCGCAGGCAAAGACTTTGAGCCGGGGCTCTAGAGCTGGGGGCAGGAATGGTGGCAAGTTTCTCTCTGAGTGACACCCCTACTCTAGGAGCGTTTGGTGGAGTGGGGGCAGCAGCCTGAGGTCCTCTTGGCTCGCCTCTCCTGGTATGGAACCAGTGCTACCCATATCCCAAATATCACGGCGATGATCATAGCATTTTCTTGTTTTAAGGAAGGATAAACATTATGGCATATTATTAATATTAGATCTGATGAAATTTAAACATAACTTTTCCAAAATAGAAGTATGCATCATCGATGCTTACTGAAGGCTATGGTAATGCATTCTTTATTAAATGAAACCTGAGGACTCACCAAGAGGGAGCAAATTTTTCATTGCTGGGAGCCTTCCTCATTGGAGGTGTGAATCGTTTACATTCTTGGCAACCAGATTCAAGTTCCTAAGAAGGTTTATTTTTATCAGTTTCCTTCAAAATCCTAAGTTCTAAGTAAGGAAAAGAGAGAAACTAAATTTGAGTAGGCGTGCCTTGTATGAAGACATTTCAAAATGGCTGGCCAGTATACACACTGTTTTGCTTAAGGAAATTCACTGCCTTTCAGGAACAAAAATCAGACACTGATGAGTGGATGTGGCTCAAGCAGTTGAGCGCCCACCTCCCACATGGGAGGTCCCGGGTTTGGTTCCCAGTGCCTCCTAAAGAAAAACGAGCAGACAATGAGCAAAGACAAAAATGAGCAGGGAGGGAAGCGGATGTAGCTCAAGCGACTGAGCTCCCACCCACCACATGGGAGGTCCAGGTTTGGTTCCCGGTGCCTCCCAAAGAAGACGGGCTGGCATGGTGGGCTGACACAACAAGATGATGCAGTGAGATGATGCAACCAAAAGACACAGCAAGGGAACACAATGAGAGGTGCAGTGAAGCGGGGTAAATATGGCTCAGGCAATTGGGTACTTCTCTCCTACATGAGAGGTCCCGGGTTCAGTTCCTGGTGCTTCCTAAAAAGAGAAGCCCATCACACAACAAACAGACACAGCACATGCAAACAATGAGAGGGTAGGGAGAAATAAATAAATAAAATAAATTTATTTTTTAAAAAATGAGTAGGGAGGTGGATGTGGCTCAAGCAGTTGAGTACCCACCTGCCACACGAGAAGTCCCAGGCTTAGTTCCAGTGCTTCCTAAAGAAAAACAAAACAGACAATGAGCAAACAACGAGGAAAAACAACAAGCGGACAAATACCAAAACAAAACAAAACAATGAGCACACAACAAGCAAAAACAACAAACAGACAACAAGCATCAACAACAAGCAAACAGATGAGGTAGAAAACTTTGGGGTGGGGAGGTGGGAATCAGTCATAATCCTAGGCTAAAGAGAGACAAAAAGTAGTGGTTGTAGACCAGGTGAGACAACTTTAACTGGCAGCAATTCAAGATGACAACATTGTGGGACTGGAAATAATGATCAGATTACTTCTGATGATAGTACAAATAGTGGAATAGTAATATGAAAGATGCTGAGATGTCCATATTATTTAAACAGTGTTGACATATTATTTGCATTTAGGTAAATGTTAAGTGGTACTTTTATATATATATATATATTTAAAGGTGCTTAGATTACCTAAATATTACACAGAAATTACAGGGATTCCCATGATCCCCACCTCCCACACCTCCCACACCTCCCACAACATCCCACACAAACATCCTTCATCAGTGTGTCTCATCACCCATGGATATACACATCCTGGGGCCTTGCCACCAAGCATAGACCACAGTTCACATCGTAGACCACACTCTCTCCCACACAGTTCTGAGTGGTGTGTGCTGATTTTAAATGGCCTACATCCGTGGCCACAACGGCGCTCAGGACAACCCCCAAGTCCTGAAAAAGCCCTTGTATTTCAACCACACTTCCCCTCTCTGCACCAAAAGTATCCAATGGCCACTGGCTCCACCTCACTGTTATAATTTCTTCCATTGCTAGAATCACCATATGTGTACAACAGAATACCATCAAGTCCACTCTAGTCCATAGCTCTTCCCCCAATCCTGAGGGGATTGGGATGGTGATGTCCACTCCATCTCCAAGTGAGAGAGGGCTTATATCTCGTGGATATGGTGGGTGGGATTATCCTCTCCACATCCCTGGGATGGCCATTACCCATTGTTGTCTCCTCGCCAGGTGACTTGGATGAGTCCATTGAACTGTAGGGTAGAAGTTGCAGCTCCACCGAGATTCCAGGCACAGATGGCACATAGGTAGGCCAGAGGCTCCAGTCTCTGGAAGTACACCTAAAAACTCCAGCATCACATATAGGTTTGAATAGAAGGGACTGATGGACCACGTGCAGGGATAGGTGGTACTTTTGACCTCTAAAAAACAAAACAAAACAAAAAAACCTAATAGGGGGAGCCAGTGTGGCTCAGTCATTGAGCTCCGGCTTCCCACATACGAGGTCCCAGGTTCAATCCACGGACCTGGTACCTCAAAAAAAAAAAAAAAAAAAACCTGATGAAACAAATCAAAATCTCTAGGGAAGATCCTAAATTTCAGTTTTTTGTGTTTATTTTTTGAAGAACTGGGTGCCGGGGATTGAACCCGGGACCTCATGTATGGGAAGCCAGCACTAAACCACTGAGCCACAACAGCTACTACCCTAAGTTTGTTTTTGGTTTGTTTTGCTTGTTGTTTTTGTTGTTGTTGTTGTTGTTGTTGTTGTTTTTATTGTGGGTAAAAATCAAAATTCTCACAATACATTGCTTGTTGTTTGTTTTTGTTTTCTCTAGGAGGCACCAGGAACTGAATCCAGGACCTCCCATGTGGGAAGCAGGCACTCAACTTCTTGAGCCACATCCGCTTCCTCAGCATTCTTAAAGAGTTCCCTCCTGAGTGGTTTTAGTGGAGAACCAGGGTTTGTTCTCAGACTCTCACACTGGAGCTTACAGAGGGGCTGGGCCATTTCTACACAATCCAGGATGTCTCCAAGTGGGACATCCCCAACTGCCTCCTTACTAGGCAAGTTCCATTCTGGGCAGAGCCGAGGGGGGTGGGCTGCGTGGACCAGAACCTACTGGGTGGGTTCTGTGGGCTTCGCAACCATCATAAACGACTGAAACTTTAGCTTCACATCTGGAAGAAAAGGAAAAGCCTCTCAGAGGGCAAGATGGCCTTCCACTAGTTTAATTGGTAGCACATATGCTTGAGGGTTCAAATAAAATCACCTCCAGAGAGTGTATTTTAGTAGGTTTGGGGTGGACCCTAGAAGATGGTGCTTTATTTTTTTTTTTAATTTTTTATAAATTTATTTTATTTTATTTATTCCCTCCCCTCCCCTCCCCCCCCACCCACCTTGCCACTTGTGCTCCCTGTGTCCATTCACTGCGCGTTCTTCTGTGTCTACTTGTCTTCTGTTCTTGTCTTCTCTTTAGGAGGCACCAGGAACTGATCCTGGAAACTTCCGACATGGGAAAGAGGCACTCAATCGCTTGAGCCACCTCAGCTCCCTGGGTTGTGTCTCTCATTGTCTTTTTTCTCTGTGTCTCTTTTTTGTTGTTGTATCATCTTATTGTGTCAGCTCTCTGAGTGGGCCAGCTCTCCATTCGGACCAGCTTGCCTTCACCAGGAGGCCCCAGGAATAGAACCTGAGACCTCCCATATGGTAGGCGGGAGCCCAATCGCTGGAGCCACATCCACTTCCTGGAAGATGCGCTTTAAAAGGCGAATGGTTTATATGATGTGAAGAGAAACCAGAACATGGCCGAGGCACGTTAAAACCCCTGCAGTGGCCTGTGAGCCGGTCATTGAGAAACACTGGCCAATGGAATGGGCAGAAGCTTTCATGGGAAAAGCAAATATAAATAAGAGAGCCAAATTCCTGATTACAGCAAAGGTTATTTATAGGGTATAATAGATATTATGAGGTGTTTTTTTTTTCTCTCTCTCTTTCTCTTTCTTCAACCATTCTTTATCCCTTTGTTTTCCAAGGAAGCTTGAGAACTGTATTTCCCACAAATCCTTGCCTCAAGGGCTGTAGGTGTGATTTGCATTCTGCCCTTGAGAAGCACTCATGCAAACAGAAGCCATTGGGAGCAGGCTGAGGGTGGGCCTCAGCACCCCTGAGGCTTTGCAGCAGCCCCCCCTCCCCCATCCCCTGTGATTCTCCCAGCCCAGGGCTGCAGGGTGCCATGGCCACCAGTGGGGGTTGCCCGCCGTTCCTGACGAGGGGACCAGCAGCAATTTCCTGATTCTCTGGACCACAGCTGCCATGATAAACCTGAAAACTATAACCTGCGTCCCCTGGGCTTTGCTCATTTAGACATTCTATGGTTCTGTAAGTACTTGATTCCATAAACTAAATCCCTTTCTGCTTGCAATATCTAGAATGGTTTCTGTTCTCTTTTTCTGCTTGAACGCTGGCTGACAGAGCATTTGGAGCCAGGAGTGGTTCCAGGAAACAACGCTCGACAGTGGTTGACTGAGCCTGATGGATTTGAAGGCAGTGCTGACCTCATCCCAGAACAAAATGGGATACCGCCAGTACATAGCACACGGTGACCACACAATTACTTAAATTATTATCTGTGCTGGCCTGGAATGAAGGCAATATTTTGCAAGTCCAAGTAGCTGCTGCAAGAGACCACAGCGATTGGAACGAGACCTACAGGATTATGGAGTAAGTTTGCTTCTTCTGGCTGCAAGAAAGCTTATAAAAAGATAATTTCAGGCTCAGGGCTTGTCATTTTCAACTCAAGGCATAGTCAGAAAACCAGAGTTCTTCAATAACTGCCCTAAAAGAACTTCCTGTTTCTTGTGGCTGCAGGGCCAATAAACCCAAAAATCAGACCCAGAGATTGAGGCTGTAGATCGCAGAATGACAACGCAATTTAATTGTACAGCTTTGCCAGGTCTCTTATGTAAAATCGAGGGACTCCGTGGGGAACAAGAGGGGCTCTGTAAATTGGAAGGGAGGCATTTGGGTTCTGGGCTTGAAGCCCCAGAGTAATCTCTTCTCAGCGTAATGCATAAGGGAATTTTGATTCTCCTCACAACCGAACCCCCCACCCCCTCATTCCATTGAAGTCAGCAGACCCCAGGAGCCATGTTCAGATCTGACCCAGGAAGAGCGAGCTTCTGTGCTGAGAGGCCCCTGGTTCCATTTGCCGTCCCCTGCGTCTGTCTTGGGAAGGCCCCTAACGTCCTCAGCGACAAGCTTCCATCCCAGCACCAGCAGTGCCCCTGAGTACTCAACCACCAAGCTCAGGAAGCTCTGTGGCAGGGGGATGTGCCTTGCTCCCCTTTGACTCTTGCTCTGTTATAAGGGACCCCAGTATCTCTTGTGCCCTAATTTCCCCCTAGTACAGTACTTGGTAGACAGCTCGTTTACTTTCACTTTTTAGCTCTTCCTGCTCCCCATATAATCCACAAAATGAATCTGGGATTGCTGAGCTAGGAGAGAGATGAGAGGAATGGATGATATGGGCTGGTCTGAATCATGCCCCCTCAGCTGCCAAGGGTCTTTTGTATCTCATCACATCTAAGACCTATTGATTGTGGGAAATACTGTTATTTTATATACTGCCAAAAAAGTAAAAATGTTGCCATTTATAATTGCAAGATGCCACCAATTCTAAGACATATCCTGATTCCAGAGGTGTTGAAATGTGGGTAAAAATATTGTGTCTCTTTGGGCCTGGCTCCTTCTCCCCTCAGAATTCCTTATTTCTCAGGAAATACCTCTATTTCATATGAACCATCTGGTACACTTCACGAGTTCACAGACATGCCCAGACCAAGCTGGTCCTGCATCTATCAGCCTGGGAGCGCTGCTGCCAAAGGCCTTTAAAGGGTATAGGAAAGTGTTTATGGTCGTTAAACTGAAAAAAAAAAAAAAAAAAGGCCAAATGTAGTCTATAAACTATAATTCAATAATTTATGCATAGAAAAAACTAGAGATAACAATTTTAAGAGCAATTAATATATTGACAAAAGGCTACTATCTTTTACTAGAGAGAATTCATAAGAAAAATGATTTTAAAAACTCTAATAGAAAAGAAAATGACAAGAGATTTATGATTTATCCATTCAACAAATGTTTCTTGAATACTTACTGTATGACAGTTTCTTCTATGCTCTGGGGATGCTCAATGCAAAAATCAGGGGAAAAAATCTCTGTCCAATGAAGTTTATAGCCTTATGAATGAAGACAAACAATAAACAATGAGAACAAGAAATAAGTAAATAATGTTAGAAAGTGATCATTGCTATGGGCAAAAAGGAAGGCAGGGTAAGGAGATTGGGGGTTCTGGGCTTGGTGTGGGGCGTTGCAACCTGAAATAGGTGACATTTGAATAAAGACTTGGAGGAGAGAGGGAGTAAGCCGTGCAGATATCAGGGGAAGAACGTTCCAGACAGAGGGAGGATGTAGTAGGGAAAATGATGGCCCCCCACAGATGGCCACACCCTAATCGCTGGAACCTGTGAGTGCATCGCGATGCCTAGCAAAAGGGGGCGTTGCAGATGTGATTAGGATTACAGACATTAAAAGGGGGCTCTCCAGGATTATCCCCGTGGGCCCAACAGCTACAGAGACCTTTATCCAGGTGGAGTCAGAGACGTGGCGGAAGGAAAAATCGGAGAGATTCCAAGAGTGAGAAGAATTGGATGCCCTGTCGCTGGTTCTCAGGTAGGGCCATGTGCAGGGAGAGACCTCTAGGAGCTAAGGGCACCCACGGCTGCAGCCGCAAGCGTCCAGGCCGCTGGGCCTCAACCGCCAGCAACTGCTTTGTGCCAACGCCCTGAAAGGGCCTGGAGGAGGCCTCTTCCCTGGGCCTGCCGGTAAGGGCCCGGGCGGCCAGACTTTCGTGAGACCTGGGGAGAGGAGCCGGCTGAGCCCTCCCAGGCAGCGGACCCGCAGAGCGTGAGTTGATCAGGTTGGGTTGCCCTAAGCTGCCAAGTTTGTGGCATTTGTATGGCCGCAATAGAAAAGGAATGCTAGGCCCTGCAGTAGAAGGCCCTGCTGGGTCTGCAGGCCCCCTTTGGCCGAAGGGCAGTGAGCAAATAAGAGCAGTTAGGAGAAAGGATCAAAGGGGTCAGGGGACCCGGTAGATTGAGACTTGTAGCCACTGGAAGGACTTTGGCTCTTGCTCTAGAAGAAATTGGGAGCCGTGTCAGAGGAATGAATGAGCTCAGTTACATTTTAGAGGATTGCTCTTGTGCATTAAGAACAGATCATAGCAGGGCAAATACAGGGCCGGGGAGACCAGGTTAGGGGACAGGCTATTGCAGCAATCCAGAAAAACACACCTTCTCTATTGAAAAATGTGTGTGGATGACATGATCTGATTTCTGATTTACGTCAATTTGGCTTTATGGATGAAGTAAGATTGGCCGTGTATTGCTACTTGTTGAAGCTGGGTGATGGCGATGCTGGGTTCTTTATGTTGTTCTTCCTATTTTTGTATGTTTGAAAATTTCCATATTTAAAAATGTTTTTTAAAGTGGGTGAATGTGTGTTTACAATTACATTTTTAAAATTCTAAAAGGATATATACATAAAACAATAGTTATCTCCAGGACTTGGGTTTGCAGGAGGACTTTCACTTTTTTCCTTATTCAATCCTTTATTTTGATCTTATATTATCAGGAAAAACAATAAAGCCATTTCAATTTGAGGAAAAAGGAAAGAGAAAGCTAAAAAGAAAGAAGCCAAAGAGTTACCACTGGTTGCCTGAGTGCTGTGATTATGGGTGATAGTTTCCCCCTGCTTTATCTTTTTCTATAATTTCCAAATTTCATACCGTGAATTTATATTACTTTGATCAGGTGGAAAGTTTAAAGTTCTGCTTTGTTTTTTAATCAGAAAACTGATCAAGATAGTGGGGGTGTGTGTAAATCCATTTTCTTATAACTATTAAGTGATGGTGGTAAAGGAATGATTCTGAAAAGATAGAGGGGATCCCAATCAGAACCGCTTTGGAGGTGGGGCTAAGGGGATTGTGGGTTTTCCCAGTGAGGACAGACTGCAGTCAGGGATTTAAAGGATTCCATCCAAATGGATTTTCTAAACGGTTTGAAACTTTTAGGAAAGAACAATAGGTCTTTTCAAGTGCCAGGTGGTCATTGTCTTTGACTTGCAAATGCATCTCCAGTCCTGACTTGCCCTGGAATGGCTGGCTGGTTCCACATTCAGCTAAATCCTCACATGGAGCACTCTTCTCTGGGGATTCGCTTTCTGGAAGCTCATTATTCCCAAACCATCAGTTTCTTGTGCCTTTGTGCTTTGGGGTTCATTTCTCAGCTTATCCCGTTCCTCTTGCATTTTACTATAAGCTGCAAGAAGAAACCAGGCTGCACTTTACACATTTAGTATGGGAATCTCCTCAGCTAAATATCTAAGTTTACCACTTTCAAATTCTGCCTTCCATCCAACATCAGAACTCGATTTCGCCACATTCTCTGCCGCTTTGAAACAAGGATCGCCTTTTCTCCAGCCTCCAATAACACATTCATCATTTCCTTCTAAGGCCTCATCAGAAGCACCTTTAGCAACCATATTTCTACAAACAGTCTCTTCAAAGCAAGCTGGGCTTTTTCTATGAAGCACCTCACAATCCTTCCGGCCTCTACCCGCTGCTCAATCCCAAAGCTGTTTCCACATTTTTGGTATTTGCAAAAGCAGCACCCCACTCTCCTGGTACCAAAATCTGTTTTAGTCTCCTAGGCTGCTCCAATAAATACCACGAAATGAGTTGGATTAAACAAGAGGAAATTTATTTGCTTACAGTTTTGAGGTGGGGAAAACATTGCATTTTTTTTGGCTTTCCTTCTAGTAATATACACGACCTTAGACTTTCCTTTCAACCACTGTCATACCCATATAATAGCACTGCTAGTTACAAGCACTATGATGTGCTTTCACCTTTTCTATTCATTTCCAAAGATTAACAAGCTTTTTACCAATTCTGCACAGATTAGCCCTCACCTTTCCTTTCTCTAACCTCATTCTGTATTCTGGTGACCTATATTCTAGTTATTTACTTCATAAGTTTACACAATATATTTAGTTCATAGGAGTGCAGTCATACAGTATTTGTCCTTTTGTGTCTGGCTTGCATCATTCAACATAATGTCCTCCAGGTTCATCCATGCCGTCATATGATTTATGACTTCATTTCTTCTTACAGCTGCACAACATTCAATTCTGTATAAACACCACAGTTTGTTTATCTGTTCATTAGCTGATGGACACCGGGGTTGTTTTCAGCTCATGACAATTGTGAATAATGCCATTATGAACATTGGTGTGCAGATGTCTATTTGTGTCACTGCTCTCAGGTCTTCTGGGCAAATACCCAGTAGTGGTATGGCCTGGTCATGTGGCAAATCTATATTCAACTTCTTTAGGTACTGCCAAACAGTCCTCCACAGTGGCTGTACAATTCTGCATTCCCACCAACAGTGAAGAAGTGTTCCTGTCTCTCCACATCCTCTCCAACCCTTGTAGTTCTCTTTTTAATAGTGGCCATTCTGATAGGTGTGAAATGATATCTCATTGTAGCTTTGATTTGCATTTCGCTAATCTCTAGTGATGTTGAGCTTTTTTTTTTTTTTTTTTTTTTAAAAAGCGGTATCAGGGATAGAACCCAAGACCGCATATGTACTTGTGAAGCAGGTGCTCAACCACTGAACTACACCTGTTCTGCTATTAAGCATTTTTTCATGTGTTTTTTTTGTCATTTGTATTTCCTCTTTGGATAAATGTCTATTCAAATCTATTGATGATTTTTAAATTGGGTTGTTTGTCTTTTTATTGTTGAGTTGTAGTATCTCTTTATATATCATGGATATTAAACCCATATTGGATATGTGATTTCCAAATAGTTTCTCCCATTGAGTCAGCTGCCTTTTCACCCTTTTGATGAAGTCCTTTGAGATGAAAAAGTGTTTAATTTTGAGGAGATCCCATTTATCTATTTTTGCTTTTTGCTGCTCGTGCTTTGGGTGTAAGGTCCAAGAAACCACCATCTACCACAAGATCTTGAAGATGTTTCCCCACATTTTCTTCTAGCAGTTTTATGGTACTGGCTTTTATATTTATTTAGGTTTTTTAATCCATTTTGAGTTGATTCTTCTATAGGGAATGAGATAGGGGTCCTCTTTCATTCTGTTGCTTATGGATATCCAGTTCTCCCAGCACCATTTGTTGAAGAGACTGTTTCGTCCTGTTAACATGTTGGTAGGTTTGTCAAAAACCAGTTGGCCATAGACGTGAGGGTTTATTTCTGGAATCCCAATTCTATTTCACTGATTGATGTGTCTATCTTTATGCCAATATCATGCTGATTTGACCACTGTACCTTTTTTTTTTTTTTTGAGGTACTGGGGTCGGGGATTGAACCCGGGACTTTGTATGTAGGAAGCCGGCATTCAACCACTGAGCCACATCAGCTCCCCTGAGTTGGTTTTATTGTTTGTTTTGCTTGTTGTTTGTTTTTTTTATTTTTAGGAGGAACTTAACCTGGGACCTCTCAATGTGGGATGCAGGGTGCTCAACTGCTTGAACCACATCTGCTCCCCACTGTAACTTTTTAATATGTTTCAAGGTCAGGCAATGTAAGTCCTCCACATTGTACTTTCCCTTTCAAATAAATTTGGTAATTGCCTTTTCTATTTCTGTAAAGTAGGCTGTTGAAATTTTGATTGGTATTGCTTTGAATCTATAAATCAGTTTGCATAGGATTGACGTCTTCATGATATTTAATCTTCCAATCCATGAATATGGAATTTCTTTCCATTTGTTTTGGTCTTCATTGATTTCTTTTTAGCATTTTTTGGTAGTTTTCTGCATATAGGTCCTGTACTTCTTGGTTCAATTGATTCTTAGGTATTTAAGTCTTTTTGTTGCTATTATAAATGGAATTTTTTCCCTGATTTCCTTCTCAGATTGTTCAATAGTAGTGTACAGAAATATTGCTGATATTTGTGTGTTGATCTTGTATCCTGACACTTTACTGAACTCGTTTATTAGCTCAAATAGATTTCTCATAGATACTTAAGAATTTTCAAAATATAGGATCATGTCATCTGTGAATAATGAGAATTTTACTTCCTCTTTTCCTGTTTGGGTATCTTTTTTTTTTTCTTTTTTTCCTTGTCTAATTGCTCTAGCTAGAACTTCTAGCACAATTTTGTATAACAGTGGGCATCCTTGTCTTGTTCCTGACCCTGGAGGGAAAGCTTTCAACCTCTCCCCATTGAGTACAATGTTGACTGTGTTTTTCATATATTCCCTTTATCATATTGAGGAATATTCCTTCTATTCCCATCTTTCAAAGTATTTATATCAAGAAAGGATGCTGGATTTGTTGAATGCCTTTTCTGCTTTGATCGAAATGATCATGTAATTTTTCCCCTTCAATTTGTTATTGTGGTGTATTATGTTAATTGATTTTCTTGTGTTTTAAGCACCCTGGCATACCAGGAATAAATCCCACTTGGTTGTGGTATATAATTCTTTTAATATGCTGTTGGATTCAATTTGCAAGTATTTTGTTGAGAATTTTTGCATCTATGTTCATTAGGGAGATTGGTCTGTAATTTTCTTTTCTTTTAGTATCTTTTTCTGGCTTTGGTGTTAGGGTGATATTGGGTTCATAAAATATGTTGGGTAATTTTCCCTCTTCTTCAATTTTTTTTTTTTTTTTGGAAGAGTTCAAATAGGATTTGTGTTAATTCTTCTTGAAATGCTTGGTAGAATTCTCCTGTGAAGCCATCTGGTCCTGGACGTTTCTTTATTGGGAGATTTTTGAGGACTGATTCAATCTCTTTACTTGTCTTGGTTTGTTAAGGTCTTGTATTTCTTGTAGAGTCAATATAGGCTATTTGTGTGTTTCTAGGAATTTATCCATTTCATCAAGGTTGTCTAGTTTGTTGGCATACAGTTTCTCATAATATCCTCCTATGATCCTTTTTTTTTTTTGATCCTTTTTATTTCTGTGTAGTCAGTCATAACTCCCTCCCTTTGATTTCTGATTATATTTATTTACATCATTCTTTTTGTTGTTGTTGTTAGTCTGGCTAAGGGTTTGTCAATTTTATTGATAATCTCAAAGAACCAGCTTTTCGTTTTGTTGCTTTTCTCTATTGTTTTTTCTGTTTTCTATTTAATTTATTCCTGCTCTAATCTTTGTTATTTCTTTCCCTCTTCTTGCTTTGGGGTTGTTTTGCTGTTTTTTTTTTTCCTAGTTCTTCCAGGTGTTCACTTGGGTCTTTGATTTGAGCTCGTTCCTCTTTTTTTTTAATGTAGGCATTTAGGGCTATAAACGTCCCTCTTAGCACTGCCTTCGCTGTATCCCGAAAGTTTTAATAAGTTGTTTTCTCATTTCCATTCATCTCGAGATATTTACTGATTTCTCTTACAACTTCTTCTTTGACACACTGGTTGTATAGGAGTGTGTTGTTTAGCCTCCACACATTTCTGAATTTTCCACTTTCCCATCTATTATTGACTTCAGTTTCATACCATTAGGACTTAAGAAGGTGTTTTGTTCAATTTCAATCTTTTTATATTTATTGAGACCTGCCTTGTGGCTCAACATGTGTTCGATCCTGGAGAAAGATCCATGAACACTTGAGAAGAATTTATAACCCACTGATTTGGGATGCAATGTTGTGTATATGTGTGTTAGGTCTAGCTCATTTATCATATTGTTCAAATTCTCTATTTCCTTGATGATTTTCTGTCTAGTTGTTCTATCTAATGATGTGAATGGTGTGTTGAAGTCTCCAGCTGTTATTGTAGAGATGTTTATTTCTCCCTTCAGTTTTGCCAGAGTTTGCCTCATGTATTTTGGGGCACCCTGGTTAGGAGCATAGACATTTATGACTGTTATTTCTTCCTGGTGTATTGTCCTTTTATTAATATATAATTTGGCCTCTGTATCTCTTATTTTTTTGCATTTAAAGTCTGTTTTGTCTGATATTAAGATAGCTACCCCCAGTCTTTTTTGGTTACAGTTTGCATGGAGTCTCTTTTACCAACCTTTCACTTTCAGCTGATTTATATCCCTAGGTCTAAGGTGAGTGTCTTGTAGGCAGCATTTGGATGGCTTATATATATATATATATATATATATATATTTTTTTTTTAAGGTACCGGGGGCCAGAGATTGATCCTGGGGCTTTGTATGTGGGAAGCCAGCGCTCAACCACTGAGTTGCATTGGCTCCCCTGAGTTGGTTTTTTCAGTTGTTTTGTTTGTTGTTTGTTTTTGTTTTTGCAGGAGGTGTCGGGAACCAAACCTGGGGCCTCCTATGTGGGAGATGGGAGCTCAACTGCCTATATCTTTTTTTTTTTTTTTTTTTTTAGCCTATATCTTTTGATTGGGGAGTTTAATCCATTCATATTCAATGATATTGCTATAAATGCATGATTTATTCCCACCATTTTATTATTTGGCTTTCATATGTCATATCTTATTTTTGTCTATCTTTTCATTCTTTTGTTTATCCTCTCTGCTTTTCTTGTCTTCTATACTCTTCTCCAGGCCTCTCTCTCCTGTCTTTTTCTTTCAGGTTGTAAGTCTCCCTTTAATCCTTCCTGCAAAGGCAGATTCTTTTTTTTTAAAGATTTTATTTATTTATTCATTTATCCCCCCCTTGCTGCTTGTGCTCGCTGGGTCAGCTAACCACGCCGTGCAGGCGGGCTTGCCTTCACCAGGAGGCCCTGGGAACCGAACCCGGGGCCTCCCATATGGTAAACGGGAGCCCTACTGATTGAGCCACAGCCGCTTCCCGAGGCAGATTCTTTTTTACAAACTCTCTTAGTTTCCATTTATTTGTGAATACTTTAAATTACCTTCATATTTGAAGGACAATTTTGCTTCAAAATTGATAAACAGATAAAGAATTCTGTTGGCAATTTTTCTCATTCAGTATCCTAATTATATCTCACCTCAGTGGTTTCTGATGAGATATCTGCACTCTTACTTGGCATCCCTTGTGTGTGATGGTTTGCTTCTTCCTTGCTGTTCTTAGAATTTTCTCTTTATCTTTGGCATTTGACATTTTGAGTAGTGTGTGTCGTGGAGTAGGTCTGACTTCTTGGTCATGTAAATCAATTTCTTCCATGAGAGTTGTGAAATTTTCAGCCATTATTTCCTCAAATACTCTTTCTACCTTTTCCCTTCTCTTCTCTTACTGGAACTCCTGGGACACGTATGTTGTTGCACTTTGTGTTATCATTCAACTTCCTGAGTGCCAGCTCAATTTTTTCCATTCTTTTCTTTTTCTGTTCTTCTTTATTCAATCTCAGCTCTTCTGTGTTCTGCACCACTTATTCTTTCTTCTATCATTTCCAGTCTCCTGTTGCATACCTCTAATGTGTTTTTTTTCTTTTTATTATTATTAAAATTTTTTATTAGAGAAATTGTAGGTTTATAGAAAGATCATGCAGAAAATAGAGTCCCATATCCTTACCCCCATTTTTAACATTTTGCATTAATGTGGTATCTTTGTTACAATTAATGAGAGAATATTATTAAAATCATCCTATTAACTGTAGTCTTTACATTAGGATTCACTGTTTGTGTTATACAGTCCTGTATTGTTTTTTTTTTTTTTACTTTATTTTGTACATTTAATAATTGAAAATATAAACAATTAAAAACTAAAAAGTAAACACAAATGAATAAATATATACATTTCTCAATTAAATGTAATGGATACATATAAATTTTTTGAATCAAACAATATGTTACACAATATATTTGGTTCACAGTAACGCATTTATACAGTATTTGTCCTTTTGTGTCTGGCTTGTTTTGCTCAACATAATATCCTACAGGTTCATCCATGTTGCCATATGCTTTACGACTTCATTTCTTCTTACACCTGCATAATATTCCATCGTGTGAATAGACCACAGTTTGTTTATCCATTCCTCTGTTGATGGACACCTGGATTGTTTCCAACTTTTGGCAATGGTGAATAATGTGGCTATGAACATCAGTGTGCAGATGTCTGTTTGTGTCACTGCTCTCAGTTCTTCTGGGTATATACCCAGTAGTGGTATTGCAGGGTCACGTGGCAAGTCTATATTCAACTTCTTTAGGAACTGCCAAACAGTCCTCCATAGTGGCTGTATCATTCTGCATTCCCACCAATAGCAAAGAAGTGTTCCTATTGCTCCACATCCTGTCCAACACTTGTAGTTCTCTGTCTTTTTAATAGTGGCCATTCTGAAAGGTGTGAAATGATATCTCACTGTAGTTTTGATTTGCATTTCCCTGATCATGAGTGATGTTGAGCATTTCTTCATGTGTTTTTTTGCCATTTGTATTTCTTCTTGGGGAATGTCTATTCAAGTCTTTCACCCGGGAAGCGGCTGTGGCTCAATCAGTAGGGCTCCCGCTTGCCATATGGGAAGCCCCGGGTTCGGTTCCCGGGGCCTCCTGGTGAAGGCAAGCCCGCCCGCATGGCGTGGTTAGCTGACCCAGCGAGCACAAGCAGCAAGGGGGGGATAAATGAATAAATAAATAAAATCTTTAAAAAAAAAAAAAAAAAAAAAAAAAGTCTTTCACCCATTTTTTAATTGGGTCATTTGTCTTTTTATTGTTGAGTTGTAACATCTTTTTATATATTCTGGATATTAAACCCTTATCAGATATGTGATTTCCAAATATTTTATCCCATCGAGTTGGCTGCCTTTTCACCATTTTGACAAAGTCCTGTGAGGTGCAAAAGTGTTTAATTTTGAGGAAGTCCCAATTATCTATTTTTTCTTTTTGTTGCATGTGCTTTGGGTATAAGGTCGATACTAGTGTACAAAAACATTACTGATTTTTGTTGTTGATCTTGTATCCTGCCACTTTGCTGAACTCATTTATTAGTTCAAGTAGCTTTGTCATGGATACTTCAGGATTTTCTAAGTACAGGATCATGTTATCTGCAAACAGTGAGAGTTTTATTTCCTCTTTTCCTATTTGGTTGTCTTTAATTTTTTTGCCTTATCTAATTGCCCTAGCTAGAACTTCTAGTACAATGTTGAATAACAATGGTGACAGTGGGCATCCTTGTCTTGTTCCTGATCTTAGGGGGAAAGCTTTCAACCTTTCCCCATTGAGTATGATGTTGGCTGTGGGTTTTTCATATATGCCTTTTATCATATTGAGGAATTTTCCTTTTATTCCTATCTTTTGAAATGTTTTTTTTTTTTTTTAATCAAAAAAGGATGTTGGATTTTGTCGAATGCCTTTTCTGCATCTATTGAGATGATCATGTGGTTTTTTTCCTTCAGTTTGTTAATGTGGTGTATTACATTGATTGATTTTCTTATGCTGAACCAGCCTTGCACACCAGGAATAAATCCCACTTGGTTATGATGTATAGTTTTTTGATATGCTGTTGGATTCGATTTGCAAGTATTTTGTTGAGAATTTTTGCATCTATGTTCATGAGAGAGATTGGTCTGTAATTTTCTTTTCTTTTAGAATCTTTATCTGGCTTTGGTATTAGGGTGATGTTGGCTTCATAAATTGTGTTGTATAATTTTCTCTCCTCTTCAATTTTTTGGAAGAGTTTAAACAGAATTGGTGATAATTCTTTTCGAAATGCTTGGTAGAATTCACCTGTGAAGCCTACGGGTCCTGGACTTTTTTTGCTAGGAGATTTTGATGACAGATTCAATCTCCTTAATTGTGATTGGGTTTGTTAAGTTCTTGTATTTCTTGTTGTGTCAGTGTAGGTTGGTTGTGCCTTTCTAGAAATTTGTCCATTTCATCTAGGTTGTCTAGTTTGTTGGCATATACTTTCTCATAATATCTTCTTTTGATTCTTTTTATTTCTGTGAGGTTATTTGTAACTTCCCCCCTTTCATTTCTGATTGTATTTATTTGCATCTTCTCTCTTTTTTTCTTTGTTAGTCTGGCTAGGGGTTTGTCAATTTTCCTGATCTTTGGTTTTGTTTTTTCTATTGTTTTTCTGTTCTCATTTTCACTTATTTCTGCTCTAATCTTTATTATTTCTTTCCTTCTGCTTGCTTTGGGATTGGTTTGCTGTTCTTTTTCTAGTTTCTCTAGTTGTTCAGTTAAATATTTGAGTTTAGCTCTTTCTTGTTTTTTAATATAGGCATTTAGGGCTATAAATTTCCCTCTGAAGACTGCCTTCATTGTATCCCATAAGTTTGATACGTTGTGTTCTCATTTTCATTTGTCTCAATATATTTACTGATTTCACTTGCAATTTCTTCTTTGACCCACCAATTATTTAGGAGTACGTTGTTCAGTCTCCACACATTTGTGAATTCATTTTTTTCCTGTCTATTATTGATGTCTAGTTTCATTACATTATGATCTGACAAGGTGCTTTGTATAATTTCAATTTTTTAATATTTATTGAGAGCTGAATTGTGACCTAACATGTGGTCTATCCTGAAGAAAGATCCATGGGCACTTGAGAAGAATGTATAACCTGCTGAGTTTGGATGCAGTGTTCTGTATAAGTCTGTTAGGTCTAACTTGTTTATCGTATTGTTCAAGTTCTTGTTTCCTTGTTGATCTTCTGTTTAGTTGTTCTATGTAATAATGCGAGTGGGGTTTTGTAGTCTCCAATGATTATTGTAGAAATGTCTATTTCTCCCTTCAGTTTTGCCAGAGTTTGTCTCATATATTTTGGGGTACCCTGGTTAGGTGCATAGATATTTATGACTGTTATATCTTCCTGGTGGATCGTCCCTTTTATTATATATAATGGCCTTCTGTATCTCTTATAACTTTTTCTCATTTAAAGTCTGTTTTGTCTGATATTAGTATAGCGACCCCTGCTCTTTTCTGGTTGCTATTTGTGTGGTGTATCTTTTTCCAACCTTTCACTTCCAGCCATTTTGTATCCCTGGGTCTAAGGTGAGTTTCTTGTAAGCAACATATGGATGGCTCATGTTTTTTTTATCCATTCTATCAGCCTGTATCTTTTGATTGGGGGGTTTCATCCATTCACATTCAATGATATTACTATAAATGCACTATTTACTTCCTCCATTTTATTCTTTGGTTTTCCTATGTCATCTTGGTTTTTTTTTTACCGGGAGGTCCCAGGGATCAAACCCGGGTCCCTCCATATGGGAGACGGACACCCAACCATTTGAGCCACATCCGTCCCCCTGTCATCTTGTTTTTGTCTCTCTTTTTACTCTTTTGGTTATCCTTTCTGCTATTCTTTCTTCTATACTCTCCTCCAAGCCTCTTTCTCCTGTCTTTTTCTTTCAGGTTCTAAGGCTTCCTTTAATATTTCCTGCAAAGGTGGATTCTTTTTTGCAAACTCTCTTAGTTTCTGTTTATTTGTGAATATTTTATACTCACCTTCATATTTGAAGGACCGTTTAGCTGGATAAAGAATTCTCGGCTGGCAGTTTTTCTCTTTCAGTTTCCTAATTGTATCATACCACCCTCTTCTCACCTCCATGGTTTCTGAAGAGAAATCTGCACTAAGTCTTACTGGATGTCCCTTGCATGTGATCATTTACTTCTCTCTTGCTGCTCTGAGAATTTTCTCTTTATCTTTTGCAATTGACATTCTGAATAATACGTGTCTTGGCGTAGGTCTATTTGGATTTATTCTCATTGGGGTACGGTGTGCTTCGTAAGTTCATTTCTTTCATGAGAGTTGGGAAATTATCAGCTATTCTTTCCTCAAATACTCTTTTTTTTTTTTTTTTTTT
>JAKSZT010054335.1:25056333-25128765 GCA_026826555.1 Tolypeutes matacus
CCCCCCCTTGCTGCTTGTGCTCGCTGGGTCAGCCAACCACGCCGTGCGGGCGGACCCGCCCTCACCAGGAGGCCCCGGGAACCGAACCCGGGGCCTCCCATATGGTAAACGGGAGCCCTACTGATTGAGCCACAGCCGCTTCCCATTTCACCCATTTTTTAATTGGGTCATTTGTCTTTTTATTGTTGAGTTGTAACATCTTTTTATATATTCTGGATATTAAACCCTTATCAGATATGTGATTTCCAAATATTTTATCCCCTCGAGTTGGCTGCCTTTTCACCATTTTGACAAAGTCCTGTGAGGTGCAAAAGTGTTTAATTTTGAGGAAGTCCCAATTATCTATTTTTTCTTTTTGTTGCATGTGCTTTGGGTATAAGGTCGATACTAGTGTACAAAAACATTACTGATTTTTGTTGTTGATCTTGTATCCTGCCACTTTGCTGAACTCATTTATTAGTTCAAGTAGCTTTGTCATGGATACTTCAGGATTTTCTAAGTACAGGATCATGTTATCTGCAAACAGTGAGAGTTTTATTTCCTCTTTTCCTATTTGGTTGTCTTTAATTTTTTTGCCTTATCTAATTGCCCTAGCTAGAACTTCTAGTACAATGTTGAATAACAATGGTGACAGTGGGCATCCTTGTCTTGTTCCTGATCTTAGGGGGAAAGCTTTCAACCTTTCCCCATTGAGTATGATGTTGGCTGTGGGTTTTTCATATATGCCTTTTATCATATTGAGGAATTTTCCTTTTATTCCTATCTTTTGAAATGTTTTTTTTTTTTTTTAATCAAAAAAGGATGTTGGATTTTGTCGAATGCCTTTTCTGCATCTATTGAGATGATCATGTGGTTTTTTTCCTTCAGTTTGTTAATGTGGTGTATTACATTGATTGATTTTCTTATGTTGAACCAGCCTTGCACACCAGGAATAAATCCCACTTGGTTATGATGTATAGTTTTTTGATATGCTGTTGGATTCGATTTGCAAGTATTTTGTTGAGAATTTTTGCATCTATGTTCATGAGAGAGATTGGTCTGTAATTTTCTTTTCTTTTAGAATCTTTATCTGGCTTTGGTATTAGGGTGATGTTGGCTTCATAAATTGTGTTGTATAATTTTCTCTCCTCTTCAATTTTTTGGAAGAGTTTAAACAGAATTGGTGATAATTCTTTTCGAAATGCTTGGTAGAATTCACCTGTGAAGCCTACGGGTCCTGGACTTTTTTTGCTAGGAGATTTTGATGACAGATTCAATCTCCTTAATTGTGATTGGGTTTGTTAAGTTCTTGTATTTCTTGTTGTGTCAGTGTAGGTTGGTTGTGCCTTTCTAGAAATTTGTCCATTTCATCTAGGTTGTCTAGTTTGTTGGCATATACTTTCTCATAATATCTTCTTTTGATTCTTTTTATTTCTGTGAGGTTATTTGTAACTTCCCCCCTTTCATTTCTGATTGTATTTATTTGCATCTTCTCTCTTTTTTTCTTTGTTAGTCTGGCTAGGGGTTTGTCAATTTTCCTGATCTTTGGTTTTGTTTTTTCTATTGTTTTTCTGTTCTCATTTTCACTTATTTCTGCTCTAATCTTTATTATTTCTTTCCTTCTGCTTGCTTTGGGATTGGTTTGCTGTTCTTTTTCTAGTTTCTCTAGTTGTTCAGTTAAATATTTGAGTTTAGCTCTTTCTTGTTTTTTAATATAGGCATTTAGGGCTATAAATTTCCCTCTGAAGACTGCCTTCATTGTATCCCATAAGTTTGATACGTTGTGTTCTCATTTTCATTTGTCTCAATATATTTACTGATTTCACTTGCAATTTCTTCTTTGACCCACCAATTATTTAGGAGTACGTTGTTCAGTCTCCACACATTTGTGAATTCATTTTTTTCCTGTCTATTATTGATGTCTAGTTTCATTACATTATGATCTGACAAGGTGCTTTGTATAATTTCAATTTTTTAATATTTATTGAGAGCTGAATTGTGACCTAACATGTGGTCTATCCTGAAGAAAGATCCATGGGCACTTGAGAAGAATGTATAACCTGCTGAGTTTGGATGCAGTGTTCTGTATAAGTCTGTTAGGTCTAACTTGTTTATCGTATTGTTCAAGTTCTTGTTTCCTTGTTGATCTTCTGTTTAGTTGTTCTATGTAATAATGCGAGTGGGGTTTTGTAGTCTCCAATGATTATTGTAGAAATGTCTATTTCTCCCTTCAGTTTTGCCAGAGTTTGTCTCATATATTTTGGGGTACCCTGGTTAGGTGCATAGATATTTATGACTGTTATATCTTCCTGGTGGATCGTCCCTTTTATTATATATAATGGCCTTCTGTATCTCTTATAACTTTTTCTCATTTAAAGTCTGTTTTGTCTGATATTAGTATAGCGACCCCTGTTCTTTTCTGGTTGCTATTTGTGTGGTGTATCTTTTTCCAACCTTTCACTTCCAGCCATTTTGTATCCCTGGGTCTAAGGTGAGTTTCTTGTAAGCAACATATGGATGGCTCATGTTTTTTTTATCCATTCTATCAGCCTGTATCTTTTGATTGGGGGGTTTCATCCATTCACATTCAATGATATTACTATAAATGCACTATTTACTTCCTCCATTTTATTCTTTGGTTTTCCTATGTCATCTTGTTTTTTTTTTTACCGGGAGGTCCCAGGGATCGAACCCGGGTCCCTCCATATGGGAGACGGACACCCAACCATTTGAGCCACATCCGTCCCCCTGTCATCTTGTTTTTGTCTCTCTTTTTACTCTTTTGGTTATCCTTTCTGCTATTCTTTCTTCTATACTCTCCTCCAAGCCTCTTTCTCCTGTCTTTTTCTTTCAGGTTCTAAGGCTTCCTTTAATATTTCCTGCAAAGGTGGATTCTTTTCTGCAAACTCTCTTAGTTTCTGTTTATTTGTGAATATTTTATACTCACCTTCATATTTGAAGGACCGTTTGGCAGGATAAAGAATTCTCGGCTGGCAGTTTTTCTCTTTCAGTTTCCTAATTGTATCATACCACCCTCTTCTCACCTCCATGGTTTCTGAAGAGAAATCTGCACTAAGTCTTACTGGATGTCCCTTGCATGTGATCATTTACTTCTCTCTTGCTGCTCTGAGAATTTTCTCTTTATCTTTTGCAATTGACATTCTGAATAATATGTGTCTTGGCGTAGGTCTATTTGGATTTATTCTCATTGGGGTACGGTGTGCTTCGTAAGTTCATTTCTTTCATGAGAGTTGGGAAATTATCAGCTATTCTTTCCTCAAATACTCTTTTTTTTTTTTTTTTTTTACCGGGAGGTCCCAGGGATCGAACCCAGGTCCCTCCATATGGGAGATGGATGCCCAACCAGTTGAGCCACATCCGACCCCCCCTCAAATACTCTTTCTGCTCCTTTTCCTTTCTATTCCCCTTCTGGAACTCCCACGACACGTATGTTGTTATGTTTTGTGTTGTCATTCACCTCTCTGAGCCCCTACTCAATTTTTTTCATTCTTTTCTCTCTACAATTTTAGCTGCTCTGTCTTCAGTATCACTTATTCTTTCTTCTATCATTTCGAGTCTGCTGTTGTATGCTTCAAATGTGTTTTTGACCTCACCTATTGTGTCTTTCATTCCCATGAACTCCGTTACTTTTCTGTTCATGATTTCAAATTCTTCTTTCCGTTCACTCAATGTCTTTTTGATGTCATTTATCTCTTTAACTATATTGTCTTTCAACTCATTAATTTGATTTTGGAAATTTGTGCTCATCTCACTGATAAGTTCTCTCAAATTCTGCATCTCTTCTGGGACTTTGATGTATTCCTTTTTGTGGGCCATGTCTTCTATTTTCTTAGTGTGGCTCATAATTTTTTGCTGGTGTTTAGGCATCTGGTTAGGATGTAGTTTACTCAGATGCTCAATCTCTTTCTCTTTTATAGGGATTTAGTGACAGGATGCTGTGCTTTACCACAGGTCTCTGATTTTTGGCTCAACGTGGATTGTTAGGATTGTCGTGCTGGTTGCTCAAACTGGGCACTGGACCCAGTAATTGGTTGTAGAGTCGCTTCCTAGGGCCTTGGGCAGGGAGTCTATAGAGGCCAGGAAAAGACTCTCCTTATTTTTAATTTTCTTATGTGTACTTCCTTGGTCTGCCAGGAGATGGCGCTTGTTGGCAGCTCTCAATTCAATGCCTGGTTGGAGTGTATTTGTTGTGATACAGACCAGATCAATATGATAGAGCTTCCTGTCTGGAGGCTAACAGCCTTGTAATTCAAACTTTCTGTGATAGTCCAGTCTTCTCTGGCAGCCCGCTCCCTTTTCCCAGTTAGGAAATATTTCCACTCCCTTCTGGGTCCTCAACAATCAGTCCCTGTTAGTAGAGGAGGAGATTGAGAGGTGTATATCTTTAGCCCCTTGCAGGCTCCAAGGCAAACAATGGCGCAGCCCCACCAGACCTGGAAGGGCTCTCGGGACATGGCAGACCAAACCTGTGAGTCAAAAGCCAAGTCAGCCCCAGGCTCTCTCTCCCCTCTCCCATGGAGTCCTCAACAATTAGTCCAGGCTAGAAGAGAGGGAGATTGCGAGGGTCAAATTTCTCCAGTCCTTCGCTGGCTCGCAGGGCAAAGCACCGTGTGGTCCCTCCTGGCCTGGAAGGGCCCGTGGGGCACTGCAGCCCAAATTTGCGTGTCAGAATCTGAGTCAGCCTTAGGCTGTGTACCTCTCTCTCCCCTTTCCTGGGGTGGTAGATCCCTGGAGCCCCCTTTGTCTGTAGTTGCAGGCCCAGCGGCCCAAGAATTCTAGTCTTTAGTGTGGGGGAGGGTGCCGGCAGCAGCTGCTGCTGGTTCCAACTCACGGTTCTGTCATCATGATTTCTCTCTTTTGTCCCTCTCTCTTCTGCGTGGTGTGCACCCTTCACCTGCTGTCCTAAACCCTAGAAGATTTTTTTTCAGGGCTGTTTCAGCCTGTCCTCTAGCTATTTTTCTGGAGAAGAGATTCCCATGTCTTACTAGTCTGCCATTTTCCCGGAAGTCCTCTAATGTGTTTTTGATCTCATGTATTGTGTCTTTCATTTCCATAAGCTCTGTTATTTTTTTACTCAGGTTTTCAAATTCTTTGTGCTCACCCAGTGTCTTTCTGATGTCCTTTATCTCATTAGCCATATTTCTTTCAACTCAGTGATTTGATTTAGGAGATTTGTATGAACTTCATTGATTAGTTGTCTCAAATCCTATGTCTCATCTGGTGCTTTGATACATTTCTTTGCTTGGGCCATTTCTTCTACTTTTTTATTATGAATTGTAATTTTGGTAATGTCTAAGCATCTGATTGTGATGGTGAGTTTATTCTGATGCTCAATTTCTCTCTCTTGCATAGGGATTTAGTGGCAGGAGGCGTTGTGTTAGTGCTGTTCTTTGATTATTGGTTCAATCTGTTCTAGGTCTTTAGGATGGTCCCTCTTAGTTGCTCAAATCCGGGCCATGGATCCAGTAATGGGTTGCAGGCCCACTTCCAAGGGCCTTGGTTGGGGGGAGGCTGTAAAGACTGGAAAAAACCTCTTACTTATTTTTAATTTCCTCACATGCACTCCCCTGACCAGCCAGGAGATGGCGATCCTTGGCAGCCCTCTCAGTTCAAACCCTGATTGGAATGTGTTTTTGCTGCACCCCCAACTAGAACACTGTGAACAGAGGATTCTGCTTCAGGGCTATTCAGAGCCTTGCAAATCAAACTTTCTCAGAGGCCTTTCTCCAACCTTTGCTGGCAACTTCTTCCATTTTCCCAGGTAGGAAATAATTTCATTCCCCTCTGCATCCTCAACAACCAGTCCTGGTCAGTAGGGAGGGCATTTGAGAGGGTCAGATCTCTTTTGTCACCTGCCAGCTCCCAGGGCAAAGAATGGCACAGCCCTACCCTGCCTCAAAGGGCTCATGGGACACAGCAGACAAAATTTGTTGGCCAAAACCTGAATCACACTTAGGCTGTGTCCTTCTCTCTCTTCTTTTCTGGGGACATGTACCCCTCTGGCCCTGTCTATCAGTGCCTGGGGGCTAGGGGTGGAGAATTCAAAGCTGTCTACTCCGAGGGTAGGGGGCAGGGCACTGGCAGCTGCAGCTGTAGCTTTTACTCACAGTCTTCCCCTCTCCCTTCTGGGTGGTGTACAGCCTTCTCCTCATGTCCTAAACCCTAGAACATTTTTTTTCCAGGCCATTTCTGCCTGTCCTCTAGCTATTTTTCTGGGAGAAAAGTGAGTGCTGTGTCTCTCTAATCTGCCATCTTACCAGAAGTCATGGGTTAAATTTAAGAACATATTTTTCTGGGGTACATCTAGCTTCAAACCACCACAAGAATATACCACATTAATAGAATGCAGGGGAAAAAATCCACAACATCTTTTTTTTTGGATGCAAAAAAAAAAAAAAAAGCATTTGTCAAAATCCAACACACTTTCATGGTTAAAATACTCAGAAAACTAGGAATAAAAAGAAACTTCTTCAATATGATAAGGGGCATATATCAAAACCCACAGCTAACATCATACTCAATGGTGAAAGACTAAAAGCTTTCCCCTCTAAAATCAGAAACAAGACAAGGATGTCTGCTCTCACAACTGTTATTTAACATTGTATTGGATGTTTTATTAGAGCAATTAGGCAAGAAAAATAAATAAAAGGCATCCAAATTAGAAAGGAAGAAGTAAAACTATAATTTCTATTCACAGATGATATGATCTTATATTCAGAAAACCCTCAAGTGTCCGTTAGAAAAAAACTGTTCAGCAAAGTTGTAGGGTACAAAAACAACACAGAAAATCAGTTGTATTTCTGTACTCTCGCAATGAACAATCCAAAAAGAAAATTAAGAAAACAATTCCATATACAATAGCATCAGCCACAATAAAATAGTATTTGACCACATCCCTGGCCATGTCCCTGTCTGTGTTCCCAGCCATGTCGCACCCTCTCTTGCCATCTTTGTCACTTTTCCTCAGGGGCCGCTGCCACGGCCCAAGCACCAAGCCCAGGGGCCACTGCCCCAATTGCCACCATCATGAACATCTGGCTGAGCGGGGACTGTCCCATCTGGTGGCCATCATCATCCTGCCACTGAAGATCTGGAAGATTCACAGTTTTTCCTTTCACTTAAGGGTAGTAAAATTATTTTTATTTTTAATTGACAGTACCTATGATCGTTTCTTATATTCTTACTTTTTAAAATTTATTGTTTGGTTACTTTATTTTATTTTTTTGTGTGGGGAGGTACCGGGGATTCAACCCAGGACCTTTTACATGGAGAGCAGACACTCAGCCATGAGCTGCATCCACTCCCCAAGAAGAGTTGGTGTGGCCGTTGGGCAGTTTGATGTAATTATGAACTCCGAAAATATAATTGGATCATGCTTGTAAACTGATCTGTTAATCTGGGCATGATTAAGTTATGATTAAGGCATTGACTGGGCCACGTCAGTAGGGGGTTGAACCCCACCCCTTGCTGGGTGGGGAATCAAATATAAAAGGCAAGGCAAAGAACAGAGTAGAAGCAGTTTTTGAGAAGCAGTTCTGATGATGGAGTTTTGATGTTGGAAAGAAGGCCCCAGGAGAAGAGAAGTGAGCTGTTTGCCTGACAGTCTACAGCTGACCTTGTGAAGGAACCAGAAGAGCTAAGCCCGGAGAGAAACGCAGCCCCAGGAAGAGAGGAACCCCAGAAGCCTGAACCCTGGCAAATGCCGGCAGCTGTCTTGCTCTAACACGTGGCAATGGACTGTGGTGAGAGAAGAAACTTAATGCTTTATGGCCTGGTATCTGTATCTACCCCAAATAAATACCCTTTATAAAGACCAACCCATTTTTGGTATTTCACATTAGCACCCCTTTGGCTGACTAATACAGTTGGTTTTTTTCATTTGTTTGTTTTTTTGCTTTTTGGGGGAAGTACCAGGGGTCGAACCCAGGACCTCATACATGGGTAGCAAGTGCTCAACCACTTGAACTACATCTGTTCCCTGTTTGGTTTTTTAATTGAGCGCTTACATGATTTATCTTTTGTTATTATCCTAAATAATCATTTTTTTAAAACATGGAACAAATTATCTTTGTTTATGAAAAGAAAAAATAAAAAAAGACTTGGATATAAATGCAACAGCAGCATTATTCATAACAGCCAAAAGGTGGAAACAACCCAATTGTCCATCAAGAGATGAATGGATAAACAAAACGTGGCATATCCACACAATGGAATATTAATCAGCCATTAAAAAGAAAGAAATTCTGATCCATGCCACAACATGGATAAGCTTTTGAAAACATTTTGCTAAGTGAAATAAGCCAGACACAGAAGGACAAATACTTTATGGCTCCACAAATATGAAAGATCTAGAATAAGCAAATTAATAGAGACAGAAAGTAGATAAGAGATTACCAGGGATTTGGGGAGAAGTGAATGTGGACTTATTGATTAATGAGTACAGTTTCTTTTGGGGTGATGAAAAATTCTGGAAATAGTAGTGATGGTTGCATAACATTATGAATGCAATTAGTGTCACTGATTTTTACACTTAAAAATAGTCAGAATGGCAGATTTTTGTTTTATATATTTTGTCACATAGAAAAGCCATGTACAATTAGAAAAAAAAAAGAAACTTAATTGAGATACTAGTTTTTACCTATTAGATTGGCAAAAGTCCAAATATTGGAGAAACAGGCACTCATAATTTGCTGATGGGATTGCACAATGGTATAATCTCCACAGAGGACAATTTGTTAATACAGTATATAATCCAGTCTAAAATGCATTTAGTCTTTTACCCCGCGATCCCATTTCTGAGTGTTTATCATTCAGATACATATATCACATAAAAAATGCTGTATTTATAAGGTTGTAAGAACAAAAGATTATAAGTTAAAAGCCCTAAATGACCACCAGTAGAGATCTGGTTAAACAAAATATAGACATCCACAAAAATCACTATTATGTTGCAGTTAAAAAAAAAAAAAAAAAGAACAAGGACACTATCAATGTCCAAAACATATTGTTAAATGAAGGAAGCAAGTTGCAAAATACTGTAGATAAGTTTGCTACATATTTTTTACAAAAACAAAGGGAGGGATTAGGAGTTCTATTCTATTCTTTTGTATATGTATGAACATAGGAAAGAACCATGATAAAGTAAAAAAATAGTTACCTACAGAGGCTATATATCTTGGTGTTACTGCCTTTTGTGGTTGTTTCTGTTTTTGAACCATGAAAATGAAATGTATTAACCACTCCAGCAAAAAAATAAATACATTTAAAAACAAACATGCAAGTAATATGATGTCTGCTGCGTGAACTGAGACTTGGGATTTAGTTCAAGGGGATATAGTTTGTGCATTTAAATCACCTCACATTTGGAGGGCTCCTATGTATTGGAGGAAACAAGAATTCCAGAGGATATGGAAGGAACACAAAATTAGAAAAGCTAAACTGTTGCCTGTGTTTATGGTCCCAGTTTAGTTCCTCTCTCTGAAGGACCCTTCATCACCTCTTCCTCATGTACCTACAGAATCTTGAATGACCACATTTTAACTTTTCAAACTATATTCTAAAGATTTGTTATCAAGTCTGCCTTGCTTTGCTAGCCCAATGTAACACTTGTTCTTACTTCCCTTTCTTTCTCCTACACTATAGGGTCTGTATTATTTTCCCTTATGTCCGAGGGCTTAGATGGTACCTGAGATCTAACATTGAACAAATGTTGGATGAAACCACGTATGAATGAGTGACTGACAAATCAGTCCCACCTAATAAATTTAAGACCAGATGGAAAAATAAATCTAAAGCAAGGAGGTTGTTATAGTTAAGTCTTGAATTAGACTTCTATGAGAAGAAGGTAGAAAACTCCCAAAACTAGGTCCACATTACAGGTTTCATATACCCAGAACCTGCCATTGCTAAGGCCACAATGGCATCATAACCTTATAAATATAATGACCTTGAATGGATTTGACTCTAAGAGATTTCACTTTAGTTTTTTATTTTCTGCAAAAGGTACAGTCGTTTCTTGGACGGTGCTTAAAAAGAACAGTTAAAAGGGACAAGCCGTAATTACATATATTCAGTACATATATTCAGAAGTCAGCTGACTTCTGTCCAGCTTGGCTCCCCATGGCCTATCATGGCAATAATACAAGGCTAGAATTCTCTGGCTGAAAAAGTGTGCAAGTTCTCAGCCACAATGGAGCAACTGCTGGGTTGGAAGCCTCCATGCTTCCCAACAGGATGTTCAGTGAATAATCACCATTCCTGGCACAGACGGTCCCAACAGGTCAGGGCTGAGTTCAGTGACATGGTAGTTAGAGGAAATGCTGAGCCTAGAGTTTCCCAGATCTGTGATCTATGATAAATATCATGCTGAATTCCCACGCTCTCCCTTTCCAAATCCAGGTAATGCAAACATGAGAGTTTTTTAGTCATTTTAATTTTGCTTCCATTTTCCTTTCTTCCAAGAACAGTTTGTATTGACTTAAACTTCAAAAAATGTATCTGTTTGTGATTCCTGTATAAATACTGTTTTATACTGTTGTTTATGTTCATTATAGGAATATGAAAAGAAATGAAATAATTGGTGAAAATGGGAGAAAGAAACCAAGTAAGAATGATCAACAAACACAATATTTTCTCCAAGTTAGCTGTATATATCAGTTCACACCTTCATCTTTTCTGTTCTAGACAGAAAGACGTAAAGGAAAGGTTTGGCATTAGATAGTCCTGGTTTTGAACTGCAGCTTACCCACTTGCTGGTTGCCTTCTTTGAAGTTTTGTTTTTCCACCCATAAAATCAGGATGACAAAAACTCACAGAATTGTTGGGAAGATGAAGGGAATGATGTTTGTGAGAATAGCTATTACAGACCCTGAATGATTAAGTGTATTCAATCAATGCTAATTCCCCTCTCCTCAGACTCTTCCCTTCCTCAGTGGAGCACCCCAATAGCATCCTAACCAAATCCCTGGTTCTTAAACTTGTCCCTCTTTGACCCACTCTCCAAACAGTACTTCTCTGACTTTAAATGTTAACGTGCATACAGGGGAGGGGGTTAGCTCTGTCTGGAGTGGGGTCTGAGAATCTTTGAGCTCCCAGCTAGTGCTGATGCTGCAGGTAAAGGCCAACGTTTTGCACAGCAGGCTTCACCGACCTGGGCAGTGACTTGGACATCATTCTTCCTTCCCATCCCACATGGTTCCTTTCAGTTCCAGCCCTCAGCCCGGAGCAGGTACCTTCGGCTTCCTACCTGAGGAGACTCTCCAGCACACACTGGCTCTTCAGTGCCCTTGAGTGGGTCCATCTGGCTTCTACACCCTCTTGGCTCCCCAGATTTAGAGCTCGGTGTCTCGATTTCTCCATGCCGGGAGTTTTGCCTGTGATGCTTGACGTCCT
Organism: Tolypeutes matacus; assembly: GCA_026826555.1. Classification (NCBI taxonomy): domain Eukaryota; kingdom Metazoa; phylum Chordata; class Mammalia; order Cingulata; family Chlamyphoridae; genus Tolypeutes; species Tolypeutes matacus. Next base: position 25,067,725 of record JAKSZT010054335.1, read on the forward strand.
GCCTACAGTTTCTACCTTGCCTCTTGTTAACAACGATTTTGGTTTTTGCACCTGGGCCTTGCTGCTTGGCTACCGACCCCCACTCCTGCTGCAAAGGAGAATTCAGTGCACTGTTTCTGCCCAGACGAGCCAGCCTCTTACTTTGCTTTCTCTTTCAGGAATACACGGAAGGCCACAGTGCGGGTTAACTGCTGATGTCCTCCCACCGGCGCCCTTTATTGCAGCGGGGTTGCATCTGGACCGTGAACTTCTCACCCAGCAGGTGCTGCATCCGCGAGCTGCTCGGAGTTTTCTCTCAGTGGGGTTTGCAGCCGAGCTGTGCAACCTGCTCTGTGATTTTATGTACATCTCCCCTTGTGGTATTGTTTTGCTTTTTCTTTGGGATAAGAGGGAGCGTATTGTAGTGATAAAGAGCCCGGGGCCTTTATCACTACAGGCTTCTGCCACTAACTAGCTGGGTGACTGGGTGTCCTCCTAGGGTTGCTAAGAGGGTTAAATTAAATATTTGCAAAGCACTTAGAGCAGTGCCTGGCACTTAGTAAGGGCTTGAAAGTGACATTTGTTTGTTAGGGGAGTCGTGGGAGTTGGAAGATGGGGACTTGTATGAGAGCAGGTTTGCGAGATAAGGTTTTCAGGCACGGTTTTGATTGGTTATTGGTGGTAACATCGTGTTGTTGAATAAAAAGACCCGCTAACTTGTAGAGTGTCCCTTGGCCAAAGCAGCAGGATTTGGAAGTCTCGGAAAGATTAAGCGCAGAGTGGGAATTCCGCGTCTGCAGCCTAAAAAGCCGCAGCTCGCTGTCCTGCAGACTGCTGGGCGCCCTGCTCCTTCGGCCTCCCGAGTCGGTACAGGGGGTGTGACTGCCTCCTGCAGGGGGCAGTAGGGTGTCTGCAGGAAAGCGCAAGGTTTCGGATTGACGGACGCTGCCGCTTGGGCCCGTGAGGAGCCTGGAGCAGCGCTGGGGAGGCGTAAACGCGCCCGGGGCGACACTGCGGGAAGGTGGAGTGAGCTGTAGGTCCCGCCTGGCTGGCTGCCTGCCCATCTGGACGTGGTGGCCCTCGGGGGGTCTGTCAAAGGCTTGGCATTTCCAGAGCCTGTTTCCACAAGGCTGCCGCTTGCTGTCCACTTTGAGTAAATGGGGAAGTCTCTAAGGGCCCTCAGTCTCTTGTGTGATTTGTCCCTCTGATTACCCACAGACCAGCCCATTATAGCCATTGCTATACCCAAGTGTGATCTGAGGGGTGGGCTTGCGTTCCTGCACCTCACCGCCTTGGTCAGCCTTCTCTTCTAAGGACCCTTTCTTTCTTCAGGAGACCAGGTAACAGGTATCCTTCTCATTCTGTACCTTTACAGATCTGTTGCCATTAGACTCTAGTAGGTTTTGGGTTTCTGGTTTTTGTTTTTGTTTGTTTTATAGTACGTAACAAGAATAAACTGTGCCAGGCATCTCATTTCTTTATGTGCTAAATCAAATATGAAACAACATTTTATAATTTCTAAACAATATTTCTTTATTTTCTAAGTAAAAGCATATCCTTAGATATATCTGAGGATGTATTCAGAAAGAAATTTAGAGCTTTACTTGCATTTATTACTATGCATCCCAACTGTTACAGTTAGCAAACTAGCAATAGAAGAAAATTGCCTTATTATAAAGCATAGTTACCAGAAACATACAGAAACATCATATTTAATAGTAAAACAGTAGAAGTAGTCTCATTAAAGTCAGAAACAAGATGAGGATGCTTTCTATAATTTCTTTATAGTGAGAGTGACTAGTACTGGAAGTTCTAATTAATGCAATAAGGTAAGAAAAATAAATGAGGTATACATTTTGGAAAGGGAAAGCCAAAACTAATTATTTGCCAGTGGCACAATGATCTTTATAGAAGACTTAAGAAAATCAAGTGACAAAATACTAATACTCGTAAAAGAGCTCAGCATGATAAACACCTCAATAGAAAAATGAAAAAAGATTTTAATAAATGCTTTACCAAAGAAGATATTCAAGTGATCAGTAAACACATGAAAAGATGCCCCAACATCATTTGTCATGAGTGAAATGCAAATGAAAATAACTACACACAAACAATGAGATACTACTGTGTACCTAATAGAATGACTAAAATCCAAAACACAACATATGGAGAAATTCTTCGGCACCTCTACATTCCCAACAGTGCAGTTAACGCTGAGCACAGGCAGGATTGGGAACCCACCATGACAGGTTCTAGGACCTGAGCCAATTGGCAAACTTGAGTCTTATTTTCATCTGTAAGAATTGTAACCTGTTAATTTTAGTTGAACACCTGTTTGCATTGTTTACAGTGGGTAGGAGAATGGTCCCTCACCTGTTCCAAACTCAAAGAGAAGATGGGTCACCTCTATCTACAGAGTGAGAGAGTCGAGGCAATTCTATAGGGCTAAAGTCCTGATCCTAAAGGTTTCTTCCTTCCTGGGTCCTTTATTTTGGACCAAACTTTTCTAATTTTTTAAAAAAGATTTTTTGTTTTTTAAAGATTTGTATATTTATTTATTCTCCCCCCACCCCCCCCGTTGTTTTGCGCTCACTGTCTGCGCACTATGTTTTCTTCTGTCTGCTTGTCTTCTCTTTAGGTGGCACCAGGAACCAATCCTGGGACCTTCTGGAGTGGAGAGAGGCTACACAATCTCTTGTGCCACCTCACCTCCCTGGTCTGCTGTGTCTCTTATTGTCTCTCTTTTTGTTGTTTCATCTTGCTGTGCCAGCTTTCCTGCACGGGGCAGCACTCTGTGTGGGCCAGCTCACCACGCTAGCCAGCTCGCTTTTCACCAGGAGACCCTAGGAATTGCAACCTCGACCTCCTATATGGTGGATGGGAGCCCAATCGCTTGAGCCACATCTGCTTCCCGTTTTTTTTTTTTTTAAGATTTATTTTATTTATTTATTCTCCCCCTCCCCCTCATTGTTTAAGGTCACTGTCTGCTCTCTGTGTCCATTCACTGTGTGCGCTCATTGTCTGCTCATCTTCTTTTTAGGAGACACCAGAAACCAAACCTGGGACCTCCCATGTGGGAGAGAGGTGCTCAATTGCTTGAGCCACCTCAGCTCTCTCTTTTGTTGTGTCTCTCATTGTCTTTCCTCTTTGTGTCACTTTGTTGCATCATCATGTTGCATCAGCTCGCCATACCTGCCCATTGTACCAGCTCACCTTCTCCAGAAGGCACCAGGAACTGAACCTGGGACCTCCCATGTGGTAGGCAGAAGCCCAATCTCTTGGGCCATATCTACCTCCCAAACCTTTCTAATTTTAAGCAAAGGAATCTAGAATTAATATATTTTTTTTCTTCTAGTCAAAAATGCATCTAGTGGAGAAAATTCGGAAATCCTGAAAGCCAGAAACTGAGTCAGGTTTTCTAGGGTTTATATCTTCCTGTTGAAGCCAAACCATGATAATGACCAGTGCTTGTGTGCAAATAAGACCGTTGGAGACCTCAGTGTAAATTATTTGCCACAATTTTTACAGTTCTGAATTTTAGACTATTGACCTAAAATAAAGACACCTAAAACCCTGAAAAAAAAAAAAAAAGATGACTAAGAAGCCATTGGGTGAAGCAGATGTGGTTCAAGCGGTTGAGTTCCCACCTACCTCATGGGAGGTCCTGGGTTCGGTTCCCGGTGCCTCTCAGGGAGGACAGTGAGCTGGTGCGACAGGCAGGCGCAGCAAGCTTATGCAACAAGATGACACCACCAAGAGACACAAGAAGAAAAACACAATGAGACACAACAAAGCAGGGAATGGAGGTAGCTCAAGGGATTAGGTGCCTCCCTCCCATATTGGAGGTCCCAGGTTCAGTTCCCTTTGCCTCCTAAAGAAACAAGAAAGATGAGCAGACACAGCATGTGCAAGCAAGGAGGGGGTGGGGAGAAATAAATAAAATAAATCTTAAAGAAAAAAAAAAAGAAGCCATTGTATCATTTTAGGCATGGAGTGCAATGATTAGAACTTTAAATCACCAAGCCTCAGTGAGCTACAAAGGAGGAGACTGGGCAGGTGGAAGGTTTCCTATTTCCACTGCCTTTTACCCAAGATACCCCTTAACACTTAAAGTATGTGTTTTATTGTTTAAAAAATTTTTATTTTGAAATAATTTCAAACTTACAGGAAAGTTGCAAACATAATACAGAGAACTCTGATATACCCATTACCCAATACCCAGATTTACCAACTTTAAACATTTTGCCACATTTGTTCTATCATTCTACATCTATCTATGGTCTAAACTTTTGATAATAGGTGGTTGAATAGAACATGCTTCTTGAACACTCAAAATTGCCATATACATTTCCTACGAACAAAGATCTTCAGTTATATAATCACACTAAGCACAATTATCAAGTTCAGGATGTTTAAATTTATATAAAATACAGTATATTCCAATTTTTCCAAGTATCCTAATAACACCCTTTTGAGAAATCTACTCCGTTATTAGATCCAGCCCAGGATCAGGTATTGCAGCATTTGTCACTGTCTGTTTGGTTTCTCTCTCTCTTTAGATTTGTGGTAACATCTACACAACAAAAACTTTTCCATCTCAATCACTCCCAAGCATACAATTCAGTGGCATTAATCACATTCACAATGTTGAGCTATCATCCATTATTAAAACGTCCCATCACCCCAAATAGAAATCCTGTACCCATTATGCATTTTGCCTGAACTCCTCCCCCCACACCAACCTGTCCTCTACTTTCTGTCTCTATGAATTTGCATATATTTAAGTAAATTAGGGAATAGCCACAAAATGGAACACTATACAAAATGCTAAAAATAATTTGGCAGCTCTATATTGATTGACATGAAGACACATTTGTGATCTGCTCTTAAGTTAAAAAGCAAAACAAAACAAAAACATGTGCACTGGGAGGGAGCACAAAACTGGGCACTGGGAATGCTGAATGTCTTGATCTAACTGCAGATTACACAGGTGTATGCAAATGTCAGAGTTCACTGAGCTGTGCATAGAGACTTGTGTACTTTACTATGTATAAATTTTACCTTTGCACACAAGAAAAAGGGAAAAAAATAAAAGGAGAGATTATTAGATGCAAACATGGACTCACCAAAAAATAGTCATACCAATGAACCAACCAATCAACAAACCACATGACATAATCTTACATATGGTAGGAACTCACTTTTGTTTTTTCTGAATGAAGACATTTAAAAATATACACTTCTGGACAATCCCCAAGTCCTGAAAAAGCCCCTGTATTTCAACTGCCCTTCCCCTCCCTGCCCCGACAGTGTCCAGTGGCCACCGGCTCCACCTGTTATAATTTCTTCCATTGCTAGAATGACAATATGTCTACAACAGAATATCATCAAGTCCACTCTAGTCCATAGCTCTTCCCCCAATCCTGAGGGGACTGGGATGGTGACGTCCACTCCACCTCCAAGTGAGAGTATGGGATATAAGCCCATGGATATGGTGGATGGGATGATCCTGCCTGCAGCTGCAGGCTCTCTCCATTCCCTGGGATGGCCATTGCCCATTGTTGTCTCCTCGCCAGGTGACTTGGATGAGTCCATTGAGCTGTAGGGTAGGAGTTGCAGCTCCACCGAGATTCCTGAGTGGCGTTGCGGCAACAGATGTAGACCATTTTACATCAGCATAGACCATGCAGAACTGTGTGGGAGAGAGCGTGGTCTACGATGTGAACTGTGGTCCATGCTTAGTGGCAGAGCCCCAGGATGTGTATATCCATTACGGGTGATGAGCCACACTAAGGAAGGATGTTGGAGGTGTGGGAGGTGGGGAACATGGGAATCCCTGTAATTTCTGTGTAATATCTAGGTAATCTAAGCACCTTTTAAAAAAAAAAAAAAATATATATATATATATATATATAAAATAACATTTATGTAAGCAAATGCACATATATGCATATATATTTATATATCATTTTACAAATATTGGTATGTATTGTGAAAAATTTTATTTTCACCCACAATAAAAAAACATTAAAATACACACACACACACACACACACAGACACACACTTCTGGAAGATTATTTACCAAATATGAAGAGTGGTTCTCTTATGAGTCCATCTCTTTCTCTCCCTCCCCCTTCCCCTCTTCCCCCCTCCCCTCCTCTGCCTGTCTGTCTGGCTCTCTCCCCGCCCCCCCTCGGTCCCTGCCCCTCCCCCACCCTCCCCAGTTCAGGATCCGGTTGGAAGGCCACGGTCGTGCGGAGCCTGGCTCGCTGGCAGAGCTCCCCTGGGCCGCGCAGTCGGTTCCCAGCTGGGCAGCCAGAGTGAACCCTGGTCTGTGGGCGAGGTCCGCTCGCCCCTTTCTCGCCCCTTCCCCTGCCTCCACCTCCCGCCCCTAGGCCGTGCTCTCTCCTTGCCCGGGACGCGAGCTGCCCGCGGCTTCTGGAGCTCCAGGGCTGCTCCTTTGCGCACCGCCTGCGCCTTCCTCTCTCCTTCACGCCCGGGGCTCCCGCGCCGGCTCCCCCGACAGGCTTGGCCTGGCCCCCCAAGTGGAACCTCGCGGCCCTTCCCCAGCCACCCTCTCGCCTGCTGGGTTTGTCTTCGCAGCACCTTCCCCGCCCCCCAGACCTCGCGCTGCCCCCCTGCTGGGCCCGCGCAGCCCCTGGCCTGGGCGGGAACACGAGCCAGCCTGCGTGGCGGAGCACGGGGTAGGCCTTTCCTCGCGGGACTTGTCTTTTCCTGGAGTGTTTTCCAGTGAGCATGCATTACCTGTATCATTTTATTTATTTTTATTTATTTATTTATTTTTAAGATTTTATTTATTTATTGACTTATCCCCCCCCTTGCTGCTTGTGCTCGCTGGGTCAGCTAACCACGCCATGCGGGCGGGCCCGCCCTCACCAGGAGGCCCTGGGAACCGAACTCGGGGCCTTCCATATGGTAAACGGGAGCCCCACTGATTGAGCCACAGCCACTTCCCTACCTGTATCATTTTAAAACCGAATAAGGATATCTCTTTTAAAAAAGAAAAATGCTTCCTTCCTGAAATTAAAAATGTCAGAAGCGGGTGGGACTTCTCACGTGGGCGTGAAGGAAGGAGCTTATGTGGGAACATGAATCTTAAAGAAGTTTTCCGGGGGTTCGTGGCTGCACTCATCTCAAAGGTTGCCCAAGAAGGTTTAGATCCCAAAGCCAGGCCAGCGTGTAAATAGAACACATCTTTTCGGAGGACGCGTTTTCATTTCTTTGAAGTCTCCACCACAGAAACTTCCCTGCACAAATGATTGTTCATTCTCCGAGCAAGAGACCTCTTGACCGAAGCCCACCTCCCAGGGGAGACCCATCCTCTCCCCAGCAGCTGTCCAGGTGATCCACGAAAGGAAGTTCCCTCAGCCACAACCGTCTCCCTCTGGGCAGAGGGGAGAAGCTTCCTTTGGAAGTGCTGCTTGGCCTCAATGCTTCGGGAGTCTTTTTTTTTTTTTTTTTTTTTTAACTTATTTTTGTATCATGTTACCTCCCTCTGGACAGGATGGAAAGATTACTTTACTTTTACCCCCCCTTTAGAAAAACCTACCATTTTCCTGGCAATTATGCAGCTATTAACATGGTTTAGCAAGTTCAACACATTCTTCCCTGTTGTGTTTATGCTTCTTTTGTCCTGTGGTAATTCCATAATTCCACTACTTTTTCCTGTAAGGTTTCTGAATCCTTGGCCTGTGCAGTACTGTGCGAAAATAGTGGGGGTTCCTCTTATTCTGCCCCCCGCCCCCCCCAAGCTTGGCTTGCCATTCACATGCCACTGACTTTTCTACCCTCCTGCAGGGTTTAATGACAGATGGGGTGCAGTGCCAGGTGGGAATGTCAATGCCCTTTTCCAGAATCTTTGATCCTAATCGACAAGCGAATCCTGCACAGGCGGCGGGGGTGACACCACAAAATATATAGAAACGGAAGAAAAGCTAAAATTGGAGTGCTAGAAGCTGCCAAAAAGCTTTGCAAAATAAGCAAACCAAACTTTGCGGCAGGGTGATGGAGAAGAGATGTAGGTTGAGAAACCAAGTCCATGGGATCAGCTGTGGACAGAACACAATCAGGAGTGTGGGCTAAGCCTACTTGTGTGCTTTATCCTTCCCAGGTGTGGGCCCCCACAGGGCCTAGGTTTTCTGGCAAAGTCCTTCGTTCATCTGTTCTCTCCCTTTTACTCATCAGTTCCCTAATACCTGTCAGTTTTCCAGCAGCAGCAGCAGGAACGACAGCAGCGTCCACCGAGCCTTCCCTGAGGCGGGTAGGATGCTCAGCACTGCAGGAACTGCTGCCGGTGGCGCGCCCCAAAACCTGATGAGGTAAATACTGCTCCTTTCCCCCATTTTTCTCCAATGGGGAAACTGAGGCCCAGAGAATTTAAGTGACTTACTGAGGTTCTCCAGCACCTAAGTGGGAGAGAGAAGGCTGTATCACTCTGGAGCCCTGGGTGCTGAAGTTCTTCCGACGTTCTCTTTTAAGCCTTACACTTTATGAGGTGCTGTTAAATCTCCTCTCTCAGCGGGGAAGGAAGCCGAGGCTCAGCAGCCTCCTTGGAACAAGCCGCTTCCAAATCCAGCCCAACTGAGCCTCCTCAGGAGACTCCAGGGTGTTGACAGGGCTTCACCTTTGCCCACCTGAGATTGTTGGCTCCAAGCCAGAGAGGTTGCCTCGAAAACACTTTTTAAAAAAAAAATTTTAAAGATACTTTCTTTCTCATATATATATAAACATATATATGCACACTTTTTTTTTTTTTTAGAAGATACTGGGGTTTGAACACAGGACCTCATAAATGGGAAGCAGGCACTCAACCACTTGACCTATACCCACTCCCCACACACATATTTTTATATATAAATAAAAATGTGATGTATATTTTATATATACATCAAAGTTCAATGAGTTGTGTGCATAAGAGTCTATATAATACTGCTTATATATTAAATGTTGTATTATATATTCTATAATATAGCATATATTTATATTAATAAAATATCTAAACTCTGATGTCTACCTTGAAATTGCCAATACATTCACATGTCCATATTTTTTTAAAAAACAATTTATTGAAGTAGAGCATTCATACATGAGCATACATAAAAATAAATGTTCAGTAAACATTGTGAACTTACAAACAGACATGCATAACATCATACAGGGCTCCCACACATCACCCCACTACAAATACTTTGCATTGTTGTGAAACATTTATTAACAAATTATGAAAGAGCATCGTCAAAGTATTACTACTGACTATAGTCCACATCTTCCTCCCCTATACATTTTTTTTTTTTTAAGATTTTATTTATTTATTTATTTACCCCCCCCCCCTGCTGCTTGTACTCGCTGTGTTCATTTGCTGTGCGTTTTTCTGTGTCTGCTTGTTTCCCTTTGTTGGGTCATCCTGCTGCATCAGCTCATCACGACACACAGGCTGGCTTGCCTTCACCAGGAGGCCCCGGAAATCGAACCCGGGGCCTCCCATATGGTAAACGGGAGCCCTATCTATAGAGCCACATCCGCTTCCCCCTATACATTTTTTTAAGGGTGTATTTATTTATTTATTTACTTTTATCCATTTTTACCCACCCCGCCCTTTTTGCTGTTTTTGTGTCCATTTGCTGGACAACTCTGTGTCCATTTCCTGCCCTTTCTTCTCCTCCTTCTCCTCCTGTCTTCACTGGGATTCGATCCTTGGATGTGGGAGAGAGGCGTCCTACCACCTGCGCCACCTTAGTTCCTGTTTTTTTTGGCGTGTCTTGTCTTGGCTCTCCCTCATGTCACTCTCCTGTTATGTCATCATCTTGCTGCGTTGCTCGTGGGGCCTGATGGCTCACCCGCTTGTGGGGCCTGGTGGCGCACCCACACACGGGGCCTGGTGGCCCACACGCCTTCTATATTTTTCTTTTTTTAATTTTTACCAGGAGGTCCCGGGGATTGAACTCAGGCCCCTCCATATGGGAGATGGACGCTCAACTATTCGAGCCACATCCGCCCCCTGCTATATCTCTTAAGGTTGACCAAAGATACCAAAGAGTTACAGTATTTTCCCATACAGGATGGTCATATAATAAATCAGGCTTAGTTTATCACCAGCATTCTAAAACCCAGACCTAGGGAGAAAAACTAGGTCTGGGGACACATGCATGGCTTCTAATGTAGTGAATGTTTAGCCTACCCTGATTATCACAAAATCAGGGCAGTGAGAATATTCTCAGTCGTTATTAATATATACCTTTTAGATGTAGATAGCTTGGGCTTGGATGCAGATCCACTTATTTATTAAATGGACAACTACTGTTATGCCTTACCTCTTAGGTCTAGGATCTGCTCGGTGATGGATGATACACTCAGCTCCCCTGGACTTTTATTTCCTCTAACTTGTAGCTGAACGTTAGTGTTTCCTTCAATTATAAAGTAAGTAACACATCCCAGAAATATTAGTAGCACATGTCACTGTCTCCAATAGAACTCACAGATATTTCTATATCACATTACAATTCTCACTGTTATTTTGAAAAATCTTTTTTTTTTTTTTTTTTTTACCGGGAGGTCCCAGGGATCGAACCCGGGTCCCTCCATGTGGGAGACGGACACCCAACCAGTTGAGCCACATCCGACCCCTTGAAAAATCTTTTACGGTCATCCTGACTTCAAAATTACGGTGGCCATGCAGCCTGCCACCAGTCTTAATGCATGGATACAGAAACACATATTACTATATTACAAGATTTTTAAAATAATGGATAATTTCAATGGATACTAATGGGTAATCCATTACTATATATTTCAATATAATTGGTTTCCATTTTATTTTGTTTTATTTTATTTTATATTTTATTTATGTATTTAAACAATGCTCTGAGAAGGGTTCCACAGACTTCACCAGCTGTCACAGGGGTCCAGGGCTCAAAAATGATTCAGAAATTCTGCTCAACCAGACTGAAGACGTTCAAGTGAAATTTATTTCTGGGGAAGCGGCTGTGGCTCAATCAGTGGGGCTCCCGTTTACCATATGGGAGGCCTTGGCTTCGGTTCCCGGGGCCTCCTGGTGAGGGCAGGCCCGCCCGCGCAGCGTGGTTAGCTGACCCAGCGAGCACGAGCAGCAAGGGGGGGATAAATGAATAAATAAATAAAATCTTAAAAAAAAAAAAAAAAAGAAATTTATTTCTGAACCACAGAAGGGTGGGAATCCTACTTCAGGACCCTGCCAGCAATACTTCAACAATTGTTCTGAATTCAAGGGAGCTGGTAGTGGGGGGTGGCAGAGTGCACAGTGACGGAAAACACTTGCTTAAGAAATGAGAACAGAAGAGGAGGCATCTGTCCCAGTTCTTTTTGTCACTTCCTTCAACATTCCACAGTGCTTCCCATCTGGGCCTGGGGAGCTGCTAGTACTTAGTTGTCACGGCGATATCCTTTGCTATTGAAAATAATAACTCTCAAATTCCTCACTTTTGGTAAGAGCCTCAGTATTTCAGTGGCACCAAGGCAAAAATAGATTTATTGAAAATGTATTGCATAGTTTTCAGTGAAGCTCAACCTTGGCCCATCACGTAGAAATGCATGATGAACTGTTGCTGCTTTGCTGGCTGGTGAATCCAACTGAAAGCTCCAAGCTCAGGATGAGCATAGTGTGATTAAGAGAGAGAAAGAGAGAGGGAGAGGAGAGAAGGAAGGAAGGAAGAGGAAGGATGGAAGGAAGGGAGGGAGGAACGTGTTGACTTTATTAAAGGGACTTTTAATTAGATGTGTTTGCAGATGAACACTTCTGGTTATTTCTCTCTCTCTCTCGTTTTCCTATTCTCTGATGAATTTTAATGGCAATGATCTAATTATAGTATAAGTAGTAAATTATTAAATGGAGTTAGGCCTGGATTTGAAACCTGGTTCCACCACTTTGTAGCTATGAGAATTTGGGCAAATTAAAGTCTTTGCACCTCGTTTTTCTCATCTGTCAAATGGGGTTTCCAAAAGTAGCTGTCTCATGGGGTTGCTTTGAGGATTTGATGAAGAAAGTCCTCCAGGGGAGTTTTGCTCATCCAGGGTGTGTGTGTGTGTGGGGGGGGGAGGGGTAAATAAAATGGGGACTCCAACTCAGACCTACTAAATAAGGACCTCTGGAGATGAGGCCCCAGATACTGCAACTGTTAAAGCTCTCAGCTGACTTTCCTACCTCACTGGAGTTGTTCACTGTTACCATTAAACACAAAAAGTCCCACTCAAGTGGCGTTGCCAGGCCCTTTCTGCCATCTCACCTCGCTGACCCTATTAAGGAGAGAGAAGATGAAGAAGGTGGAGCCTAGAAGTTGAGGAGTTCCTAGCTCAGGGCTCTCACCTTTGCCTCCCCCAGCACTGAAACCCCACAGCCCAATTCCCCTTGCAACCTCTGTCCATATTTTTCAAAACAAAAAGATTGTTGTCTTTTTTTTTTTTCCTAATCACAAGAGCAACATTTGTTTATTAGAGAAATATCAGAAAAATACAGGTAAGCAAAAAGGAAAATGTATTTATCATTTAAAAAGCATTCTTATCTTATTTTCTAATTCTTCAAGCCCTCTGTGCTTTTGCTGACTGTGGCTGCCCTTTGCCCAGATGTCCTGTGTCTAAACTTAATGATTTTATTTCACAGTGTCCTGCATCACTTTCAGCCTTATGTTAACTGTGTCTTGGAAGAATTTTTAATACAGGAATTTTTTTTTTCCTGCCACATTCATTTCACATAATGCACCTAGCTTTTCCTCTCATTCTTTCTTCATTTTGTACGTAACCAAATGAATTTAATTCAGAAGCATGAATGGAGAGTCTTCATTCAATGTGAAAGGCACTGTTGAATCATTTTAGTTGTTTCCAGAGAAGATCTGATTTGCCAAGATGCTTTATATGATTAATGTACTTCCTTACGAAGGGAAAACTAAAAATCAGTAATGACTTTGTGAGTTGAAAGAATTTTAGAAGCTGTCCATATCCCTCCACTCAGAAATGGTTTGAAAACCAAAGTTCTGATCTCCTTCTAGTGATATTGGAAGAGGAAATGGAAGTAAGTTTGTACCTGGACTTCAAAATACCTCCCCCACATTTTCCATCAGTTAGAGCGTTATTTGAGCCAACAAACTTGTTTTAAAATGGTATGACCCCACAGGGATACTTCCAGTGGGTCATTAGCAACTCACTTCAAACTCCTTTGATATTGGCCTTCCTCCCAGCACTAGACAGAGAGCCACCAAACCTGGGAATCACAGTTTGAATGGCCAAAGGAGATATTTCCTTTGGGTGCTGAGGGCACCATGTGGGACAGCTCAGCTTATGAAGCCTTTTGCTTCCTCTGTTTCCCCCTGTCTGTCCCCAATTCCTGCCGGGGGACTTTCAGAAGGCACTTGCCTGTTAAGAGGCCAGAAAAGATTGTCAGCCACAGTTTTCTTATCTGCAAAATGCAAAGATTGAAAGGAAACAGTGTTTGCAAAGCCCCTAGCATGGTGATGGCCTAGAATAGTAAACGATCATCATCATCATCGCCTGTGCCACTCCACCTTTGGCATAGGTAAGGTGGTTTTATATATAGACATACACTTCTCCCCAGAAAAAAAGAGAGAGAAGTGTGAGAACTTTCATCCCTATAATTCTATGGCATTCTCTGACACCAGTGATAACATCCCCTTTCATTAACCAGGCAGGAATGTTGTTAGATAAAACTTAAACGACCTGGTTAAGAACGAGCAACACGGGCTTGAAATGGACAAACTACTCAGGCCTGTGAATGTTAAACTGTGGTCTTTAGACCTCCCTTAAAAGAATCACCAAGGAAATCTATTTAAAATGAACTTTGCTAAATGTGCAAATGATCTGGGAACGTCATGCAGGAAAGATGCTATTCAGAACTCAACGGAAAGCCGATGTGGCTCAATCGATAGTGCTCCCGTTTACCATATGGGAGGCCCCGGGTTCGATTCCCAGAGCCTCCTGGTGAAGGCAAGGCAGCCTACGGGGCGCGGTGAGCTGACGCAGCAGGACGATCCGGGAGGGGGAGACAAGCAGACACAGAAAAACGCACAGTAGATGAACACAGCAAGCACAAGCAGCAAGGGGGGATAAATACATAAATAAAATAAAAATTAAAAAAAAAAAAGAACTCAACGGCCAACATGAGGAAGCCTGTACTAGTCGAAGATGGGAAAATAGCAAGGGGAAAATGTCAGTGGATTGGAGCATAGATGTTCAAATCCATACATTCAAAGGATGAAAACGAAGAACCAAAAACCTCAAGGATCACTTTCACAGGATGCTAGGGAAACAACTTATTATTCTGAATACTAGTAAAATAGAGGGAAAGAAGCAAGCATTTATTCTCCCTCTCCTATTAGAGCTGAACCTCAGCATAAGTAGGTAATGGATGCAAGGAAGTTGCTCTTTTATAGAAGAATTCTAACTAGCAGACCGAGGTGGAATGATGGACAGCACCACTGGGCCACCGCTAATGAATTAATTAGGTGTTGAGCACCAATATTTTCTAACATGACACAAGGAGAAACAACCAGCCATTAAGTGCCTCCTGATGGAGCGACACCACTGCCATCTAGCCAAAAAATCAAACCTCAGTCTCATTAGGCAGCTAGAGCCAACCACCAATTTACAGGAAATAAAGGAGGTGAAGGAATATGTTAAACACCTCAGGGATGTAATCAGTGAAATCTATACTGTGGGAAGCTTAACAGGACAAGAGGTCTGTTTCATCAATGAATACATTCAAGGGGGAAAAAAAAGAAACTATAACTTAAAAAGGAACTAAAACCATACTGGCCAATTGAAACAATGACTTTTATTATGATCCTATTTCAAACAGACAACAAAAATTATTTATTTATTTATTTTTTACCATTGTTTCAATTTTATTCAAATTGGGTGTAATCTCCCTAGGTTTATACAGATACTAATAAAATAAATTAGCATTATAACTATTAGATCTTTAAGATGATGAAAATTTTAAGTTTGTGGGGTTTTTTTTACTTTATTTTGTACATTTAATAATCGAAAATATAAACAATTAAAAAACTAAAAGGTAAACAGATGAATAAATATATACCTTTCTCAAGTAAATGTAATAGATACATATAAAAAAAATTTTGAATCAAACAATATGTTACACAATATATTTGGTTCATAGTAATGCATTCATACAAGTATTTGTCCTTCTGTGTCTGGCTTGCCTCGCTCAACATAATGTCCTCCAGGTTCATCCATGTTGTCATATGCTTTACGACTTCATTTCTTCTTACAGCTGCATAATATTCCATTGTGTGAACAGGCCACAGTTTGTTTATCCATCCGTCTGTTGATGGACACCTGGGTTGTTTCCAACTTTTGGCAATGGTGAATAATGTTGCTATGAACATCGGTGTGGAGATGTCTGTTCGTGTCACTGCTCTTAGTTCTTCTGGGTATACCCAGTAGTGGTATTGCAGGGTCACATGGCAAGTCTATATTCAACTTCCTTAGGAACTGCCAAACAGTCCTCCATAGTGGCTGTACCATCCTGCATTCCCACCAACAGTGAAGAAGTGTTCCTATCTCTCCACATCCTCTCAGTACTTGTAGTTCTCTGTCTTTTTAATACTGGCCATTCTGATAGGTGTGAAATGATATCTCGTTGTAGTTTTTTTTTTTTTTTAAAGATTTTATTTATTTATTCATTTATCCCCCCCTTGCTGCTCGTGCTCGCCGGGTCAGCCAACCACGCCATTCGGGCGGGCCCGCCCTCACCAGGAGGCCCCGGGAACCGAACCCGGGGCCTCCCATATGGCAAACGGGAGCCCCACTGATTGAGCCACAGCCGCTTCCCTCGTTGTAGTTTTGACGTGCATTTCCCTAGTCTTGAGCGATGTTGAGCATTTCTTCGTGTGTTTTTTTGCCATTTGTATTTCTTCTTTGGAGAAATGTCTATTCAAGTCTTTTGCCCATTTTTTAATTGGGTCGTTCATCTTTTTATTGTTGAGTTGTAACATCTCTTTATATATCTTGGATATTAAACCGTATCAGATAAGTGATTTCCAAATATTTTTTCCCATTGAATTGGCTGCCTTTTCACTCTTCTGACAAAGTCCTATGAGGTGCAAAAGTGTTTAATTTTGAGGAGGTCCCATTTATCAACTTTTTCTTTTGTTGCATGTACATTGGGTGTAAGGTCCAAGAAACTACCACCTACTACAAGGTCTTCAAGATGTTTCCCTACATTTTCTTCTAGTAGTTTTATGGTCCTGGCTTTTATATTTAGATCTTTGATCCATTTTGAGTTGATTCTTGTATAGGGGGTGAGATAGGGGTCCTCTTTCATTCTTTTCATTATAGATATCCAGTTCTCCCAACACCATTTGTTGAAGAGACTGTTTTTTCCCATTAGCATGGGCTTGGTAGGTTTGTCAAAAACCAGTTGACTGTATAGGTGAGGGTTTATTTCTGGGTTCTCAATTCTATTCCACTGATCAATGTGTCTATCTTTATGCCAGTGCCATGCTGTTTTTTTTATTTTCATTTTTATTTATTTTTTTTAACTTTATTTTGTACATTTAATAATTGAAAACATAAGCAGTTAAAAACTAAAAAGTAAACACAGATGAATAAATATATACATTTCTCAATTAAATATAATGGATACATGTAAATTTTTGTGTGTGTGTGTGAATCAAACAATATATTACACAATATATTTGGTTCATATTAATGCATTCATACAGTATTTGTCCTTTTGTGTCTGGCTTGCTTCACTCGACATAATGTCCTCCAGATTCATCCATGTTGCCATATGCTTTATGACTTCATTTCTTCTTACAGCTGCATAATATTCCATCTTGTGAATAGACCACAGTTTGTTTATCCACTCATCTGTTGATGGACACCTGGGTTGTTTCCAACTTTTGGTAATGGTGAATAATGTGGCTATGAACATCGGTGTGCAGATGTCTGTTTATGTCACTGCTCTCAGTTCTTCTGGGTATATACCCAGTAGTGGTATTGCAGGGTCACATGGCAAGTCTATATTCAACTTCTTTAGGAACTGCCAAACAGTCCTCCATAGTGGTTGTACCATCCTGCATTCCCACCAACAGTGAAGAAGTGTTCCTATCTCTCCACATCCTCTCCAACACTTGTAGTTCTCTGTCTTTTTAATAGTGGCCATTCTGATAGGTGTGAAATGATATCTCATTGTAGTTTTGATTTGCATTTCCCTAATCATGAGTGATGTTGAGCATTTCTTCATGTGTTTTTTTGCCATTTGTATTTCTTCTTCGGAGAAATGTCTATTCAAGTCTTTGGCCCATTTTTTAATTGGATCATTTGTCTTTTTATTGTTGAGTTGTAACATCTCTTTATATATCCTGGATATTAAACCCTTATCAGATATCTGATTTCCAAGTATTTTTTCCCATTGAGTTGGCTGCCTTTTCACCCTTCTGACAAAGTCCTCTGAGGTGCAAAAGTGTTTAATTTTGAGGAGGTCCCATTCATCTACTTTTTCTTTTGTTGCACGTGCTTTGGGTGTGAGGTCCAAGAAACCACCACCTACTACAAGGTCTTGAAGATGTTTCCCTACATTTTCTTCCAGTAGTTTTATGGTCCTGGCTTTTATATTTAGATCTTTGATCCATTTTGAGTTGATTCTTGTATAGGGGGTGAGATAGGGGTCCTCTTTCATTCTTTTGGTTATAGATATCCAGTTCTCCCAACACCATTTGTTGAAGAGACTGTTTTTTCCCTTCAGCGTGGGCTTGGTAGGTTTGTCAAGAACCAGTTGACTGTATAGGTGAGGGTTTATTTCTGGATTCTCAATTCTATTTCACTGATCGATATGTCTATCTTTATGCCAGTACCAAGCTGTTTTTTTTTTTTTTATTTTTTTTTATTTTTTTTTTTATTATGGGTAAAAATCAAAATTCTCACAATACATACAAACATTTGCAAAATGATATATAAATATATATGCATATATGTGTATTTGCTTACAAAAATGTTATTTATATATATATATACATATATTTTAAGAGGTGCTTAGATTACCCAAAATATTACACGGAACCCACTGGGATTCCCATGTTGCCCACCTCCCACACCTCCCACCACATCCCACACAAACATCTCCCACAGTGTGGCCCACCACCCTCAATGAACTTACACATCCTGGAGCCTTGCCACCAACCATAGACCACAGTTCACACTGTAGACCACACTCTCTCCCACTTAGTTCTGAGTGGTGTGTGCTGATTTAAAATGGCCTACATCCGTTGCCACAACAGTACTCAGGATAACCTCCAACTCCCAAAGAAGCCCCTGTATTTCAACTGCTCATCCCCTCCCTACCCCAAGTACCATGCTGTTTTGACCACTGTAGCTTTGTGATATGTTTCAAGGTCAGGCAGCGAAATTCCTCCCACATGAACCATCTATATGCTGTCTTCAGGAGACAAACCTTATGCCCAGGATGCAAATAGACTGAAAGTGAAATATTGGAAAAAGATATTTCATGTGAATAGTAACCAAAAGAGAGTAGGGGTAGCTATACTGGTGTCAGACAAAACACACTTTAAATGCAAAAAAGTGATGAGATGCAGAAGGCCATTATATATTAATAAAAGGGACACTCCACCAAGGAGTAACAGTCATAAATATCTATGCATCTAACCGTGGTGACCCCACATACATAAGGTAAACTCTGGCAAAACTGAAAGGAGAAATAGACATCTCTACAAAAATAATTGGAGACATCAGCATGCCACTCACATCAATAGATAGAACAACTAGACAGAATATCAACAAGGAAACAGAGAATTTGAACAATATGAAAAATAAGCTGGACCTAACAGACATATACAAACCACTGCACCCCAAACCTGCAGGTTATACATTCGTCTCAAGTTCATACAAGTCTCCGAAGTTAAATCAATGAGGTGAAAGATAATATGGCTAAAGAGATAAAGAACATCAGGAAGACTCTAGGCAAGTGCAAATAAGAATTTGAAAACTTAAATAGAAAAATAACAGAGCCCATGGGAATGAAAGACACAATAGATGAGATAAAAAACACATTAGAGGGAAGTGCCTGTGGCTCAATTGATTGGGCTCCCCTTTACCATATGGGAAGCCCCGGGCTCGATCCCTGGGGCCTCCTGGTGAAGGAGCTCCTGTGCAGCAGTGAGCTAAGGGCCCGCATGACGCAGTGAGCTGGCACAGCAAGATGACCCAATGGAGGGAGACAGGAAGACACAGAAAGACACACAGCAAATGGACATGGTGAGCACAAGCAGCAAGGGGGGGATAAATAAATAAAAATAAATAAATAAAAATAAATCTTAAAAAAAAAAAAACATTAGAGGCATACAACAGCAGGCTCAAAGTGATAGAAGAAAGAATAAGTGATGCAGAAAACAAAACAGCTGAAATTGAAAAGAGAGAGAACAGAGAGAGAAAAGAAAGGAAAAAATTGAGCAGGGGCTCAGGGAGTTGAATGATAACATTTAGTGCACCAACATATGTGTCATGGGAGTTTCAGAAGGAGAAGAGAAGGGAAAAGGTGTAGAAAGGGTACTTAAGGAAATAATGGCTGAAAGTTTCCCAACTCTCATGAAAGAAATGAATTTACCTGTCCAAGAAGAGCACCATAACACTATCAGAATAAATCTAAATGGACCATCTCCAAGACACATGCTACTCAGAATGTCAAATGCCAAAGGTAAAGAGAAATTTCTGAGAGCAGCAAGGAAGAAGCAAATCATCACATATAAGGGATACCCATTAAGACAGTGTGGATTTCTCATCAGAAACCATAGAGGAGAAAAAACAGTGGTATGATATAATTAGGATACTGAAGAGAAAAATTGTCAACTGAGAATTTTTATCTGGCAAAGTTGTCCTTCAAATATGAAGGTGAGTTTAAATTATTCACAAGTAAACAAAAACTAAGAGAGTTTGTAAAAAAAGAATCCACCTTTGCAGGAAGCATTAAAAGGAGCCTTACAGCCTGAAAGAAAAAGACAAGAGAGAGAGGCTTAGAGGAGAATGTAGAAGGCAAGACTAGCAAAGAGGATAACCAAAAGACAGACAAAAATAAGATATGACATATGAAAGCCAAAGATTAAATGATGGAAGTAAATAATGTATTTACAGTAATATCATTGAATGTAAATGGATTAAACTCCCTAATCAAAAGATATAGGCTGAAAGAATGGATAAAAAAACATGAGCCATCCCTATGCTGCCTAGAAGAGACTCACCTTAGACCCAGAGATATAAATTGGCTGAAAGTGAAAGGTTGCAAAAAGATACTCCATGCAAACAATAACCAAAACAGACCGGGGTAGCTATACTAATATCGGACAAAGCAGACTTTGAATGCAAAAAAAGTTATAAGAAGGAGTGGCTGTGGTTCAAGCAGTTGAGTGTCCACCTCCCACATGGGAGGTCCTGGGTTTGGTTCCTGGTGCTTTCTGAGAAAACCTAAACAAACAACAAGCAAAACAAATGAAAAAAAAAAACTAACTCAGAGAAGCCGTTATGGCTCAGTAGTTTAGCGCCGGCTTCCCACATACAAGGTCCTGGGTTTAATCTCTGGCACCCGGTACCTCAAAAGAAAAAAGTTTTAAGAAATACAAAAGGCCATTACGTATTACTAAAAGGTCACTATACCAGGAAGAAATAACCGTCATAAATGTCTATGTACCTAACCAGGGTGCCCCAAAATATGTGAGGCAAACACTGGCAAAACTGAAGGGAGAAATAGACATCTCTACAATAATAGTTGGAGACTTCAACATGCCACTCACATCATTAGATAGAATAACTAGACAGAAGATCAACAAGGAAATAGAGAACTTGAACAATATGATAAATGAGCTAGACCTAACACACATATACACAACATTGCATCCCAAATTAGTGGGTTATACATTCTCCTCAAATGTTCATGGATCTTTCTCCAGGATAGAACACATGTTGGGCCACAAGGCAGGTCTCAATAAATATAAAAAGACTGAAATAAAACAAAGCTCCTTCTCAGATCATGATGGTATGAAACTGAAGTTAATAATAGATGGGAAAGTGGAAAATTCAGAAATGTGTGGAGGCTAAACAATGCAGTCCTAAACCATCAGTGGGTCAAAGAAGAAATTGTAAGAGGAAATAGTAAATATCTCGAGATGAATGAAAATGAGAACACAACTTATCAAAATAATTTTGGGCTACAGTGAAGGCAGTGCTAAGAGGGAAATATATAGCCCTAAATGCCTATATTAAAAAAGAAGAAAGAGCTAAAATCAAAGACCTAAGTGAATACCTGGAAGAACTAGAGAAAGAACTGCAAACCAATCCCAAAGCAAGAAGAAGGAAAGAAATAACAAAGATTAGAGCAGGAATAAATGAAATGGAAAGCAAAAAATCAATAGAGAAAAGCACCCAAACAAAAAGCTGGTTCTTTGAGATGATCAATAAAATTGACAAACCCTTAGGTAGACTAACAAAGAAAAAAAGAGTGATGTAAATAAATATAACCAGAAATGAAAGGGTGGAAGTTATGACTGATTACACAGAAATAAAAAGGTTCGTAGGTGGATAGTATGAGAAACTGTATGCCAACAAACTAGACAACCTTGATGAAATGGACAAATTCCTGGAAATGCACAAACACCCTACATTGACTCAACAAGAAAGATAAGAACTCAACAAACCAATCATGAGTAAAGAGATTGAATCAGTCCTCAAAAATCTCTCAATAAAGAAAAGTCCAGGACAAGATGGCTTCACAGGAGAATTCTGCTAAGCATTTCAAGAAGAATTAACACTGGTCCTGTTTAAACTCTTCCAAAAAAATTGAAGAGGAGGGAAAATTATCCAACACATCTTATGAATCCAATATCACCCCAATACCAAAGCCAGATAAGGATACTACAAGAATAGAAAATTACAGCCCAATCTCCCTAATGAACATAGATGCAAAAATTCTCAACAAAATACTTGCAAATTGAATCCAGCAGCATATCAAGAGACTTATACACCACGACCAAGTGGGATTTACTTCTGGTATGCAAGGATGATTCGACATATGAAAATCTATTAACGTAATACACCACATTAACAAATTGAAGGGAAAAACCCACATAATCATCTCGATCAAAGCAGAAAAGGCATTTGACAAAATCCAGCATCCTTTCTTGATAAAAGCACTTCAAAAGATAGGTATAGAAGGAAAGTTCTTCAATATAATAAAGAGCATATATGAAAATCTCACAGCTAACATCATATTCAATGTGGAGAGGCCGAAAGCTTTCTCTCTAGGATCAGAAACAAGACAAGGATGCCCACTGTCACCACTGTTATTCAACATTGTGCTAAAAGTTCTAGCTAGAAAAATTAGATAAGAAAAAAAGTAAAAGGCATCCAAATAGGAAAAGAGAAAGTAAAACTCTCACTATTTGCAGGTGATATGATCCTATATTTAGAAAATTCTGAAATATCTATAACAAAGCTATTAGATCTAATAAATAAGTTCAGCAATGTGGCAGGATAGAAGATCAACATGCAAAAATTAGTAGAATTTCTACACACTAGCAATGAGCAAGCTGAGGAGGAAATGAAGAAAAAAAATCCATTTACAATAGCAACAAAAAGACTCAAATATCCAGGAATTATTTTAACCAGGAATGTAAAGCCTCTATATTCAGAAACAACAAAACACTGCTAAAAGAAATCAGTGAAGACCAAAACAAATGGAAGGACATTCCATGTTCATGGATTGGAAGACCAAACATCATGAAGATGTCAATTCAACCCAAACTGATTTATAGATTCAATGCAATTCCGATCAAAGTTCCAATAGCCTACTTTACAGAAATAGAAACATCAATTACCAAATTTATTTGGAAAGGAAAATGCATCTGAATAGACAAAAATATTCTAAAATGAGTGAAGTTGAAGGACTCATGCTCCCTGACCTTGAAATGTATCATAAAGCTACAATTTCCAAAACAGCATTGTATTAGCATAATGATAGGCACATTGATCAATGGAATTGAATTGAGAGTTCAGAAGTATACCCTCACCTCTATGGTCAACCGATTTTTGATAAGGCTACCAAGTCCACTTTTCTGGGACAAAACAGTCTCTTCAACAAATGATGCTGGGAGAACTGGATATCCATAATTAAAAGAATGAT
Organism: Tolypeutes matacus; assembly: GCA_026826555.1. NCBI lineage: Eukaryota > Metazoa > Chordata > Mammalia > Cingulata > Chlamyphoridae > Tolypeutes > Tolypeutes matacus. Next base: position 25,090,918 of record JAKSZT010054335.1, read on the forward strand.
AGAGGACCCCTATCTCACTCCCTATACAAGAATCAAGTCAAATGGACCAATGATCTAAATATAAAAGCCAGGGCCATTAAACTCTGAGAAGATAACTTAGGGAAACATCTACAAGACCTTGTAGTACAGGGGTTCTTAACCTTTTTTTTCCACGGACCCCTTTGCTATTCAGGTGAAAACCATGGACCCTTTACTAAGTCCACACTATACTGTGTATTATTTAATAAATATATCACACCCACACCAACTCATCCCAACAAGAATAATGTTTTTTGAATTTCAATTCAAGTTCATGGACCCCTTGAGCTTTGGAAGAACCCTTCTTGTAGTGGGTAGGGTTCTCTTAACCCTTACCCCCAAAGCAGGAGCAACAACAGAAAAAAATAAAAAAACAGAAATTCCTCAAAATTAAACACTCATCTCAATGCATCTCAATGGACTTTGTGAAGAGGGTAGAAAGGCAGTTTACTCAATGGGAGAAAATATTTGGAAATCACAAATCTGACAAGGGTCTAATATCCATGATATATAAAGAGATCCTACAACTCAACAATAAAAAGACAAGGGAAGCAGATGTGGCTCAGATAGAGCTCCCGCCTACCACATGGGAGGTCCCTGGTTTGGTTCCTGGTGCCTCCTAAAGAGGATGAGCAAGACAGCAAACGGACGTGACGGGCTGGCGCAATGAGCTGATGCAACGAGAGAAACAAGGAAGTCAACATAATAAGAGACACAACAAAGTGGAGAGTGGGGGTGCAAAAACAACGAGGATGTGGAGAGATATAAAAACAAAAAACAATAAAAAGACAAATAACCCAATTTAAAAAATGGGCAAAACACCTGAATAGACATTTTTCTAAACAAGAAATACAAATGGCAAAAAACAAAAACAAAACACATGAAAAAATGTTCAACATCACTGACTATTAGGGAAATGCATGTCAGAGTTACAATGAGATATCATTTCACATCTACTAGAAGGGCCACTATTATAAAAACAGAAAACTACCAGTGTTGGAGAGGATGTGTAGTGATAGGAATGCTTATTCATTGTTGGTGGGAATGTAGAATGGTACAGACACTCTGGAAGTCTATTTGGCAGCTCCTATATCATAGTAGATAGATATAGATCTACTATGTGACCCAAAAATACCACTTCTAGGTATAAACCCAGAAGAACTGAGAGTAGTGACACGAACAGACATCTGCGCACCAATGTTCATAGCAACATTATTTACAATTGCCAAAAGCTGGAAACAACACAACTGTCTATCAATTGACGATTAGATAAACAAAATGTGGTATTTACACACGATGGAATATTATTCAGCTGTAATAAGAAATGAAGTCCTAAAGCCTATGACAACGTGGATAAACCCGGAGGACATTATGTTGAGTGAAGCAAGCCAGGCATAAAAGGACAAATACTGTATGATCTCGCTATTATGAACTAAATATATTGTGTAAACTCATGGAGTTAGTAGCTAGAATATAAGTCACTCATGAATAGAATGTGGTTAGAGAATGGAAAGCGTAGGTTTAATCAGTGCTGAACTGGTAAAAAGTTGTTTGGAAATGAATAGAAATGGAGAAAGCATGTCATAGGATTTGTAATTAGGAGCGCTAATATATGGGTATGATAGTGATTTGTATTTTGTTGTTTTTTAATTAAGTAATGAAAGTACTGTAAGATTGATTGAAGTGATGAATACACAACTCTGTGATTATACAAAATGCTATTGATGGTACAGTTTAGATAAATTATATGGTTTATGACCAAAAAATATATAATAGAGTAGGTTGGGGGAAAAATACAGCAAATGTTAAGATACGGACTATAGTTAGTAATAATAGTTTGACAATGCCCTTTCATAATTTGTTACTTCTCACAACAATGCAAGATATTTGTGGTGGGGTGATGCATGGGAGCCGTATATATGTTATACATGTTTGTTTTGTAAGTATGCAACTTTTACTGTTTACTTATTTTTTATGTATGTTCATGTATGAATGATATACATCAATAAATTGGTTTTAAAATAAAAAGAAATCCGTTGACAACAAAAAGACCAAAAATCTAAGGGATGTGAACAGACATTTCTTCAAAGAAGATATACAAATGGCATGAAACGATGCTGAACATCATTGGTCATCAGGGCAATGCAAATCAAGACCACAATGAAATACCACTTTATACCCACTAGGATGGGTATTTAAAAAACAACAACAACAACAATAGAAAATAACAAGTGTAGACAAGGATGCAGGGAAATTGGAACTCTTATACATAGTTGGTGGCATTGTAAAATGATACAGCCATTGTAGAAATCAATTTGGCAGTTCCTCAGAAAGTTGAACACAGAATTACCATATGATGTGTCAATCCCACTTCTTGGTATAAACACCCCCAAGAGTTGAAAGCAGGGACTCAAGATATTCATACACCAATGTTTATAGCAGCATATATATAATAATCAAAAGATGGAGGCATCCAAAGTGAATAAACAAAATGTTGTATGTGCATGCAATAGAATATTACTCAGCCATAAAAAGGAATGAAGTTCTGAAACAAGCTATAATGTGGATGAACTTTGAAGACATCATGTTGAGTGAAATAAGCCAGACACAAAAGGACAAGTTTATTTGTATGACCTTGCTTATATGAAATACCTAAAATAAGCAAATTTCATATAGACAGGTAATAGATTATAGGTTAACAGGGTCTAGGGTGGGGAAAGGAAGGGGGAGTTATTGCTTTAAGGGTGCAGTTTCTTTTTGAGGTGATGAAAAAGTTGTGGTAATGATTGTTGATGATGGTAGCCTAATATTTAATACCACTGAATTGTGCACTTGAAACTGATTAAATCTGAAATGTTAAACTGTACATATGTTACTACAAACTACAATAAAAAGTTCAATCCCCGGTACCTCCTAAAAACAAAACAAACAAACAAAAAAACCCAACTCCCACTGGGAAGCAGATGTAGCTCAGTGGTTGAGCACCTGCTTCCCATGTATGAGGTCCTGGGTTCAATCCCTCGTAGCCCCTTTTAAAAAAATCAATAGACTATATGGATGGACTCTCAATTCAATTCTATTGCTCTACATGTCCATGTTTATGCCAATAACACGCTGCCTTGATTACTGTAGCTTTGTAGTAGGTTTTGATATCAGAAAATGTGAGTTCTCCAACTTTGCTTTCTATTTCAAGGTTGTTTTGGCAATTCAGGGCCCCCTGCAAATCCACATCCCTTGGATTTTGGGTCTTTTTGTTGTCAATGTAGTATCAGTATTTCCAACTCTACAAAAAAGTCTTTTCGAATTTTGATGGGGATTGTAGTGAATCTGTAAATCAACTTGGGGTATATTGTCATCTTAATAATATTAAGTCTTACAATCCATGAATATAGGATGTCTTTCCATTTATTTAGTTCTTTAATTTCTTTTGACAGTATTTTGTATTTTCAATGTACAAGTCTTACACTCCTTGGTTAAACTTCTTCCTAAGCATCCTTTTGATGCTATTACAAATGGATTGATGGTATTACAAAAGGAATTATTTTCTTAATTTCATTTTCAGATTGTTCATTACTAGTGTACAGAAATATAATAGATTTTTGTATATTGATATGATATCCTGCTACTCTGCTGAACTCATTTATTAGCTCTAATAGATTTTTGGTGTGGATTCCTTAGGATTTTCTATATATAAAATCATGTCTTCTACAAAAAGAAGTAATTTTACTTCTTCCTTTATAATCTCTTTTTTTTTTTTTTTTTTTTAGGTGTCCTTATCTTTTAGACATAAATACTGAAATAGTTACAGGAAAAAAATAAATGACAAGGGAAGCAGATGTGGCTCAAGTGATTGGGCTTCAGTCTACCCTATGGAAGGACCCAGGTTCGATCCCTGGGGGCTCCTGGTAAAGGCGAGCAGGCGAGCCAGGCCCAGTGGTGAACCATGCAGCAAGATGATGATGCAACAAAAGAGAGACGCAGGGAAGAGTCAAGGCAAGACGCACCAGAAACCAGGAAATGAGGTGGCGCAAGTGACAGGGTACCTCTTTCCCACATGGGAGGTCCTTAGCATCAAATCCTGGTGAAATCTGGATGAGAAAAATGAGAAGAAAAGGCAAGAAATGACACAGAAGATCACCCAATCAATGGGCACAGACAGCAAGCGGGGGTAGGGAGAGGGAGAAAAAAAACCAACAAGATGCCTGGGATTTGCTTCAGAATAATGTGTGTGAGTGACAGGGAGTGTAGATAGGCCCTGAGCTGATAATTGTTGAAGCTGGGTTATAGATATGAGTCAGGTTATTATACTAATCTTTTTACTTTGTGGATGTTTTAATGTTTCCATAATAAAAATCAAAATGATGTGAATATTCTCCCTGTCCTGATTTTGTGATAATCAGGTTAGGCTAAACATTTACTATTTTAGAAACCAAGCATGTGTCCCCAAGACCTAGTTTTTCTCCCTAGTTCTGGGTTTTAGAAAGCTGGTGGTAAACCAAGCCTGATTTATTATATGACCATCCTATATGGGAAAAGACTGTAACTTTGGGTATCTTTGGTCAGCCTTGGGAGATATAGCAGGGGGGCGGATGTGGCTCAAATGGTTGGGCGTCCATCTCCTATACGGAGGGACCTGTGTTTGATCCCCGGGTCCTCTGGGTAAAAAGAAAAAAAAGAAAAATATAGAAGGTGCGTGGGTTGCCAGGCCCCACAAGCGGGTGAGTCCCCCAGACCCTGCGCGTGGGTGCGTCGCCAGGCCCCGTGTGTGGGTGCATCATCAGGCCCTGTGTGCAGGTGCGCCGTCAGGCCCCGCCAAGCCACGCAGCAAGATGATGACGTAACAGGAGAGTGACACGAGGGAGAGCCAAGACGAGACGCGCCAAAAAACCAGGAACTAAGGTGGTGCAGGTGGTAGGACACCTCTCTCCCACATTGGAGGTTCCCAGGATCAAATCCAGGTGAAGAGAGGAGGAGAAGGATGAGAAGAGAGGGCAGGCAATGGACACAGAATTGCCCAGTGAATGGACACAAAACAGCAAAAATGGGGGGGGGGCGTGTAAAAATGGATAAAAGTAAATTAATTTAAAAAAATTAGGGTGGGTTGGGGGAAAATACAGCAAATGTAAAGTATGGACTATAGTTAGTACTGTAGTAATATTTTGACAATATTCTTTCATAATTTCTAACAAATGTTTCACAACAATGCAAAGTATTGGTGGTGGGGCGATGTATGGGAGCCCTGTATGATGTCATGCATGTTTGTTTATAAGTTCACAACTTTCACTACACACTTATTTTTTATGTATGTTCATGTATGAATGATATACTTCAATAAAATTTTTAAAATAATCAAAATGATCATGCCTGGAGCCATCACAGATGTTTGCATTCAGAATCTCTGGGATAAAAGATTAAGGAATCTTCTTTTAAATAAGCTCCCTGGAATATTCCTAGGAACAATATTGTTTGAGTATTTCTGCCTCAGTCTGTGGACTATGAATGAACGGAGCTTCTCTCACCCCAGCCCAGAGTCTACTCCAGGTTTTCACCACCCGTGCTTGGCCAAACGCAAGCCTGTGTTGGGAAGCGATGATGAAGGATGCCCCTCTGCCTTCCCCAACACCAGTGGTTCAGCACAGTGTTACTATATACAGTCTTATTTTATATTTTCATTGCTTGGGGAGGTCATAGTTGGCTAAATCCAAGTTTTCCAGAATTAATATTCCACTTGTTTATCCTTTTTTTCCTACACTATCAAATGTATCAGAGTCATGGAAACAATTTTTTTTTCCTTTTTACATGAGAATACCTTAGCAATTCAATGGGAACAGTTTTTTTTTCAAAAAAAGAATACAATAAGAAAAAAATATTTAGTTCTGCCCTCTAGATTTTGGCAGTAAAATTATAGCTCTCCAAGCCTAAATTTTTGGTGCTATCTTTTTTTTTTTTTTTTTTTAAGATTTTATTTATTTATTCATTTATCCCCCCCCTGCTGCCTGTGCTCGCTGGGTCAGCCAACCACGCCACGCGGGCGGGCTTACCCCCACCAGGAGGCCCTGGGAACCGAACCCGGGGCCTCCCATATGGTAAACGGGAGCCCTACTGATTGAGCCACAGCCGCTTCCCTTTTGTTGCTATTTTTAAACAACCTGCTTCCGAGTCCATGGACCTGTTTAAACCCACTCACTCTGCACCCAGGAGCTGCCCCCGACAGTCAAGCTTGTTTGTGCTTTCTCTACCTCTACCCCTCACTGGGACGTCAGCATCCAGCTGAGTCCTTGCATCCTGTTTGATGCCCTCTGAGCATTTAAGCCTTCAGTTTGTTAGTACATTACATTGAACTTCTTGTTATGTTGCTCCATAAAATGCCTCCTGTTATTTTTTCCCTTCTTGGGCAGAGCTAGCAATCAGACGCTTCTTGGGAAGCAGAGGCCAAGTCTATTTTGTTAATTCTCTTCACAGTCCTTGGCACAAAAGTGCTCAATAAATGTTCCTGGCTGACATCCAGGCCTACCTAATCTTATTATTACACCTAGAGAAACTAAGTATTATATCCTTATGCGATTATAAACATTTAAAAAATTGTAGCAACTGTGTGCCGAAGCGTCAATTAAGGCCTTCCAAATGGCTGACATTACCCACACATTGCTTCGCGTTTGGAAGGGGAACAAGGAACTCAACTTCAAATATGAAATTTGTTTTCAACTGAGCAGACAAGCGCTTGTTTTTCACACAAACGAAAGCTCATACGTCAGTGTTTTGTCAGTTGAACTTTTTTGTACAACTTGCATGTCATGACTTCATTGCAAATTAACGTCCAGCACTGCCAGGGAATTCTCAGGGCTGAGCCCCTTGTACTGGTGTTTGTCCTTGGTCAGCCCATTTGGCATTTGCAATAATGCCTGTTAGATGGGGGAACTGTTTCCTGGAAGTGAAAGTGCAAATTCCTGGGAGCATTCCTTATGGTGTGAGGAATTGCTCCTCTCAAGGAAGGAATTGAAATCATTTGACCATCTCTCTTCATTCATAGCCTCACTTTCCCGACATTTTGAGAATTTTTCAGTGATGCTGTCCTTGGGCACGTGAACTGACTGAACAGGGTGTTCTCCCCCCACCTCACACCACCCCAGAATGTGGGAGGAGGGGCTGCCTGTTTGCATGACACCCACCTCTCCTTTCCAGCTAAAAGCAAGGCTGGGGTGAGTGTGTGTGTGTATGTGTGTGTGTGAGCGTGTGTACACATATCTCTTGACAAAGGATAACTCCTGACTTTGATTAATTTGGCAAATTATGTAATTACGATAAAAACCCAAATCTATAGTATGTACATTCGGTAGAACATTACTCAGCTGTGAAAAGGAATGAAGCTACAACATGGATGAACCCTGAAAACGTTATGCTGGGTGAAATAAACCAGACACAAAAGGACAGATACTGTATGATTCCACTCATATGAAATATCTAGAATAAGCAAAGTCATAATTACAGAAAGTAGATTAGATATTACCTGGGGCCAGGGGTGGGGGAATGGGGAGTTAGTGCTTAAAGGCTTCAGAATTTCTGTTTGGGGTGATGAAAAAGTTTTGTTAATCGGTGGTGGTGAAGGTAGCATGACATTGTGAATGTAATTGATACCAATGAATTATATGCTCAAAAATGGTTAAAATGGCAAAAATTTTATTATATATATGTTACCACAATAAAAATATTTCTAAAAACCTACAAAAGATGATGAAGTGGTGACATAATACTAGATGATGTCAGCCAGTTCAAAGTCATCTTTGGTGCACCAATTTAACCTGCAAATCCTGTTTCCTCTCTGTGCCTAATAGTGTTAAATAAAAACTAGGATTACTTCCGAACCAGGACCCTGCTTTTCAGAGATCCTCCTTAGCACATTGCTCTACTCTCGCCAACCAAAATACTTGTCAGGCCTTAAAACGGCTTAGAATTAGTTCCACAGCTGGCAGCTGGGATGTTCAACTTGTGGTGTTCCTTCCCAAGGTTAGGGAAATTCCATTCAAAGTCCCCAAATTCTTTTAGTTTTTTTCAGCATGTACAGCACGTAGGGTTTAGTATTGCTAAATAGTTTTATACAAAACAACTCAGTATCTACAAGATGTTGGTTGCCACTGTGCCCAACTTTTTTAGATTTTCTGTTCACAATTCCTAAGAAGGTAGAGCCATCAGCTGTGATTGGCAGCATATATGGTGCTATTACCTTCTGCAGAAATTCATTTTCCTCCCCAAACTTGACATTAATAAGTTGATTCATTAGCCTGAGAACTCAAGGAAAGATTATTGGCTTTCTCGTCCCTTCTAGGATGTTCTTTTCACTCTGTTGATATTTGGTAAGCTCCAGCTTTTGCAACGTTTTCCTTGGAAAATATTTATTTATTCCACAAACAGCTACCACAATGCCAGAGACCTCACACACATTATTTCATTCGATTTTCACAGCACTATGAGGTAGCTGTGAATCCCTGCTTTACAAATGAGGAAACATTAGTGGGTGCTGAAGTTTTAAGAAAGTTGGTCAGGATAGCTCAACTAGCCAGATATGTTGGCTCCAAAGCCAGGGGCTTTCCCGGATACTGTGCTGCCTCGCAGACCACAGGCCAGAGGCCTGCCGGAGAGGCTTCCCGGAGGAGGTGGCAGAACAGGAACAATTTGAACAGGTAGAGATGAAGAAAAAGGAGGGCATTTTAAGATCAGAGCAAAGGACACTTTCAGGGGAGGAAAGTGATATGCGTGGGGAAAGGTATTAGAGACAAAAACTGTGTGGAAATCCACCACACCCTGCATCAGTGCCTGGCACTCAGTAGGTGCTCAATAAATACCTATTGCATGGATGAATGTTGAGGTGTGAGAGGTCAGTCTCCCTCCCTCCCTCCCTCTCTCTCTCTCTCTCTCTCTCCCTCTCCCTCCCTCTCACTCTCTCCCCCTCCCTCCCTCTCTCTCTCTCTCTCTCTCTCCCTCCCCACACACACACACACTCACTGGGGCTGTTGGGCAGTTTAATGTAATTATGAATTCCAAAAATATAATTGGATCATGCTTGTAAACTGATCTGTTAATCTGGGCATGATTAAGTTATGATTAGGGCGTTGACTGGGCCACTGTCAGTAGGGCGATGAGCCTCACCCCTTAGTGGGTGGGGAATCGAATATAAAAGGCAAGGCAAAGGACAGAGTTGAAGCAGTTTTTGAGAAGCAGTTTTGATGTTGGAGTTTTGATGTTAGAGAGAAGGCCCCAGGAGAAGAGAAGCCTGACAGTCTACAGCTGACCTTGTGGAGGAACCAGAAGCGCTTAGCCCAGAGAGAAACGCAGCCCCGGGAAGAGAGGAACCCCAGAAGCCTGAACCCTGGCAAACGTCAGCAGCTATCTTACTCCAACACGTGGCAATGAACTTTGGTGAGAAGAAACTTAACGCTTTATGGCCTGGTATCTGTGGACTTCTACCCCAAATAAATACCCTTTATAAAGACCAACCCATTTTTGGTATTTCACATTAGTACCCCTTTGGCTGACTAATACACACACAGATACACATACATACATTTCAGACGAGGACGTGGTGGTTACAAGAGGTCCATTCCATCATTTGCCTGAGTCCCATTGTGCCCACGCAGTGGGGCAGCGCTTGGAACTCGAGTTTCCCATGGAACGTGAATGCCTTTACCCCAACAGAGACATCTGAGCTGACAAGCACAGACACAGCCTTTCAGAGAGTGGACCACACACATAGTGAGACGGAGGCCTTCATTCACTGAAGGTGCCAAGTATGGTTGAGCAGGTTGTGTACCACTGCACCAAGATGTCTGGCTGAAAAAAATTTATATACATATATATATATGGAAAAGAAATAGAAACACTACACATATACAGCATTCCTTGGCCCCTAAAATCATACCACTAGAAAGTTTAATTGTGACCCCTAAGCCACCTCATCCACTCTACAAGAGTGGATGTGCTTGGTGAAAAAAATGGGGGAGCCTCCAGCTAGACTGGCTGAAAATCCTTACATCGCATGGGACAAGTGGCCCAGGCTCCTCTGGACATCAGCCTCCACACACCCAGCCTTCCCTCCACCAAAGAAATTCTGAATTCCCTGCCTGGAATGCGGTACCCCCGCCCCATTTCTGATCTTTGCCTCCTTAACCTTCATTTGTCCTTCAGCTCTTAAATGTCATTCCCTCAGCTGTCCCTGATGGCTGGGTCAGGTTAGAATAATTAGATTTTGAGGCACTTAATGTTGTGTCTAATTATACATTGATTTTTATAAGTATTTGATTTCTGTTGTCTCCTCTTCTAAATTGTTAGTTCTATGAGGACAGGGGCTGTGTCTGAATTTGCTTACCATTATAATCTCAATGCCTAGCACTGTGCCTGGAATTCAATAAATATTTAGGGAGCAAATGAGTGAATACTTCTGGTTCCTGAAATTCCACCTAAAGAGATTAGGTCCTTTGACTCTGAAAGGCTTTACATCCCCTGGGGTGCCTTTTTTTAATTTTTAATTTTATGGTGGTAACATGTATAGGATATATCATTTCCTTTTTTAGCCACTTTCAAGCCTGTGGCTCAGTGGTGCTGATTACATCCATGACGTTACACTCCATCCATTACGGGAGCACTGCTTATCAGCTGACCTGGGGCAGAGAGAGTGGAGGAAGGAGGGTGTCACATCAGGCTTCCTGATGACCCTACCGCTCAGGGTGATATGGTAACAGGGTGCTACCTTCCCAGAGAATTGTGCCCAGGACTTTGTTTTCAAAGTCTTTCCTGTCTTACTTTCGACCTTCTTAGAACCCACTAACAAAAGGGAACTGGGCTTCGGAGCCTATGTGAACCTACACATTTTTTTATTTTTTTTTAAGATTATTGTGGTAACATATATACAAATAAAATTTCCCATTTTAACCTTTTTAAGCGAACACTTCAGTGGTATTAATTACATTCCCAATATTGTGCCTCCATCACCAGCATCCATTACCCAAACGTCTCCATCACCCAAAGTCTGTACTCGCTAGGCAATAACTCCCCCTTCCCACCCTCCCCCCTTCACCCACAGCCCTGGTAACCTGGAATCTACTTTCTGTCTCCATGAATTTGCTTATTCTAGTTAGTTCATACAACCAACACTATTTTTAATTGTTCTCAAGTTACTAAAAAATTAATTTGGAGAAGGAAATTGGGAAATTTTTTTTTTTTTTTTTAAAGATTTTATTTATTTATTCATTTATCCCCCCTTGCTGCTTGTGCTCGCTGGGTCAGCTAACCACGCCGTGCGGGCGGGCTTGCCTTCACCAGGAGGCCCTGGGAACCGAACCCGGGGCCTCCCATATGGTAAACGGGAGCCCTACTGATTGAGCCACAGCCGATTCCCTGGAAATTGGGAAATTTATTGCCAAGAACAATTCTGCAGTAACAGGATGGGCACCACAACCCAACAGAGCTCCTCCGAACAGGAGCTCCAATGTTCTTTAATTTTGCCATTCCCACCCCCCCTTCCTCTGTGATGCTTCCCTCTTGCCCCTCTCAGACTGTTCTGAGTCCTGACAAGTTCTTTCTCTGAGCTTCTGCTCCAATCTCATTTCTTGGCTTCTCCTTTTATTTTCCTGCCACTTCTTCCCTTCCTAGCCGGATTTTTAGCTAGAATTTCCCTGGCTTTCTCTAGCTAAATGGTGTTCAATATTTGAATAGTTGCATGTTCATTAGAGAGATCCTTAATTTATATTCATTTTGAGAAAGAAAGAAAAAAAAGAAGGCCTAAATGAAAGGCATACTGAGAAAGTAATATGGAAGCTAACTTCCACTAGGCAAGAGTCTAGTAAACAAAACCTATTGTCTCACCTCTCAGTATAAAATTAGCTCATTAGTTTAACTCTGAGGTATAACTTTCAGTGCAGTTTCCTTTTGTCTTGACTTCTTACATTCTTAATTCTGTTATCTGTGAAATCATGCTTCCATTGTTAAGAGCCCAGTCATGCCCAATTGAATGTGGCTTCATGCTTTCATATTCATTATTTGGTCATCATAGCTTCACATCTATGGGTTTTTAATACCGTGTGATTGTACTGTCCATCTTAGTAGCAGCATCGTAGTAATTGTTGAGTATATATGGACATGATCATAAAGAAGACATACCCTTGATCTAGAAGGTCTGATTTTTAACTGATTTCTCTCAGATTTCTAAGTCTAAATCCAACTTATATGCACCATCATATTCTTTCCTCAATCAAAATTCTGCCCTGGAAGAGAAATATTAGAATGTAGCATTAGTCATTCAAAAGTAAGTCAAGTCCTCTTTGGTTTGAATGTACCTTATTTTTATAAACAGTATTCATAAAAATAATACCTTGGCTGTCAGCAGCCATTTACAAGTAAAAGTATCTCTTTATACATTATTATTTCTTATTAATTCTCTGAAGTTCCAAGATATTCTTCTGAGAATATAACTGCTTAAAATTAATTATGTGACCAAAAATATATTCCTGTTAACAGTAAGAACTCAAATGGGTTAGGGCCACAGACAATATTAAGGGCCTTTTTGTTCAGATAGAGTTAAGATAATATCTAATCTGAGGGAAAAGAGAAGGGAAAGGATGTACTTATTATGGTTATTTGGTTCTGCCATCTTTATGGGGACTTCCATTTGTTCGTTCATCATGTGAAAAAGGTACCTGTTGAGTGGCTTGTATATAGTAGGCAAGGGGAAAATACCATGACAGCTACCATCTGCCAATATCTAAACCCCAACCTCAAGGAGCTAAAAGTCTAATAGTAGAATTACGACAAGTCTACAAATAACCACTGTGCCAGACAACATTTCACCAGGTCAGAAGTTCCACCTACTGCTGTTGGACATTCGCATAAGGAAAATGCCCGCTTCTGGCTGAGGTGTTGAATTAGAACCAGTTCATGGAGAATGGTGCGTTCGTTTTCTATTGTTACCATAACAAATTACTACAAAATGGGAGGCTCAAAGCAACAAAAATGTACAGTCTTAACAGTTGTCTAGGTCAGAAGTCCAGTATGGATCATGCCAGACTGAAATCGGGATGTCGGCAGGTCTGAGGGAGAATCCGTTTCCTGATCATTCCTGTCACTGGCAGAATTCAGTTCTTTGCAATTATAGGACAAGGTCCCTGTTTTCTTGTTGGCTGTAATGTGAAGGCCCCATTCAGACTCTGGAGGTTGCCTTCCTCCACCACAGAGCTAGGCCATCTGATGTGCTCAACTTTTCTATTTACTTCACGCCCCTCTTTCTCTAACATCCTCCCTCCTTCCTCTGAAGTCCTTTCTCTGCATGCCTTAAATACCAAGCTTTTCCTGTGACTTTCTTTCTGCTCTTCTCTCCTACCAAATATCTTTACCTCAAACATCAGTCCTTCCTCCCACCTCTGCCTATCTGAAGCGCATGCTGGGAATGTTTTCTGAGTTCTACTTCCAAACCCAGAAACTTTCTTCTTGGCCTGGATTTACCAGTTATCAAATACAATCTGCAGCAACTGCTTCCTGACTTTTGTAGATTTTCCTTTGCTCTCTGAAATTTGCTCTCTGTCACTGGCCTCCTCCACCTCTGCATGTGAAACCACCATGTCATAATCTCATCACTTTTGTGATCAAACCCATTTATAGATAACAGATAACTGGCTCACTTTTTCTTTTCTGATTTGGTTGATAAAGTAAAATACCTGGTCTTAAAAGCAATTGTTAAATAATGACCAAAACAACATTTAGTAGTTAATTTTAAATTCAAAGTTAAAAAAGAATGTTTCTTTTGCAATTACACAATTAAATATTTATTGCCAATTTCGATTAGCTCAGCTGTTTCTCCAGTGACTTGGAAATGTTTATTTTGTTATAGAATTTTTTTTTGAGGCAAGGGTTTGGGTTACACTTTTTGTTCTCCCTAAAACAAGTTTTATCAATGCTTCTGGCACAAGATTCATTTAAATTTCTGAATGGAAGGTTTTGAAGCATATAGATAAAGTAAAACTTCACCTTTTCAGTGGGATTTTTCTTTCAGTTACAGACACAACAACATTTTTTTCTCATGTCTGCAAAGGAAATAGAAGTTGCAGCTGACTATAAATGAAACGAGAAATAAATAGCTGGTGGTGTGGTTATAGCTCGCCTAACATAAAAAATAAACTAACGGGAGATCCTAGGAAAAGAACATTGTTTCAGCAATTCTTCTCTTAGTAATGTAAAGTGTCAACATAAGAATTCTGTAAATGCAGAATGTGATTCCTATCTTGACAGTGTTTCTTTGAGCTGTTCTGGGAATGAACCTTCTCAAATTATTGAGCAAGTCTAACTTACGCAACCACATACTTGATTACTCATCTGAGAAGCAGAGTGACTATTCAGAGAATGAAGCTGTGCTTAGTGTCACTGGAGGCACTGGAAAGGCAAGTCTTAGAGAAAGGCAAGGTGGCCACTCTATAAAACTTTCTGGACCCTTGGCCTTCCCCTATACCTGCACTAGGGGTTTTCAGCGCATTTTCCAGGAGTTTCTGATTTCCAAAATAGCTAAAAGTTAAGCAGTTAGAAATAAATTAAAACCAGGGAAAAGTGTATTCTATCATAACTTTAATATTGAAACACATGTAAGAATTGAAATTCAACACTGGGTTTCCCACCCTCCCCCATATTCAAATCATTTTTATGTTTAAAAAAAAAAAAAAAAAAGTTTGTCATTGAAAAGAAGCCCCCAACAAATAGGGATGATATTGTTAACGCATCTCTGCAAGTTTCCACAAGTAGGCAGAATCCAAACTCCAAAGAACTTTGGAGCAGGATATCTCCCTGGCTTACGCCGAGTGGTTGGTTCAGTGAAAATGGTGGCATTTTAAACTTTGATATTTGAGATATTAAAGCATCCTTTAAAAATGCATTCAATACATTGAGTTTAGCTGTTAAGAGTTTCTTTACATACAGTTTGACGGGGAGAATTTATAATCTAGGTAAGGAGACACAATATCTGGGTATAAAACCACCCTCAAACAAATTAGCACATTTTCTTCCTGGCTTTCTAGGCCTTTCATAATCTGACCCTACTCTACTTTTTCACTATTCCCCATAGAAAATATTTTTTCTGTAGTTAGGCAGATTTGCTAAGTCTTCAACACACTGATAATTAACAAGGAGGATTTTTTTTTCTTTTCAGAGCCTGCTTTCTAGGCACTAAGGTATACAGAGGCTGAGCTGGTAATGGGGTTTCTTGCATTCAGAACCAAGGGGTGTAGGCAGATAGCCTTAGGCCTCAGAGACAACCCCTAATCATTTCTGGGGCTTCCGGGGCCTTGCACAACCAAGGGCATTCTTTGTATCTCTCTGTGCTGATGGTGTTGGAGACACACACCTTGGAGCTCCAGTTCTCCTCCCTCAGACAAGGTGTAAGGGAGTGAATTTGGTTTCAGTTTCCTTATTTATAAGCACATTGTAATCATGTCTTCTTGAGATTACCTTGAGAGTGCTTTTATAGTGCAGTGTTCCCCAGCTGTGGTGGTAAACTACCAAGTTTGAGGCCCAGCTCTTTGATCTTGGGCTCTCTGTGTTTCAGGGTCCTCTTCTATAAAATGGGGTTAATAACAACATGGCTGTTTTGCAGATTAAATGAGGTAATGCACAGGTTTGGCTCAGTGCCTGGTATAGAGTAAGGATACATACACAGTGCTTACACACCTATGAGGCAGGTTAGTATAGGAAACAGGGAAGGCGGCCAAGACCCAGCAGACAAGATGGCCATGAGACCCTGCCTGGAAACCTCTTGAGGGGAAGGCTGCCAGAAAGGCTCCTGGCCACGAGATCCCATTTGAAACTCTTTCTGGAGTCAAGGGGAAACCCCGGATAACCCCAAACAGGTCTCCTCATTGGGCCCTTGAGAGCTAACAGGCAGGATCATAAGGCAACCAACCAGAATGGCAAACAGCTGGAGCCCTCCACTTTAGAAAGGGGGAGCAGTAAAGGTTTTTTTTTTTGTTTTTTTTTTACCGGGAGGTACCGGGGATCGAACCCTGGTCTCTCCATATGGCAGACGGACGCCCAACCTCTTGAGCCACATCCGTTTCCCTGCAGTAAAGGTTTTAAAAGGCCTAACCTGGGGCCCCCACGTGAGCAACTCAACCTGTAGCACACCCACAGTCCATGTCTGAGACTGTGTACTCTTTTCTTGTTTCTTTTTTTTTTTTTTTTTTAATTTTTTTTTATTTTACCAGGAGGTCCTGGGGATCGAACCCAGGTCCCTCCATATGGGAGACGGACGCCCAACCATTTGAGCCACATCCACCCCCCCCTTGTTTCTTAATAAACTCTTTATTCTCTTGCCTACTCTATGGCATGTCCTTAAATTATTTTATGTGACATAAGCCAAAAACCTAGAAGCCCAGGATCCAGGGCCTTCCTCTAGCATATTTGGCAAGCTGAGTCAGGAGACAAGGAGACAAGTAACTCTCCCTGACCCTCACTGAAGACTGGGTGAGTTGCTTTTTTTTTTTTAAAGATTTATTTATTTATTTATTCTGCGCCCCCCCCCATTGTTTGTACTCGCTGCCTGCTCTCTGTGTCTGTTGTGTGCTTGTCTTCTTTTTAGGAGACACCAGGAACCAAACCTGGGACTTCCCATGTGGGAGGGAGGCACCCAATGGCTTGAGCCATCTCTGCTTCCTGCTTGTTGTATCTCTCATTGTGTTTCCTTGTTGTCTCCTCATTCCATCATTTTGTTGCATCAGCTTGTTGAGTCAGCCCGTCACGTCAGCTTATTGTCTTCTTCAGGAGGCACTGGGAACTGAACCCGGGTTCTGCCATGTGGTAGGCGAGTGTCCAACCGCTTGAGCCACATTCGCTACCCGACAGGGTGAGTTATTAATTTAAGCCTGTCTAGGGGTCGGATGTGGCTCAACTGGTTGGGCATCCGTCTCCCATATGGAGAGACCCGGGTTCGATCCCCGGGACCTTCCAGTAAAAAAAAAAAAAAAAAATAATAATAATAATAATAATAATTTAAGCCTGTCTGTGTCCTCTTTGTTCTTTACTCAGCCCCCAGGAGGCCCTGAAGTTCCTCTTTTTTTTTTTTTAAACTTTATTTTGTACATTTAATAATTGAAAATATAAACAATTAAAAATTATGGGTCGGATGTGGCTCAACTGGTTAGGCGTCCGTCTCCCATATGGAGGGACCCGGGTTCGATTACCCGGGACCTCCCGGGAAAAAAAAAAAAAAAAAAAAAAAAAAATTAAAATGTATGAATAAATACATACATTTCTCAATTAAATGTACTGGATACATATAAATTTTTTTTTTAATCAAACAATATGTTACGCAATATATTTGGTTCATAGTAACATAGTCATACAGTATTTGTCCTTTCGTGTCTGGCTTGCTTCACTCAACAAAATGTCCTCCAGGTCCATCCATGTTGTCATATGCTTTACGACTTCATTTCTTCTTACAGCTGCATAATATTCCATCGTGTGAATAGACCACAGTTTGTTTATCCATTCCTCTGATGATGGACACCTGGGTTGTTTCCAACTTTTGGTAATGGTGGATAATGTCACTATGAACATTGGTGTACGGATGTCTGTTCGTGTCACTGCTCTCAGTTCTTCTGGGTATATACCCAGTAGTGGTACTGCCAGGTCACATGGCAAGTCTATATTCAACTTCTTTAGGAATTGCCAAACTGTCCTCCACAGTGGCTGTACCATTCTGTGTTCCCACCAACAGTGAATAAGAGTTCCTATCGCTCTATATCCTCTCCAATACTTGTAGTTCTCTGTCTTTTTAATAGTGGCCGTTCTGATAGGTGTGAAATGATATCTCATTGTAGTTTTGATTTGCATTTCCCTAGTCATGAGTGATGTTGAGCATTTCTTCATGTGTTTTTTTGCCATTTGTATTTCTTCTTTGAAGAAATGTCTATTCAAGTCTTTTGCCCATTTTTTAATTGGGTCATTTATCTTTTTATTGTTGAGTTGTAACATCTCTTTATATATCCTGGATATTAAACCTTATCAGATATGTGATTTCCAAGTATTTTTTCCCATTAAGTTGACTGCCTTTTCACCCTTTTGACAAAGGTCTGTGAGGTACAAGAGTGTTTAATTTTGAGGGGGTCCCATTTATCTATTTTTTCTTTTGTTACATGTGCTTTAGGTGCAAAGTCCAAGAAACCACCACTACAAGGTCTTGAAACCACCACTACAAGGTCTTGAAGATGTTTCCCTACATTTTCTTCTTATAGTTTTATGGTCCTGGCTTTTATATTTAGATCTTGATCGATTTTGAGTTGATTCTTGTATAGGGGGTAAGATAGGGGTCCTCTTTCATTCTTTTCATTATAGATATCCAGTTCTCCCAACACCATTTGTTGAAGAGACTGTTTTGTCCCGTTAATATGGACTTGGTAGATTTGTCTAAACCAGTTGACTGTATAGGTGAGGGTTTATTTCTGGGTTCTCAATTCTATTCCACTGATCAATGTGTCTATCTTTATGCCAGTACCATGCTGTTTTGACCACTGTAGCTTTGTAATATGTTTCAAGGTCAGGCAGTGAAATTCCTCCCACATTGCTCTTCTTTTTTAGAATGCTTTTGGCTATTCGGGTGCACTTACCCTTCCAGATGAATTTGGTAATTGCTTTCTCTAATTTTGTAAAGTAAGCTGTTGGGATTTTTATTGGCATTGCATCGCATCTATAAATCAGTTTGGGTAGGATTGACATCTTCATGATATTTAGTCTTCCAATCCATGAACACAGAATGTCTTTCCATCTGTTTAGGTCTTTTTAAAATTTCTTTCAGCATTGTTTTGTAGTTTTCTACATATAGGTCCTGTACTTCTTTGGTTAAATTAACTCCTAGGCATTTAAGTCTTTTTGTTGCTATTGAAAATAGATTTTTCCTCTGATTTCCAACTCAGATTGTTCAGTACTAGTGTACAAAAATATTACTGATTTTTGCATGTTGATCTTGTATCCTGCCACTTTACTGAACTCATTTATTAGCTCAAGTAGCTTTGCCGTGTATACTTCAGGATTTTCTAAATACCGGATCATGTCATCTGCAAACAGTGAAAGTTTTACTTCCTCTTTTCCTGTTTATATGCCTTTAATTTTTTTGTCTTGTCTAATTGCCCTAGCTAGAACTTCTAGTACAATGTTGAATAACAGTGATGACAGTGGGCATCCTTGTCTTGTTCCTGATCTTAGAGGGAAAGCTTTCAACCATTCCCCATTGAGTATGATGTTGGCTGTGGGTTTTTCATATATGCTTTTTATCATATTGAGAAATTTTTCTTTTATTCCTTTCTTTTGAAGTGTTTTTTATCAAAAAAGGATGCTCGATTTTGTTGAATGCCTTTTCTGCATCGATTGATAAGATCATGTGTGTTTTTTCCTTCAATTTGTTAATGTGGTGTATTACATTGATTGATTTTCTTTTGTTGAACCAGCCTTGCATACCTGGAATAAATCCCACTTGGTCATGATGTATAAGTCTTTTGATATGCTGTTGGATTCGATTTGCAAGTATTTTGTTGAGAATTTTTGCATCTATGTACATTAGAGAGATTGGCCTGTAATTTTCTTTTCTTGTAGTATCTTTATTTGGCTTTGGTATTAGGGTGATGTTGCCTTCATAAAATGTATTGGGTAATTTTCCCTCCTCTTCAATTTTTTGAAAGAGTTTGAACAGGATTGGTGTTAATTCTTTTCTAAATGTTTGGTAGAATTCACCTGTGAAGCCGTCTGGTCCTGGACTTTTCTTCGCTGGGAGATTTTTGATGACGGATACAATCTCCTTAAATGTGACGCTATTTCTTGTAGCGTCAGTGTAGGTTGGTTGTGCATTTCTAGGACTTTATCCATTTCATATAGGTTGTCTAGTATGTTGGCATATAGTTTCTCATAATATCCTCTTAAGATTCTTTTTATTTCTGTGGGGTCATTTGTAACTTCCCCCCTTTCATTTCTGATTGTATTTATTTGCATCTTCTCTCTTTTTTTCTTTATTAGTCTAGCTAGGGGTTTGCCAATTTTATTGATCTTCTCAAAGAATCAGATTTTGGTTTTGTTGATTTTCTCTATTGTTTTTCACTTCTCATTTTCATTTATTTCTGCTTTAATCTTTATTAATTATTTTCTTCTGCTTGCTTTGGGATTGGTTTGCTGTTCTTTTTCTAGTTTCTCAAGTTCAATTAAATCTTTGATTTTAGCTCTTTCTTATTTTTTTAATATAGGCATTTAGGGCTATAAATTTCCCTCCCAAGACTGCCTTCACTGTATCCCTTAAGTTTTTTTTTTTTTCAGTTTTTTAAATTTATTGAAATATATCACTCATACATGAACATACATAAACAATAAGAGTATAGTAATAGTTGTGAACTTACAAAACAAACATACATAACATCATACAGGGCTCTCATCCATACATTTGCAAATTTACTTTTTTCCTGTCTATTATTGATTTCCAGTTTCATTCCATTATGATCTGAGAAGGTGCTGTGTATAATTTCAATATTTTAATATTTATTGAGAGCTGCATTGTGACCTAACATGTGGTCTATCCTGGAGAAAGATCCATGGGCACTTGAGAAGAATGTATAACCTGCTGAGTTTGGGTGCAGTGTTCTGTATATGTCTGTTAGGTCTAACTTGTTTATCATATTGTTCAAGTTCTCTGTTTCCTTGTTGATCTTCTGTGTAGTTGTCCTATCTAATGTTGTGAATGGGGTGTTGAAGTCTCCAACGATTATTGTAGAAATGTCTATTTCTCCCTTTGGTTTTGCCAGAGTTTGTCTCATGTATTTTGGGGCACCCTTGTTAGGTGCATAGGTATATATGAGTATTATATATTCCTGGTGGATTGCCCCTTTTATGCACATATAATGGCCTTTTGTATCTCTTTTCACTTTTTTGCATTTAAAGTCTGTTTTGTCTGATATTAGTATAGCTGCCCCTGCTCTTTTCTGGTTACTGTTTGCTTGGAGTGTCTTTTTCCAAACTTTCACTTTCAGCTGGTTTGTATCCCTGGGTCTAAGGTGAGTTTCTTGTAAGCAGCATATGGATGGCTCATGTTTTTTTATCCACTCTGTCAGCCTATATCTTTTGATTGGGGGGGTTCATCCATTCATATTCAATGATACTACTATAAATGCACTATTTACTTCCTCCATTTTATTCTTTGGTTTTCATATGTCATCTTGTTTTTGTCTGTCTTTTTACTCTTTATCCTTTTTGCTATTCTTTCTTCAATACTCTCCTCCAAGCTTCTCTCTCCTATCTTTTTTCTTTTAGGTTCTAAGGTTTCCTTTAATATTTCCTGCAAAGATGGATTCTTTTTTTGCAAAATCCCTTAGTCTCTGTTTGTTTGTGAATATTTTATACTCACCTGCATATCTGAAGGACAGTTTTGCTGGATAAAGAATTCTCAGCTGGCAGTTTTTCTCTTACAGTTTCCTAATTGTATCATACCACTGTCTTCTCACCTCCGTGGTTTCTGAAGAGTAATCTCTACTATGTCTTACTAGACATCCCTTGTATGTGATGGTTTGCTTCTCCCTTCTTGCCCTGAGAATTTCTCTTTATCTTTGACATTTGACATTCTGAGTAGTATGTGTCTTGGAGTAGGTCTATTTTGATTTATTCTGATTGGGATATGGTGTACTTCTTGGACATGTAAGTTCATTTCTTTTGTGAGAGTTGGGAAATTTTCAGCTATTAATATTTTCAAATACTCTTTCTGCTCCTTTTAACTTCTCTTCTCCTTCTGGAACTCCCATGACACATATGTTGTTGTGTTTTGTGTTGTCATTCAACTCTCTGAGCCCCTGCTCAGGATTTTCCATTCTTGTCTCTCTCTGCTCTTTTCTCTTTTTAATTTTAGCTGTTCTGTCTTCGGTATCCCTTATTCTTTCTTCTATCATTTCAAATCTGCTGTTGTATGCCTCAAATGTGTTTTTCATCTCACCTATTGTGTCTTTCATTCCCAGGAGCTCT
Source organism: Tolypeutes matacus (assembly GCA_026826555.1). Classification (NCBI taxonomy): domain Eukaryota; kingdom Metazoa; phylum Chordata; class Mammalia; order Cingulata; family Chlamyphoridae; genus Tolypeutes; species Tolypeutes matacus. The sequence goes on from JAKSZT010054335.1 coordinate 25,112,947, forward strand.
GTTACTTTTCTGTTCAAGATTTCAAATTCTTCTTTGTGTTCACTCAATGTCTTTTTGATGTCATTTATCTCTTTAATTATATTGTCTTTCAACTCATTAATTTGATTTTGGAAATTTGTGCACATCTCGCTGATTAGTTCTCTCAAATTCTGCATCTCTTCTGGGGCTTTGATGTGTTCCTGTTCTTGGGCCATGTCTTCTATTTTCTTAGTATGGCCTGTAATTTTTTGCCGATATCTAGGCATATGGTTAGGATGTAGTTTACTCAGATGCTCAATCTCTTTCTCTTTTGTAGGGATTTAGTGGCAGAAGGCTGTGGGTTACCACTGGTCTTTGAATTTTGGCTCAACCTGGATTGTTAGGATTGTCATTCTGGTTGCTCAAAACTGGGCACTGGACCCAGTAATTGGTTGTAGAGTCGCTTCCTAGGGCCTTGGGCAGGGAGGCTATAGAGGCCAGAAAATGCCTCTCCTAATTATTTTTAATTTTCTTGCATGCACTTCCTTGGTCTGGCAGTAGATGGTGCTCTTTGGCAGCTCTCAGTTCAATGCCTGGTGGGAGTGTATTTGTTGCAACAGAGCCAGGATCAGTATAATACAGCTTCCTGTCTGGAGGCTAGGAGCCTTGTAATTCAAACTTTCTGAGACTGTTTTCTAGCCTTCTCTGGCAGCCCCCTCCCTTTCCCCAGGTTGGAAATATTTCCACTCCCCTCTGAGTCGTCAGCAATCAGTCCCTGTTAGTAGAGGAGGAGATTAGGAGGGTTGTATATCTTTAGCCCCTGGTAGGCTCCAAGGAAAACAATGGTGCCCCACCCAGCCTGGAAGGGCTCTTGGGACACAGCAGACCAAATTTGTGAGTCAAAAGCTGAGTCAGCCTTAGGCTGTGTCCCTCTCTCTCCCCTTTCCTGGGGTGATAGATCCCTGGAGCCCCCTTTGTCTGCAGGCCCAGAAGCTGGAGAATTCTTAAGTATCTTTAGTGTGGGGGAGGGTGCGGGCAGCAGCAGTTTCTGGTTTCAACTCAAGGTTCTGTCCTTGTGATTTCCCTCCTTTGTTCCTCTCTCCTCTGGGTGGTGACCAGCCTTTGCTTGCTGTCCTAAACCCTAGAAGATCTTTTCCAGGGCTTTTTAAACCTTTCCTCTGGCTATTTTTCTGGAGGAGAAGAGATTCCTGTGTCTTACTAGTCTGCCATCTTCCTGGAAGTCCTCCCTGAAGTTCCTCTTAATCCATTACCTCCAGGGCCCCTGAGAGTATTTGCCTGTAAGCTGCAGATCAGCCTTTGGCTTTTTTGGGGGGAGGGAGGGGGTCATTATTCTCTTCTCCTTTCATAAATACTTTTGTTACTACTCCCCCCCCCCCCCCCGCCGCCTCCTGATTTAAAGAGACAGTGATAGCGAGATTTGGGTTAGTTTAGCCCTGCCCAGGGAGCACCTGCACTGAGAAGTCCCAGCCGGAGCAAGCAGACTCCACTCTCAGGTGTCCTCTGCCCTCTGGGGCTGGGCCTCACTTTTCTTTGCCCAGATGGATTTTAAATGTAGCTGAGGGAGGCGGCTGTGGCTCAATCAGTAGGGCTCCCGTTTACCATATGGGAGGCCCTGGGTTCGGTTCCCGGGGCCTCCTGGTGAGGGCAGGCCCGCCCGCGCGGTGTGGTTGGCTGACCCAGCGAGCACGAGCAGTAAGGGGGGGATAAATGAATAAATAAATAAAATCTTAAATAAAAAAAAAAAAAAATGTAGCTGAGGGTGGTGTTGAACAATTCACTCCGAGTCTTCCTCCCCTTCAGTAATCCAGTCAAGGACCCCAAATGACTCCTCCCTGTCCCAAATAAAATCTGCAGAGCGATTAAAAAAGAAATTTGGCCTGGCCTCAGTTTTCTCATCATCTCCTTCCCCCTCGAACTTTCTATGCCCCCCCACCCCCACCCCCAATCTCTGCCAGGGACAATCTATGCAATCAGCAGCCAAATGACTTCCTGGCTAAAGTGAACTCTAGCTCTTTGTTCGCTAGGATCATGGCCCTTCAGAGATCATGTTTCCTACCCCAGGCTCTCTACTGTCCCTGCTGGTGACCACCATCTTGCCCCTGTGCTGAAAATCAACCTTTGGCATTTTTTAAAAATTTTATTGAAGTATATGATTCATACATGAACACACATAAACAATAAGTGTATAGTAAAAGTTGTGAACTTAAAAAACAAACATGCCTAACATCATACATGGGTCCCATACATCCACCCACCACCAACACCTTGCATTGTTATGAGACATTTGTTACAAATTATGAAAGAATATCATCAAAATCTTACTACTAAATTAAAATAAGAAAAACAAAACAAAAATCTTACTACTAACTATACTCCATATCTTACATTTGGTGTATTTTTCCCCGAACCCATCCTATTTTTTTTTTTTTTTTTTTTTTTTTTAATTACAGAAGTTGTGAACTTACAAAACAATCATGCACATTTGTAGATTTCCCATACAACACCCCTTCATCAACACACCACACTGTGGTGGAACATTTGTTACAAATTACGAGATAACATCGTCAGCCTATTATCACCAACCATGGTCCATAGTGTAGTGTACTTTTGGCAAACTTTTTCCATACTCCCCCATTATCAACACAGTACATCTTTGGCATAGATGCATGAATCTTACAGTATTGCTATTAACCACAGTCCATAGGTCACACCAGTTGTATTTTTCCCATACTTTTCCACATTCCCACCACCCTGAGATAGTAACGTGCATCTGCTCTAGCTCACAGAAGGACACTCTTGCATCTGTACCATCAACTGCAATACTCATCCACCTCTGGGTTCACTGTGTTATTCAGTCCCTAGATTATTCTCTAACTTTATATCAGTTGACATTTATATCCCTAGACTACCCTTTCCAGCCACATTCCCATTTATAAAATAGCTGCTACTCACTATAATGTGTTACCATCAACTCTACATTTTTCCACATTTTTACATACCTCGAGTATTCATACATACATGTGTACTTCTCAGCCCTCCTCTTATTGCCTTTAAGAACTCCAGCCTTTGGCTTTTTAACATGCCTCTTAATGTCCTGTTTAACTGCAAACTCGGTCCCTGGCAGGAGTCTCTCACAGTCAACCTTTCTAAGACCTCTGCAATATTAAGCCAAAAGAAAGGTTTCAAGCCAGCCCCTTTACTAGAAAGAATCACATGGTTTGGTAGCTTTAGTCTGGAACCTAGGTCCAGACATCTCCCAAGACCTAGTTTGCCATGGGGACATCCAATGACATGGCTCTGAGTCCTCAGGATGCTGAGAATAAGAGCAGCAGCTCAGAATGTCTGAGCAACTTGGGCACTTTGGTTTGGACGCTAGCTCCAAATGTCCCCTAAGACTTAAGTGGCTTGGGCGCTTTGGTTTGCAGGCTAAAAGTTCAGTCAGGCTAGGATCTGGGACACCGGATCGAGTGACAGACTTTTTTCCCCCATTTCTCCCTAGAACAATTGGTGACTTCTCTAGCACTCCAGGAGACTCCTACTGGGGTGTCTTCTCGGGAATTGGAACAACTTGCCTACTGACGGTCTAAGAAGGAGGAGGCTAAGCTAATCTTTTCCTGCCACACCACATGGCTGCAGCATGGCCGAGAGTGGCCTCTGCATGGGATCCTGAATTCCAGTTAAACCTGTGTAAGACAGAAAGAGAGGACAGACAGATCTGAAGGTCAGAGACCACGTGGTCTTGTCTCCTTAAAGCAGGGGTTCTTAGCCAGGGATCCATGGACCCAAGGGGTCCATGGAAAGATTTCAGGGGGTCCGTGAGCTTAAATTGAAAATCCAAACAACATTATTCTTGTGGGGATGTGTTGTCTTGGGTGTGATCTATTTATTAAATAATACACAGTATAGTGTGGACTTAGTAAGTGGTCCAGGTTTTCACCTGGCTGGCAAAGGGGTACACAGAACAAAAAAGGTTAAGAACCCCTTCCTTAAAGGGATGAGGAAATACACTACCAAACCAGTTGTGGCAGTTTGAGATTATGAACCCCAAAAAAGATAAGGATTGTTTGTAAATTGGCCTGTTCCTCTGGGCTTGATACCCTTTGATTGTATTAAACTCAAAGGTTTTATGTTTGAGTAATTAAATCAATATTAGGGCTTTGATTTTACCACATCATTAGGGTGACTCGGGGTTGAGTCCCTGCTGACTATATAAACTGACACAGAAGAAGATACATGGGAATAGAGAAAGCTCCATAGACACAGAAGAGGGGAGAACTTTGATCCTGGGGCCCTAAAGAAAGCTGAGCCATTTGCCTGATAGTTTTCAGCTGAAGAGAACAGAGCAGCTGAGCCCTATGCCAGCCTACAGCTGAGATTGGAAGAAACTGGGCACACAGAGCCTTAAGAGGAAAGAGGAAGGCTAAACCCTCACAGATGTGCCTGCCATCTTGCTTCAACACATGGCAACAGAGTTTGGTGAGGAACTAACCTTGAATTGGACTCTTTAGGGCCTTGTAACTGTAACCTTTTACCCCAAATAAATACCCTTTATAAAAGCCAACAGGTTTCTGGTACTTTACATCAGGACCCCTTTGGGCTGACTAATAGAATGTATTAAATCTTTAAGATGAAAATTGTAAGTTCATGTTAATAAAAATTAAAGAAGGAAATTAGATCTGTCCTAAAGTGAAATGACTAGTTTTCACAAAATAGAATGAGGGGGAAGTGGATGTGGCTCAAGCATCCCGGGTTCAGTTTCCGGTGCCTCTTAAAGAAGACATGTGAGACAGTGGGCTGGCATGATGGGCTCGCACGATGGGCTGGCGTGGCCAGCTGACACAACAAGATGACACAAGAGACACAAGGAGGAAAACATAATGAGAGACACAACAAAGCAAGGAGCAGAGGTAGCTCAAGTGATTAGGCACCTCCCTCCCACATGGGAGGTCCCGGGTTCAGTTTCCAGTCCCTCCTAAAAAGGAAGATGAGCACACAATGAACAGACACAATGAGCACAAACAGTGGGGGAGGGTGGGAGAAATAAATAAATCAAATAAATGTTAAAAAAAAAAACAAAAAACAATGAGGAATGTAAGACAAGACTTTTAAATGGATAAAGGTAAATTTCATTGGTTATTAATTATAATTTGTAAGCTTATTTAAATGTAAAGCAACTTGGCTATGTGATTATGGTTCATTATAAGAAGTTTGTAAAATTGTCTTCTAAACTGCAGCATTTAAAAGGCTAATTCCAGGAAGCCATTACTAATTAGAAACCTAAACTGATATTGATACCAAAAAGTAATTTCATAACAAGGAAACTTGTCAGAAGCCACCTCAATCTGCATATTAAAGTGGTGGTAAGTAAAGATAACCTTGATTCCATTGAGAATCTTAGGTTTTCATAAAACAATGGAGAAAGTAGTTTTTCCTGTACTGCTAAAGTAAAATACCTGTTAACATAATCATGGTAAAGGTATAGAATTAAAAAGTAAAGTACTAAAATAGTTAAGCTAATTTGATATGTTATAAACTGCATTGGAAGTGTTTTAAATGTGTATAGAAAATTAAGACACCAGTATAGTCAAAAACCTCTCTTGTGCATTCCAACCAGGAGAGGCATGGTGCCTCTCCATTTAAGTTATTGGCCAGGTAATAAAAGTATTTACCAAAACTCTGGTTTTGCTCCTGAAGTGTATGTAGAGTATGTTGCAGTTTCAGGCTCCTGCAGCAGCCGGTAATGGCTGGATATGGCCAGATGTACAATGTACATTGCCTCCAAACTGGCTCTGTTTCATAGTGCCGAAGGGTGCTATGCACCAGACTGGTGAAACACTGGGGACTCTCTAAGATCAACGGTGCTGTAGCATGCTGGCTGTGTGAAGGATGACCCAAGTGGAGCAATAATTACCAGAGTGATGTGAGTAGAACTTAAACAAACACAATTGGCATAATGGCCTGCTCCCATGGAGAGATATGTATGGTATTGCAAACCTGGAGCTTAGATCTGTTAACTGCAGCTCAGAGAGGTACTTGTGTGTTGATTTGTGCATTGATTAGTATGTACTGTACCTATATGCCTGATGAATGTGATAATATCTCTTCTATTCTCGATCATATGCAGAGGGATATTGAATATATTAAAAGTCCTGGTAAACTCAATTCATTTTCTAAGAAGTTAATGAACATGCCTATAAGATAAAGGAATGGCTCTCTTAAGTAGTCTTTATTTTGCTTGCCATATGCTTGTCTTGTTGCTTATACTGTCTTTGTGAGTTTATGTCTAGGGCAGTGCCTCTTCTCATACCTCTCTTAACTGTCCTGGGCATAACCACTGCCATGAGAACTGGGGTTGGCAGTTTATATCAAACCTAGCAGGTCTACCACAATCTCTCCCTAGAGTTAACCAACAGCATAAAAATAAACTCAAGGAAGAATGTTGTTTCCCATCAACTTTGGAGTATGCAGCCTCTGAAGTCACATGGCCTTTCCCACTCTGATGGTCCAGTATGTTATGGCTAGTCCCCCTTTTGGGCCTGCTTAACCACCATCTTCTTTATTCTTTTAGTAGGACCATGTATCTTAAATTCTAACTAAGTTTATTTCTTCCAGAATCAACGCCTTTCAGAACTAGATATTAGTCATGTGGGAATTTCATCATTCCAACCACGGTGCTGGACCATCTTCCCTCAACCTCAATAGAATAGTCAAAGGGTTTTACACTCTGTCAGGCAGGGCCTACTGCCCCTGACCAGCAGGAAACAGCTACAGAAGAATGACCATCACCCTTAAGAATAAAGGTGTAAAGTCTCTGAGGGGAGAGTTGAGGCAATTTAGTATAGGAAACAGGGAAGGTGGCTGAGACCTGGCAGACAACATGGCTGGCAGACCCTGCCTGGAAACCTCCTGAGGGGAAGGCTTCCAGAAAGATCCTTTGGGACCCTGGCCACGAGATCCCATTTGGAACTCTTTCCAGGGTCAAAGAGAAGCCTGGGATAACCCCAAAGAGGTCTCCTCATTGGGCCCCTGAGAGCTAACAGGCAGGGATCGTAAGGCAACCAATCAGAACAGCAAACACCTGGGGACCCTTCCCAACATTACGAAAAGGGAGGAGTAAAGGTTTTCAAAGGCCTAACCTGGGGACCCCACGTAAGCCACTCATCTTGTAGCCTACCTGCAGCCCATGTCTAGGACTGTGTACTCTTTTCTTGTTTCTTAATAACCTCTTTACCTCTTTGCCTACCCTATGGTGTGTCCCTAAATTCTTTTATGCGACATAAGCCAAGATCCTAGAAGCCCAGGACCCAGAGTCTTCACTAGCACATACATACACACATACATATAGTCATTGTTGATCCAAATCTGCAACTACTGTAGGCTTGTACAGTAGAAAACCACAAGGTTTTCTCTCTCCTTTTCAGCTGAATAAACGACACAATGTACTGACTTAGGTGATTATTTAAAAATATTTTTTCTTGTTATATTATCCTATTCTAGAAACCTCAGAAATTATAAGACAAAAACCACCCAGAATCACTACAACTAGAGTCTATCACTTTTAATATTTTGCTGTACACTTTTCTGGAGATATATATATATATATATAATACTTTTATTGTTTCACAAAATTAGAATCTACTCTATTTTGTCACTGGCTTTTTTCTTGAGCACATCTACCAGACTGTAAGCTCCATCAGGGGATAAATCATATCATTTTGTTCACCAAGTTACCCCCAGTGCTAATAGCAGACACTCAAAAAGAAAAAAAGAAAGAAAGAAATTAATGACTCTGTGTCAATATACACATATCCACAAAGTCATTAATTGGAATATTCTCCTATATGGAAATTTACTTGTTTCTAATTTGTCTTATTCTCTTTGTATATATGAAAAAAATTTAAATGTAAAAAACCCCACAAATAATATTGCACACATTATTGAACCTACCACCCAGAATCAACTAATTTTAAGAGTTTTGCCAGTTTTGACTCATTTTTTTAAATTAAAAAAAAACATTGCAGATAAAGTTGAAGTCCTTGTTTTTCACTCTCCAGTGCCATTTCGGTTTCCTTTTGCATAGGCAACAGTTTTCATGGATTTGGTGTATACTCTTACCGTCCCTGCCTGTACTTATATAAAGTATGTGTACAGTATAGGTTCTGTGGGAATTTTTATTTATAAACATGGTATCAAATTGTATATATACTTTTGTAACTTGCTTTTTTCCACTCAGCATTGGTTTTAAATTCAATTCTTCATCATAGTTCCTTTGACAAGTACAGAACTAATTCATTCATTTAGCTAGTGTATAAATTCCATCATTTGTATGGCCACCTTTTGTTTTCCTACTCCCCTATTGTTCTTGATTTCTCACTATTGCAAACCATGCTTTAATGGTCATTGTAATTGCAAAATTTCATTAGGTATTTTACACATAAATTTTTCAGTCCATTAAATTCCTTTCACTTTACAATATTTCATTTGACAAAAGTTTTTTATTTTTATTTTTACACCTTTGAAGGGAGAGCAGGGAGGGGCAGGACCTTTAAACACACACAAAGAAGGTCTGGCAGCTGGTCATGTGCCTTGGGGTAGGGGTGGAGAAAGCATGATCACTGTATATGAGTGAAAAGACACAGAGAATGTGAGAGGGGCTCAATTACAAATTATTAGTTGGAAATTTAGTTGACCTCCAAACTGTGCAAGAGGCCTGGCAAGAGCACGGTGTATGATTAAAAAATGAAATTGAATTTTAAATGGGAGGATGATGGCTTAACTAACAGTTCAGAAAAGTGAGAAATCAGAGAGCTGCGCTGAGATTTCCTGGATGTCCTAAGACAGGGGTAGGGCCTGAAAGGCTGGGTGTGATTTAGTTAGAGGAAGTAGGGTAGGAAGGGCGGACCTCACCTGAAGGGTGGCTAAGATATTAAAATAGTCCAGAGGTAATGATCTTCATTACTCTTTCTTCTGAGATCAAAGTTAAAAATGTTCACAAGAGTTTAATTAAAGAGGAAATTGGGTTGGCTTTTAAAACCATATTAGCCTTCACTATCACTTTTACCACTGTCTATGGGTGGTAGGAAGTACTGTGTGAGAAGGAGAGCCAGAAGTTGATTAAGGATTTGACTTCTAGTTTATTTCCACCCAGCATCTCTGCACAATCCCTGCATATGTCCTTGTACCAAATCTATACCCCAAATTGGAAAGAGAGTCACAGGTTTGAAGTACAAAAACCACAATCTCATTTGTGGGTATTCATCACTACACTGTTTTGTGCAACGTAAGACACTCTCATAAACAAAATGTACACGCAAGGGGGGTTGATTAAATTAAATCTGATTAAAATTGAGATACAGTATTAGTTCTTTCTTATTAGTTGATTCTGAGACCCTAACAGCTGTCTTTTTCCACCCTTATTTTTAGCCACTGTCACCTATTGGTGAGTTGGTGGCTCCTTCGGGCCTGTAAACTTACTTTCTTCACCAAGACCGGTGTGAGATCCTTTAGAAAATAGTAAGACCAGTGGGAGATACTTTAGAAAATAGTGGCTGTAGTGACAAAATTCTAGTGACAGAGCTGCCTCTGTCACTTGTCACACAAGTGCAGAGGAGGGAGGGCGATTCTGGAGTTGAGGGCCTGAGGGCAGGCCGGGCAGGTGGCGGCCTGGAGGCGGAAAGCACGGCGGGGCCGCGGGGCTGCCGGAGCAGCCGGGCCGCCGAGCAGCAGGGCCTCGCGGCCGACGGGGGCCCCGCCCGGGCTGGTATGCGGCCGGGAGTGACGCGGGAGGCGGGGTCACGTGACGCCCGTGGAATGCCAACAATGTAGCGAATGTCCCACTTGGGTTTGCGCGTTGGAACCGCGGCGTGAGCGCCCCGGGAAGATGGAGCAGCCGCCACTCGCGCCGCCGCCGTTGGCCGGGGCTTCCCGTTCCTTGCGGGGCCAGCGGCAGCTCCTGCCCCGGGTGAGGGCTCTCCCGGCGCGAGAGGCCACGGGGTCGCGCGCGAGGACCCCCCGGAGCGTGTAGGCGCCCTGGAGGTGAGGAGGCGCTGGAGACGCGGGGAGCGCGGTGGTGGGGTGGCGGCCGGGGGACGGCTCAATTGTCGAAAGTTCGCCGCGGGCCAGTGGAGCTCGAGGCTTCCTGTCCCCCGGCTGTCGGCGGCCTCGGAGTCTCCGGGAGGGGCGCCCCGCTCAGCCGGGCCGCTGCGGGGGTGGAGGGGGCGCAGGGGCTTTCTGGGCTGTGGGCTTGGGAGGGCACCTCCGCCCTGTCCCCGCCAGACCCCTCCGTTCGCGGGTGTGAGGGGCGCCGGGCTGTCGGGGAACCCTCCCCACCCTACTCCACCCCGGCGGCGGGTCGTCGGGGCCTCCCGGAGCCGCGGAAGTTTGCTGCGGGGCGGGGGCCGGGCCGGGAGCGGATACGGGGGCTGCGCCGCTTTGTTGTGCGCCCGTGGCCGCGTCCCACCGGGTCAGAGCAGGGGGCTGGCTGCCCGGAGGCCGCGACGCGCGCGTGGCCCCCCGAGCGACGGTCCCCGCCAGGGCGCGCCGCTCGCCCTCACACTCGCGAGGGGAGCTGGGCGCTCGCACCCCAGGGCGCGCAGGCCCGACGGGCGGCGGGGCGGGAGGCGGTCGGACAGCTGCGCCGGCCCCGCGCGCCAGTGTTGTCCCCGCGCCCCTGGCCGTCCGCCCGGGGTGGGGGGACGGGGAAGCCCGGCTCGCTCGGGGGGACTCCGGCCAGCGTCTTGCTCCCGGCCCCTCGGCGTTGGCCTCCGGGTCTTCGCAGGACGCAGTCCGGGTTTCAGGCGCGCTTTTGCGGCCGCGAGAGTGGTGGCAGTTGCATAACATGCCTTTCCAGCGTCCTACTTTAGCTGGACTTTTCTCGGACTTGTCTTGATTTTCTGAGGCAGCCTCATGGGCGGTTAGTTCGCCAGCCAGACTCCGGAGATGCGGACTCCGATATCGTCAGTTCCTTCTGCAAATCCCTTTTCCTCGCGCCTGATTTTGTAAGCTTCTAGAACAGCATCTCCCTGGGGGTGGGCAGGAGGGCTTAATTGGAGCAGAGCGCGGAGTGTTTGCCGCAGGTCCCCAGGGCGCTCGGGGAGCGGGCGGGCCGGAGACCCCGGACGAGGCAGAACACACCTGAGTGGCGCGGGGCGGCGGGCAGAGCCGCAGCCAGACCCAGGTGAGTTGGGCCGGGAGCACCACACTGTCTCCCAAAAGCACGGCCAGGAGAAAGTAAGGCAGCTAGGGCGTTTTGAGGCCGCTGGATGAGAAATACTTGCAAGCAGGGCCAAAAGTACACCATTTGTAGATTTCGTTATATGTTAAAAAAAATTTTTTTTTTAAACCAGAACTTTTCTGTTTTCACATTTCTGTAGAAAAAGTGAGAGTGTTCTTTGTATGGCAGTAGGCTAGGCATTTTAAATGATTTAACTTTATTAAACCAGAGAGAATACATTTGGCAGATAAAAATTCAAGCTAATAGCCCAACAGCTGCTCTCTTCACAAAGTATGCAACAAATAGAATAGGTAGAATCTTTAGGAAAGTTTGCACACATTTTACTGAGAAGCTTGAATATACTAAAATGTGAATGGAAAGCCACAAAATGCGTGTGATCCTAATACGATGTTTGGGTTAAAATGTTAACTTAGCACCATGTGAGGGGCCTTCCCTTAGTAACTGAGAAGGTGACTTGTGGCCATATAGGAAGTTTGTACTAAACAGACCTTGCTCTATGCTTTCAGTTTAATCTCAGTTTAAATCCCTGCATGATCACCAGTTTTTGAGAGCTAAATCGAGGCTAATCTGCTTTGTATCTTTTAAAGTTTTTACTTTAGCGACTGTTGTAATAAGGTAGTAGCAGACAAATCTTCCATAAGAATGCTGAGGTGGTTAATAGAGCCTATTTAAAATTAACTATAATTAACAAGGCACCAAGTTATTCAGCCTCGCATAACATTTTGTCTCAGGTGTACACTGTTTAATGAACACACCAGCATTCCATTGAAATTAAATTGCTGAATATTGAATAAATCTCACCATGCCAAACAATTTAAAAATGGTATCTGAGCGGCAGCAGTCATGCAAAATGAAGGTGAGTTACTAGATCTTTAGAATTTCAGAACTGGAAAGGACTTTCTAGTCTTTCCATTTAGTCTGAAATAGTTTTGGCTTAAGTGTAAATTGGAGCTGGACATACTTCTTAGCAAATCACAAGGTTGGTGGGAGGGACTTTCCTTTGGTGGGAGAGGAATGCTTTTACAAGAAGATGCCTTGGTATTTTAAACGTTGTGTTGTAAATAGCCAGCTCAGGGCTCCTAAATCTCATCGAGGGGGAAGAAAGCTAATAAATTCACCATAAATACACAGGAAGTTGAATAGGATTTTGGGACACTTTGGTGAAGCAGTGGGTGTTCACTTCTACTGTATTAGGAAAACCATCCCAACCCAATTTTTGAAAACCTGCTCTTATGTTTTTTTCACCATTATAATAGTGTCAAATTTCTACACATTCCTAAATGACTTCTTTTTTTTTTTTTTTTTTTTTAATAGTGGGCTTGAACAGTTTGGAAAATAAATTTCAGAGCATTTATTTTGTCTTGACTGAAGAAAGGGGCTTGATTATTCCTAAACTGACTGACTTCCAGCTCAAAAAATCCTCTGGATCTACTTCCTTTTTTAAAAGCCTATTGTTTAGTAATTGTCTGGATGGAACTGGGCCTCCAAATTGCACACCTCCAGGGGGCACCATTCCCATTTACGTGCTTTGTAAATGTGCACTGTGTAATGGCCTCATTTGCATAGAGTACTCAGTGAATGGCATCTGGGAGGTAGTGAAGGTAGGCTACTAGTTCCATTAAGTGGTAGTTGTTCTTTGATTGCTTTTAAGGCTAATGCTACTTGAGTTATAGTTTCATTTTGAAAGTATTAACTTAAAAAGATAATGTTGAAAATGAAGATACTGGTTATGATGATAAAATGAAGATGGAAATCTGACATGCTTGATGTTTGCCATTCACAGTATGAAGACTGTATATTGGTTACCATCTAGAACATGCCAATTAAAACGTGATGTTTTTTTTTTTTTTTTAGTTACTGAATGAATACTGTTTACTTTTTGTTTATATGCCAATATTTGACATACAGAGTAATTTTTCTGGAGGAAAAATGCAAATCCTCGTATTTTGTAGAAGTGGTTTGTATTTATTCACACTAATTGTTATATTGTGGCATAATGCACAATCCTTAGCCCCTAAATAAGTTAGAATGGTAAGGACTTCTTTAGAATATAACTTGGATTTTAAAAATTTATTATTTTTACAGCAGTTTTAGCTTTATAGAAAACTTGTGCAAAAGTACAGAGTTCCCGTATACTAGCCCCATCCAGTTTCTACCCCATTAATAATACCTTGCATTAATGTGGTGCATTGTTACAATAAACCAATATTAATACGTTATTATTATTAACTAATGTCCATAGTTTGCATTAGGGATCACTCTTTGTTGTACAGTCCTATGGGTTTTGACAAATATGTAATGTCCTGTGTCCACCTTTACGGTATCATACAGAATACTTTCACTGCCCTGAAAATGCCCTGTACTGCACCATTCACCCCTCTCCAACGTTCCCTACGTCCCTGGCAATCACTGGATCTTTTTACTGTCTTTGTAGTCAGAAAGGATGCAACTTTTTCAGACTGGCTCCTGTACTTAATGTCATTTAAGTCTGTAAGTTGAATGGGGGGCGGGGGGGGGGGCTCTGATTGGAAGATTGGGCCTCCCTGCCTCCAGGCGGTTATCTTTGAGCAGGAATGCTAAGGACTAGCACTTCCATTACTAATTAACTCTATCCTACCTCCTCAGTCTCACTCCGGTTTTTTCAGGCTATTTACCCAGACTGCACCTGCCCCCTCTCCAGCACTGCCCGCCTGGTCCTTTGGCTGTCCTGTTGAAGCCTTTTCACAGGAAGTCCCAGACTCCAAGAATAGCTTCACACTTCCTCCATCAAATCATAGCCCTTCATCCTTTCCAATTTTGGTGAAATTTTCCTTTCTCTGGTAGGCTTTTTCCAAACAGTCCGGACACCTCCCTGAAGAATTACGCTCCTCTGTAGATGCAGATAGAATCACAGCGTGGCTTCTCTTCCTGGCAGTGGCCCTCGGGAGCTGGGGCTTACCCTAGAGAGTAACCGCAGCTTGGAGCAGGAGGGGGTACAGAGGAGGTGGGCTTTCTTAATGCTGGAGAAGTGCCGGGGTGCGGAATTGACTATAAGGAGATCCATCCTGTCCAATTGTCAGCGTTTTTTTTTTTTTTTTTAACTACACAAGCTGGAGGAATTGAGAAAAAATGGATCGACAAACTTCTATGGTTTTTTTTTTTTTTTTTTACCCCAGTATTCATAGTTGCACACTTGTATAGCAAACCAATATCATGTACAGAGCTAAATATCTAATAGAGAAGGTGTTGTTTTGCTTTCCCTTAGACTGTACGCTTATTTAGATGTGAGACCCTGTTCTTCCTGGGTACAATCTCATCATGTCCAGCACCGTTTTGGGCTGACATGGGACACTTCGAGACACGCTGAAATCTTGGGATGACACCATTTATCAGAGAGTGAGGTTTTGTGTAAATGCGCTTTCCTGGGCCCCTGGAGGAATGTAACACTTGATTTCTTCAAAGCCCCTCATGATGCAGAGGTAGCCCTGGTCTGGGCAGTGCTGGGATGGTACATCGGCACGGCCGTTTGATTTTGACATTCAGCATCAGGCTGGAGGCCTGGCCCACCTGCCTCATTTAGTTTCAGCGTTGCTAGTTAATTATAGTAGGGAATGCGTTTTAAATAATAACTGGAATTTTAGATCCGTGAAATACCGTTTTAAGAAAATGCCGACCGTGTGTCATGAGTTTGGTTAGTTCCTCGCTCGGTGGTTTGATATGTGTTTGGCAGCCAGCGTGGGTTTGTGAGGGCACTTGGAGAAATTAGAATAAAAATTCTTGAACATCTGATGACATTTTCCAGGATTGAGTTGAGGATTGGAATTGGGTTTGTTAGGACCAAATTACAGGGATGCTTTTGAAATAGTGCTCTCACTTTCATTTTTCACATGAGCGTGGGAAATAGTGGGAGTCTCAGTTCCAGATTTGAAAGTCAGGTTTTTTTTGTTTTGTGAGTTGTATATAGTTTTAAAATTCAAGTGTCTTGTAGTTTCTTTTAAAGTATATTATTTATTCCGTAGTTTCTTTTAAAGTATATTATTTATTTATCTATTTTTTAATCAATCTTAAACCCCCCACCCCCCACCCGGGTTTTGCTGTTTTGTGTCCATTGGGCAATTCGCTGTGTCTGTTTCCTGCCCTCTCCTCTCACCCTTCTCCTCCTATGTTCACTGGGATTCGATCCTGGGAACCTCTGATGTGGGAGGGAGGCATTCTGCCACCAGTACCACCTCATTTCCTGTTTTTTTGGCGCGTCTTGTCTTGGCTCTCCCCACGTCTCTCTCCTGTTACGTCATCATCTTGCTGTGTGGTTCGGCGGGGCCAGATGGCTCACCTGCTCGCAGGGCCTGACGACGCGCCCGTGCACCTTCTATGTTTTTCTTTATTTTACTGGGAGGTCCCAGGGATCGAACCCAGGTCCCTCCATATGGGAAACAGATGCCCAACCATTTGAGCCACATCCGCCCCCTTAAAGTATGTTTAAACTGATTGGTGATGCTAGTGAAATTTCCAGAAATATATTTACTTTCCTCAATACCCACATATTTTAAAAGTCCATACCCATAAAAGCCTTTGGGTCATATTTATAAAATTATTGAAGAAAATTTCTCTATCTTCAGTGTTATTCA
>JAKSZT010054335.1:25128775-25307834 GCA_026826555.1 Tolypeutes matacus
AAAAAGACATGTTCAAGTCCTAACCCCTGCTCCCTCCCCAAGTCCCATAAGTGTAGCCCTGTTTGGGAAATAGGATGGGATTAGTTATGATGAGGTCCAGACTGGAGTAGGGTGGGCGCTAATCCAATATGACTGGTGCCTGTAAGAAGGGGAGAGACGGGGGAGTCTGACAACCGAGGCAGAGATGGAAGCCCACGCATCCAGCAAATACCAGAAGCTAGGAAGAGGTAAGGAAGGAGTCTCGCCTTGCACCTGACCGAGTGGGCTGCCTGAGAGCGTCCCTGAGGGTGGACATCCAGGCAGCTTCGTGGGGCTTTACTTGAGGAAGAGTCGAACCTGGTGTGTTGCTGGCAGGCAGTGATGGAGTTCAGACAGTAAGTCTCATAATGCGTCAGGCAAGCTTTTTCCTGTCTGTGCTTTTCTTTTTTTCAAGTTCAAAAAAAAAAAAAAGATACTTTAACTTTGGAAGCATTGTTAACAGCACTGATTTAAAGAGGAGTCACTTGGAGTGAGCTTTTAAAGATGAAATACCTACATTTTTGTGTTGAGTTTGGTACCTTTTCCACTAAGCCCCCCTGAACTTTTCCTGCTATCTTCTCCAACTAAAACTCCACCGTCTCATTTATTTTGAGACCTTAACTAATAATTATAATATTTGACCTGAGTACTTTCATACACCGTATGGCCCACAGTCCTCAGAACAGCCCTGTTGTCACTTGTCACGGAGGAGACTGAAGCCTGGAGAAGTGGAGTAGCAGGCCCAGATCGCACTGAGCTACCTGCCCGGGCTAGGGATGGACTCAGCCTTTCCAACTCCAGCTCTTCTTCCTTCACCCTGAAACACAGTTCCTCCACCCATGTCCTCTCCTCCAGTGCTTGCCCTCAGCTGGTTGGGGTTTCTGGGCTCAGAAAGGCACCATCATGGACTGTTTTCCCGGCCCGAAAATGTGGAAATCCTTTCTCTAGCGAATATTGCCAAATCCTATGGGTTCTACCCTTCCAATCCTGCCTGCTTCTCTCTGTCCTCCAACCTTTTACCCCGTTCAGACCTCCAACATCTCGGAGGGTCCTGCTTGGTGTGCTGTGGCCTTAAGCCCCCCCAGTCCCCACCTGGCCAGCACACTGCAGCCTGCCATCTTCCTGAAATTTAGCTTGCCAGCTTGAGACACCCCAGCGCTCCAGAGTTCCTGTAGCTGGCCCTGTTCGCCCTCTGCCCTGGCCTCCCTGGACCAGCTGGGATCCCGTGGCTTCCTGATTTCCTGGCCTTTGCCGCCTGGAGTATACCTCCTCCCACCTCTTCTCCTGGAGCCTCCCTGACCTCCTCCCGCCCCGCCTCTCCCACCCACCAGCCCCATCACCACGCTGTCAGGTGTGCGGTGGCTGGACTCTGCCTGTATCCCGCCCAAATCGAACGTTCTAGCTCTTTCACCGTGGCATATGCCATGTCCAGCGTGTAGCTGGTTGGAGTGTATGAATGTGAACCCTGGCAGGTCCCCATCGCCTTCGGGAACTGTTCTTGGGTGTACAAGGCCTTTCTAGAGTGGGCTTGCTCCTCGGTTTGCAGCCAGCACAGGGCAGAACTTAGGAGCATGGCTGGAGGGCCCACACTGCCCAGCACAGTCCCTCTCTGGTGACCCAGGCAAGTCACGCAACCTCTGTGCCGAGCTCTTCATCTGGATGGTGGGGACCACAAGTGCATCTCCCGCAGAGCTGTTAATATGAGTCAGATGAGGTAACCAGAAGGCTCAGAACGGGGCATGTAGCCGCCACCAGGTTCTTCACTCACCGCTCTCAAGCCAACCACACGGACCTTCCTGTCGTTTTCCAAGGTGCTGTCCTCTTTCCTACCCCAGTTCCTTGGCCCTTGCCATTTCCTTTGCCTGAAATTCCCTACCTCCTTTTTCCCTTGGATATCTCTGACTCATCCTTCTAATTGCCTTCCACTCGCTGCCTTGCCTAGGCTGGATTTTTTTTAGGGGGGCTGTATCCCCATAATTTTTTACACGTTACATTTTATTTAAATAACGGATTTTCTTGTCTGCCTCTCCATCCTGAACTGGGAGCTACTTGAAGTCAGAGGCTGGTCATTCTTCTTGGCATCCCCAGGACCTAGTCACAGAGCTACCCTTGTATGGGTAGTCAGGTTGTGTACTGCTCAAGGACCCTCCACGTGAGAGGGCATGCCTCACCTCACAGATAGGCTAGCTCGCACGAGAGCACGCCCAGCCTTCTTGGAGATGCTGAGCCACTCACAGAAGACCTGGGCAGCAGTGGATATCACCTCTCCTGATTAAGCCGTTTGGTCTCATGTGGTCAAGCAAATATTTTGGAGAGCACATGTGACTGCACTGCACCGAGGCTATTCCTCTCTCTCCTGTGCCTCAGAGATCCATTTCCCACCCTCCACTTGATTCCAGACGTGTGTGTGTGTGTGCTTTGGATGTGGTATGCTTTGGTGTCAGTATTCTTTGAACGGCCCAGGGTGCTGCCTATGGGACTCTGGAAAACTCCCCCTGGATATGTCCAATGACATAGTAACTAATATTTACTTGAGGAAGGGGTGCCTTTTTATAATTCTCACAGAGGGACATAGGCGCCCCCTTGACCATACAGGCAGGGCAGCTCTTCCCTGTTCTGGGACTGGAGCTCACCTGAGCATCCCAAGTCATCTTGGCACCAGCACTGCTTGTCATAGCCTCAAACTGGGACCAACGCCAATGCCTGCCCCCGGCAGAATGCCTGGATACCTTCACCTGGTGGGGTGCCGCAGAGCAATGGAAAACGGCAACCCCCTGCCACACACCACATGAGGAACAACCAAGCCATATGAACAAAGAGCACAGACTGTAATTCCACGTATATAAAGTTCAAAAACGGGTCAGACCAATCCTTGCTGTTGGAAGTCCTGTGGGTGGTTGCTCTGAGGCATTGGTCTGAGGGGAGGAGGGAGCTCGGGTGGGGGGGTAGTGTTTCTGGGTATGGTAGTGGTGTGCTCCTTGATCAGGAAGCTGCCTGCAAGGGTGTGTTCTCTCTGCAAATATTTATCCATCTCTTAGAATTTGTGCATGTAAAAGAATGTATGTTAAGCTTAAGTAAAAAGGTTACCCACCCCTATTCCCCACAAAAAAGCTTTACTGCCCCTTCCAGCTTTCAGCTAACCTAACCCTCCTCATGCTTCATGGAGGAGCCCACTGGCCTCTCTACCTGTTGCCCCCACGGCTACTCCCTTATGCATAAGCCCCGGCCTCTGCCCAAGGTGTGTCTGGCTGAAACCCCATCCCCTCCCTCTCTGAGGTCACTGCTGCTCATCCAGGCTGTCGTCCTTTGTGCCTGGAGTGTTGCAGTTGTCCCTTCCCATCCATCTTCCAGGTGGCCCACTTTCTAAAAGACACCTCTGGCCACGGGACTCCTTGGCTTCAGGCGGGACAGCGGTTCCCCATCTTCTGCCTTGAATCTGGACTCTTAGCATGGCCTTGAAGCACCTTCCAGTTGAGCCTCTGTCCCCTTCCACCTGTCTGAAATATGCTGCGGGTTCTCACATTGTTTATTCCTTTGCAGATGCTGTTCCCTCTGACTCAATAGCATTCTCCCCAATACTCAGATTTAGCAGGTAGGGACTTTGAAGCTTTCCCCAACTTTCTCTTTTATTCTCCCAACTCTTAGATGATTTATTTTCCTCTGCTCTTGGGCATCTCTCTTTCTTTGCCAGTTTTACCCTCACCTCCCACTTGACTGTAAACTCGTAGGAGGCAGGAGTTTGTTCTCATCCAGGCAGCAAATTTAGTGGGTGTTTGATCAGTGTTTCCAGGTAGACAGGTAGATAGGCAGCTGGGGTGGGGAGTCCATGGATGGATGGCGGTAGTGGTTGGGTGGATGGGTGGATGGTTGAATGGGTGGTAGGTAGTGGTTGGGTAGATGGGTGGTGTATTAGGCAGCCAAAGGGGTGCTAATGCAATATACCAGAAATGGGTTGGTTTTATAAAGGGTATTTATTTGGGGTAGAAGTCCACAGTTACCAGGCCATAAAGCATAAGTTTCTTCCTTCATCAAAGTCCATTGCCACGTGTTGGAGCGAGACAGCTGCCGACGTTTGCCAGGGTTCAGGCTTCTTGGGTTCCTCTCTTCCTGGGGCTGCATTTCTCTCTGGGCTTAGCTCCTCTGTTTTCTCCACAAGGTCAGCTGTAGACTATGATGCTCTCTGGGCTTTGCTTCTCTCCACAAGGCCAGCTGTGAATTCTCAGGCAAATGGCTCGTCTCTATCCCGGGGCCTTCTCTTCAACATCAAAACTCCAACAACACTGTCTTTTGCCAGTATCTTTTATCTTGGAGACCCCACCCACCAAGGGGTGGGGCTCAATACCCTATTGACGTTGCCTAGTCAATGCCCTAATCATAACTTAATCATGCCCAGATTAACAGACCAGTTTACAAGCATAAATCCAATATATATATATATTTGGAATTCATAATTACATCAAAGTGCCAAATGGCTACAGGTGGGTAGGTGAATGGGTGACATATGAGGGATAAATACATTTTGACCTATCTGCAGGCCTCATCGTGCATGGATTTGTTGTAATAGTAGCATGCCTATTTTACAGTTTTCAAGGAGAGGGGAGAAAACCAAAAATTGGAAGCTAGTGATTTGTGTGAATTCCTCTGGGAAAAGAAATACCTTCTCTGCCTGTTCCCAGACACACCAAGTCGCTTCTAGGATTGTCCATACGTGCTTGGCAGCTCCTTGAGAATCTCCATTTTTGTTGGAATGTGAACTTCTGGTTTTAGAAAGTTAGGTATTTCAAAACAGATGCTTAGACCACGAAATCACTGAAAATGAGTGTGGCTGCAATATGCTCCATTTTACACCAATTAAACAGAGCCCCTGGGCTTCTGGTCCACTGCCAAGACAGGCCGAGGAAATCTCAGCTGTCCCTGGATTTAATATTATATTATCTGCATAGTCTTAAAAAATAAGCATTTCACTGACTTTAATGAGATATGTGTTAAAGTATGGATTTCATGTTGAAAATTTTTATCTGGTTCTTCTTAGTCGGATCTTTTCTCTTAGCTGCCTTGAGAAAAGGGATAGTTAAAACTCCTTGGGGGACGGATGTGGCTCAAATGGTTGGGCGTCCGTCTCCCATATGGAGGGACCCGGGTTCGATCCCTGGGACCTCCCGGTTAAAAAAAAAAACAACACAACTCCTTAAGACCTCCTCCCCACCTCGCTAAGAAAGGAATGGTAATTTTAAAGTCATTTCTTAGTGTTTACTGTTGTCTGTGGTTATATAATATACTATGAGTTAATTCATGCAAAATTTTTATTTTTTTATTTATTTATTTTTAAGATTTTATTTATTTATTCATTTATCCCCCCCTTGCTGCTTGTGCTCGCTGGGTCAGCTAACCACGCCGTGTGGGCGGGCCTGCCCTCACCAGGAGGCCCCGGGAACCGAACCTGGGGCCTCCCATATGGTAAACGGGAGCCCTACTGTCTGAGCCACAGCCGCTTCCCCATGTAAAATTTTTAGAGCCACGCCTGTTACATAGTCAATAAATATTAACTGCCATTCCTCCCCCCCCACATGAAAAAGGACTATGGAGCAGAGTTCCACTTTACAGTTATAAAACACCTTTATTAAGTCCTAACTGGCAGGTCCCCTTTTAAAAGATGCTCTCTTTTGGATCACTTTTCCTTTGTTCTTTAAAACTCAGAGTTATCTTTAAAAGGATGCTCATTGAGTTCTGTGGGGTAAAGAGAACAGGTGAGGAGAGGGAAAGGAAAGGGGGAAAAGAGCAGCTAGAGTTTTAGGTCATGAGCTCAGAGCAGCTTGGAGCTTTGCCTTAACCAGCATTGGGTATCAATGCCTAGGCTACAACAACTAATTATATAAGTAACAATAAGAGTAATAATAGTAACTGCAGTTTGCCGAGAATCTACCTGTGTCCCAAGGAGCGCTGAGCCCTTTACATGTGTGATCTTACTCAGTGCCCACCACTATTACCAAATGTCATCTCCATTTTACAGATTTGAATGCTGGGGTGGGGGAGGTTAAGTTACTTCTCTGAGGGTCACCCGGTCGATCAGGACTTTAGCTGGACACAGAAGTGTCAGAGCTTGGGTATGATTTTGTTTTTTTGAATGAACAAACGACAGAGTATTCAGTGGATTAGGGAATGGAGTAGGTATGCTCCACTATTGAAAAATGCCTTTGTGACATCTGGTTCTATATAGTGAGGTCATTTCCTCATTACAGTAGTAGGTGGTCTACACTAATAACATTTATTGTTGGAGCCATTTGCTGTTACTGTGGTCTGAGAAAGAAATCACCTACATGCTTTATCAGTCTCCTTCTTTATAGGTATCATTTTCTACAAGAAAGATATTTTTGTTTTAGCATTAGGGTGGAAATGCTGATGAGACATTGCTACCTTGTAAAAAAAAAAAAAAAATCAAGGAAGTAGTTACTCTCAGAGTCTCATAATGCATTTTTTGGAACTGGATATCTTTAATGTGACAAGTTTTGTGGTATCTTTCAGGCAAATTGGGAGAGATTTATAAAGGGAGATTTCCAAAGCTATAGAAGGACCCCATCAGCTTCCAGTGAGTGAAGAGATTAGCAAAGCCATGGGGCTAAGGGACAGCGGTGTGGGTTGGGAGCTGAGATTGGTTTGGAGGAACAAGCCAGAAATCCAAGACCCTACATAAAAAATTAAACCCTTAATATCCACGTTGTGGATGGATTAATTATAACAAAGCATTGTAAAAGAGCTATCCACTGTTAGTACTGCTGTTCCTACCTGGAGTCGAAAATTTATAAGCCGATATTGGCTTGTGAAGATTTACTTTATTGCAGATTACATAAGACAAGAAACATCTTAGAAGCTCCCTGGTCATGGACTCTCATCAGACTTGAACAGTATTTTTGACATTTCTCAGAGTTGATGTGTTCTTTCTAAAATCTTTCCATGTGGAATAGTTCCAAGATCACTGTCCATTTCTGAAAAGTGGTATTAAATATTGCATGAAAACAAATGAACATTTTTCTACCATTTATTTTCTTTTTCAGATAATGCGATGATCTTCAAAATGAAGACTCTGGAAAGTTCTCCCTAGGAACTATGGAAATTGAAGGAAAGAAGATTTTCAAAAGGAAATTGTTTTGAAAGTATGTTTACAACTAACTGATGCTGTTGACAGTTTTTTTTAAAAAAAATTATTACTCAAACACTTTAAGAAGATTATATTTATGGTAAAAGGAAACTGTACTAACAATGAGGCCAAAGACTTTTCCTGCCACAACGTATTCTGGAAATAGCAGGCAGCGATTGCAGGAAATTCGCGAAGGGTTAAAGCAGCCATCCAAGTCTTCGGCGCAAGGATTACCCGTGGGACCAAACAACGATGCTTCCCTGGACACCAAGGTCTTGGGGGGCAAGGATGCTGCCAGGCAGCAGCAGCTGAGAGCTACCCCAAAGTTTGGACCTTATCAGAAAGCTTTGAGGGAAATCAGATATTCTCTACTGCCTTTTGCTAATGAGTCGGGCACTTCCGCAGCTGCAGAAGTAAACCGACAGATGCTACAGGAACTGGTGAATGCAGGATGTGACCAGGTAGGTATAAACCTCCCTCAAGGCTGCCTGTGGGACTGCTTCTGGAGTGCAGCTGAGGCAGCCAAGGATGCTTTGGCAGCCACTCGAGGGTTTTGAATTGGTTACCACTCATAGAAGTGTTTCTAGGTTAAAAACACAAGGCCCTTTTAACGTACTGTTAAATGATTTTCTACCTTCTCTATAAAAGGGTCTTTTTAGTTGCTTTTCCTCTCCAGGCAGGATCCAGAAGCTTCTGAACTCTCCTGAAATGGTACCACATGCGTTTTCTGATTTATTCTTGTGACGATAAGAAGGGTTTTCAGGGATATTCTGAGCTGTCATGGGTAAGAGTATGGCTCTCTCATCTTGTTTTTGGTTTGTGCGTTTTTTTTCTCCTTCATCAAGGGAAAGTTGATTAGCATGGGTCGGCTATTCTTGAACTTTGTTTTTCTCCTATTTAAAAAAAAAAAAAAAAGGTAGATGTGCTGTTTCTGGAGATGTAACTGTATTAAGGGGGATGAGAAGGACTAGAAAAGACAAAGCTTGAGACATCATCGTCCAGCTGGTGGAGTGTAAGTCAACTTCTCAGTGGCTTCAGGATGAAGGCCACGTGAATGGTTAATGGAAGTGGCCTCAGTTATACATAAATACAAAACTTACAGCTATACATGTGTGATTTCTTTGCAGTGCACATACCTGAATAAAATCCAAGTTTAGGGGAAGGCCTATTTGAAATGGAACTAGTGGCCGGCCAGGTGAAAATGTAATTAGTAAAATGTAAGGGGTAAAAATGTAATTGCCTTATGAAATGACTTCTGAAAGCCAATGTTTTACCACCTGCCATCTTAAAAATCACAGTGGCATGAAAGTGGAAATGAGCTAGGTACTTTCGCTGCCTTGGAAAGTTAGTAAGATTTCCTTCTCCCAGCACATCGGGATGGCCTGAGCACTTTTTGTTTCTTAGAAATAACCTTTGGGGGACAGATGTGGCTCAAATGGTTGGGCATCCGTCTCCCATATGGAGAGACCCGGGTTCAATCCCCGGGACCTCCTGGTAAAAAAAAAAAAAAAGAAATAACCTTATTATGTATCGAGTGTCCCAGTCCTAGTCCAAGGGTTGACAAAAGCAGTCTCAGTCCTCTTGTTGTATTTTCTTTCCACAGACCTCGACTAGAGAATTTACATCTCTCAGATGATATAATATGTTTGTGAAACTAATCCTGCTATTTTGTAGAGGGCTTCCTTGACACTTTGGGATATACTGGGATTAACTTGTGTATAGCAAGCATTGTTGTGTCGAGAGTTGGTTTTACAAAGCACGGGATCATGAATAACGTGGTGCAGAGTGTTTTAGCCATAGAAGCTGACAGCTAAGGCATGACCTTGCTCATTGTGAAAATATGAAGCTAAACGTGCTGCCAAGAGCTATCCCCTGACAAACAGAACTTGATGGTTTTCAAAGTCGGGAGGGAGCGGTCCTGGGGAAATACTGGAATGAGGTTGAGGAGAGATGTGCAGGCCAACAGCAGAGCTTTAAATCTTTGCCTGTAAATCACTTGCAAGGAAAAGTGGTAATCAGAGCCCAGGCATTCTTTGCAGTTGTTTTAGCTGTGATAAAAAGACACAAGTCAAGCAACTAATCCAAAATACAGGTGGAATCTCATTATGGTGAAATCCATTAGTGGTAATTACAGTGCAAGAAATAATGATCCATTAGTGGTAATTACAGTGCAAGAAATAATGAAGCTGGTACTGTTTCTAATACGGCAAAATACAAATAGAGTAAAATTAAGCATCATGACACTAGTGAAATTCCCATCAACATTTAATTTATGGTAATTGCCAGCAGAAAGGGCTTCACTTACCATATTTAATGCCCCTGAAATAATTCATTTTGGTGTATAGTGTTACCTTTTAATTTGAGACAGCTGCACTTGCACCCTTACCATCCACCATGTCTTGGTCTGGATAGAGAGTGTGCATATTTACTTTGAGAGCATTCTGGCAGGAAAGTCATTACGTGAACCCAAATAATGTGCGAGAAAAAGATCAACCTTTACCTCTAGATAGAATAAAGCAGATTATTAGAATTCCAGTAGAATAGGTAAAGAGAACTCCTATTGTTGCAGGTTTTTCTTTTTGTCTCCCACGTATTGTCTTTGAATTTAGCTGTTTGGTTCTCTTGTATTTTTTTTTTTTTTTTTTTTCTGTGTGGGAAAAGGTGATCTTGAGCCTGCGGGTAGCAAGGTGGCTCTAGACTTCTCCAATTCCACATTTCTTTGCCTCCAATTCTTACGTGTCCAAGGACAGTAAACCACAGACACGCCTTTGTAGGAGGGTTGGTTTTCTTGTATTTTAAGTGACATGTTTAACCCCTATATTTATCAGAATGGCAATAAATTGCATGTTTTCCCAAGGTCTTATAGGTGCTTGGTGATGGTATTTTATTTATAGCTTGGGCACACACATGTATTATTCCATTTTATTTGGACTAAGACTTACTGAAAATATTTACTTCTGTGTTTGTAAATGGGTGTTTTCTTTTATTTTTTATTTATTTATTTATTTTTATTTGTTTTTTTTTTTATGTTGATGTCAGGATATAAAAGTTTATTTTAAACATCAAGTATAGACAGTGGCTGGTGGAAAAAATGCAAAAATATTTACTCATGATCTTTCAGAAAGTTTAAAACACATGTGGAGTCATGCTGGGAATAGATGTTTGACAATTCTGACCGACTGCATAAATGTTTTTTTTTTTTTTTTAATTTATCGATTCTATTATAAATACATATTAAGGAAAAGAAGAATGTGACCAATTGGATGTGAAAATTAGCCATAAGTCAGAATAGAATGACAGTGTTCTCTCCTAGAGTAATTGGGAGTAATTAAAATAAAAAAAAATAACTTGAAGTCTTCATTAAAACATACATTTTCAAAGTGGTTAATTATATATTACGGCATAAAAATCAATCTTTATTTAGGCAAAATGAATTCCCCCCCCTACCTTGTGAATGTTAATTGGAAAGGAAAGTCCTCAGCCATTTTAAATAGTAAACTCTATAAAAATAAAAGACCACAGAAGAGTTCCTGTGGAATGCATATTTTATGTTAAATTTTGGACAACATTTTCTTCCTATTATTTATTGGAATCATTTTAAACTACTCTAAGTGGCAGAAGAATAATGGGAGCACAAGAAATATTTCTCACTGATTCTCCTTTTTGGAATAATCACAATTTTGAATCGATAATTCAGAGGACCTCTTTTTACATGACTTCATGAGTGTTTATTGAATGTTTAGAAGGTTCTGGAATTTTTTTCAAGGAAACCATTCGTGATTTTCAAGACATTATTGGGCTGCTGCTGATGGCGCAGAGATTGTGATACAGGTGTCCGTATACAAATAGCTGCTCTTTTGTCATATTATAATTTTTGAGAAATATTGGGGAAAAAATCAAAATCATTCTTTCCAAGAAACATATCCAACATATACACAAATGAAACCAAGGAACTAGAGTAAAACTAGTTCCCAGCATCCAAATTTCCCTTCTGGTTTATGAAAGACCTTGCCAACACCCATAAATGCAAAAGGGACCTGTAAGGCCCCAAGGTGAGAAAGAGTGACTCAACTGTTTACAAGATATTATGTAGAAGAGGAATGGTTCATAAAAATCAAGGACCATTTCCATCAAGCAGAGTGGACCGCCCTCCATTCTATGCACGCCAGATTACAGCCTCCATTCTCTCAATCCATTTGTTGACACTTCCATGCAAAGGTGCTTTTCTCAGCATCCTTGAACACCTTTTTCCGTTTCTCTCTCTGTTATCTTAATAACTCATCCCATAGTGCATCATGTGGACAAAGTGTAAAATGCATGGCTTTCTTATAGCTCTCAATTCTTTTGATGACACTGCCATGCAAAGGTGCTTTTCTCAGCATCCTTGAACATCTTTTTCCGTTTTTCTCTCTCAGTTATTTTAATAACTCATCCCATAGTGCATCATGTGGACAAAGTGAAAAATGCATGGCTTTTTTAAAGCATTTGAAATGAAATCGAACTTCTGCATTGGATTCCAAAAGGACTCGCCGGGGTGGAGTGTGGCACCCCAAAATCCTGGTCATCCGGCCAATGCAATCCCAGGAAATATGGCCAGGATTCGTCTCCCTTTAACTAGCCAGGCTGGTCTTCTTTCTACTCCTTCAAGGCAGGAACCTTAGCTGGGGGGTGTTTTCTTTTAAACTTTTTATTAAAGCATAACTTACATGCAGAAAAGTGCACAATTCATAAGTGGACAGTTAAGTGAATTTTCACATGTTAGCATGTTATCAGCACGTAATAGTATATTTCTAATGAAAACTTTAAAAAATGTTTGTTTTTTAGAAAAAGTAAGACTTCAGGATGAGTGTTTTCTGTGTAATAATATAATATATAGATCAAAGGTTAAAATCTTTTACATAAATTACGGAAGACTTCTGAAAATTTTATAGGGAAGAAAATCTAGGTAAAAAAATTAATATTCCTTAAGGTGGGCACTGTTCTTTAAATACAAATTTAAGGAATTGGGAAGAAAATTTTTTTGGTTATGACTGTCATATTTTATAACATTAGATACTTGTTATTGATATAAGTAATAATTTAAAGTTAGCTTTTACTCTATCTTCCTTATAAATTTTAGTTCCAAAATTTCTTTTAATCTTTATGATTTTCAGATTACCATTAACCTAGATTTCTACCTTTTCTTTTTCTGGCAACTAAAAATTATTGTGGTAATATATATACAACATAAAAGTTCCCATTTTAACCACTTTCTACTATACAATGCAGTGGTAGTAACTATATATTCACAATGTTTTGCTCTTGTCAACAGCATCCATTACCAAAACTCTTTTCATCACCCCAAACAGAAACTCTGTACCCATTATGCATTAACTCATTTGTCAGCACCTGGTAACCTCTAATCTACTTTCTGTCTCCATGATTTTGCTTATTCTAGATAGTTCATTTAAGTGGAATCTTAAAATAGTTGTCCTTTTGTGTCTGGCTTATTTCACTCAGCATGATGTTTCAAGGCTTATCCAGGTTGTAGCATGTGTCAGAACCTTTTTCCTTTTAACAGCTGAATAGTATTCCATTGCGTGCTTATGCCACATTTTGTGTATCCATTCATCTGTTGATGGAAACGAGTTGTTTCTACCTTGTGACTATTGTGAATTATCGGTGTACAAATATCTGAGTCCCTGCTTTGAATTCTTTGGGGTATATACCTAGAAGTGGGATTCCTGGGTTGTATGGTAATTCTTTAACTTTTTGAGGAACTGTCAGACTGTTTTCCATTTTGAGGAACTGCCAAAACTGTTTTCCACAGTGGCTGTACCGTTTTTACATTCCCATCGACAATGGGAGTTCCTATTTTTTCTGCATTCTCCACTTGGCAAATTTTTAGCCACCAAATTGCTCCAACTGTGGCAGTTTAATGTGAGTAACCTATATCTGTATCTGTAACCTCTATCTGTTTCTCCGAACCATGTGACTGTGGGCTATTGGGGGCACAGGGGAGCAGGTGTGGGCTTGCTGCTAGTGTGTTAAGATGTGTTCCCTCAATGCACCTCAAAGTTCACCATGCCAGTAGATGACCCCAGGGGTTCTTTTTTAAATGTAGATTCTGACTGGGTGGCCCCAGGTGCTGCCCATGGCTCCTGAACCCCTTGGAGCTGCAAAGCTCTTTATCTTGTGTCCTCTAGAGGAAGACTAATGTGAGAAATCTCTTTCAGATGTAAGTTCTAGAAAATGTTCTTTCTTCCCTTGAGATGCTCCTCAAGGTGTATGCTCCTTCTCCCTGGACAACCTGCAAAGTGACCTTGGTTGTGCCTCCCTCTTTAATCTGCAGTCTGGGGCTCAACTTTCCAAACTGCTCAGGACTCTGGCCTAGCCAATCTGTACTTCCCTGGTCTTGAATTTCTGCATTAGCTGTAATTTCCTCAATCCTGAGTTAACCCAATTTTTCCCATTTTATTGTGTGTTTACGTGATTTAAATCTTTAATGGAATGAGGGTAGAGAGAAATGTAGACAAACAAATCGATTTTATTACACCAAAGGCAGAGTAAGAAAAAAAGCTGATGGTCAGGATGTGCCTTCAGAGCCAGGCTTCCTGAGCATAAGGATCACAGCCCCAAATACATCGGAGGGGGGAGAGGGTGGGAGGGGACATCTGGTTAATAAGAAAAGGGAGTGAATTCTCTGCATTCTCAAGCCAAAAAGTAAAGAAGAAGAAGAAAAAAGGTCCTCAGCTTACCCAGTCTCTCTTTGCAAACAGCATTGTCCAGGGGAAGGGAAGCCTGCTGGGGTAGGTGAGTTTCACGTAATAACAACAACGAGTGTTTAGAGAGAACTAGGTGCAAGCACTTTTCTAAGCGCTGGACCCATCCGTGGACAGAACTTTTTCATCACCCTAAACAGAAACTCTGAACCCATTCAGCAGTAACTCCCCATTTCTCTACTGCCATCCCCTGGTAACCTGTAATCTACTTTCTGTCTCTATGAATTTGCTATCTCTAGATGTTTCATATAAGTGGAATCATACAATATTTGTCCTTTTGTGTCTGATTTTTTCACTCAACATAATGATTTCAGGATCATCCATGTTGTAGCCTGGATCAGAACTTCATTCCTTTTGGTAACTGAGTAATAGTCCGTTGTATGAAAAGACCACATTTTGTTTATCCATTTCTCTGTCCTCGGGCCCTTGGGTGGTTTCCTTTTGGGGATTGTGAATAGTGCTGTACAAGGATATGCTTGAGTCCCTGTTTTCAGTTCTTTTGGGGATATACGCAAATTCTTTTTTACTGCGGGGTTCTTCCACTTGGGATAGGAGCTGTCTTTCCCTACTCTAATTTGCACAGCAATTTATTTCTAACTCTCAGGGGGTCTTGGTGCATTAAGCCTAGGGTTGGCGGGTTCGGAGGCTCGTGCTTCTCTCCAGGCCGTTTACTGTTCCTCTTGAGGCTGGGTCCTTTGTGTTGGTCTGTGTGCCCAGAAGCCTCGCCTGCTGCTTACCTGTGGTGTGTGCTCAATAAATATTTGCCGATCCTCTGATCGATGTGCAGCGCAAGCTTTGTGCAGGCGACTTCATCTGCTATCCCTGGCAGTCACTAAGTCCACCAAGTTCTCTTCCACAATATCTCTTGTATCTGTCCATTTCTCTTTTACCTACACATAAACGGTTGGACCCTGGAATATACTGCAGAGCAGAAACACTCTTCTTCCTTGCAGATGTCTCTCTTTTCAGCTTTAACAATATGCATCATCAGGAAAACAGAGAAAAACCTAGAGAAATGTGACCGTCAAACTGCTGTTCCTTTGTCTTGGGGACAAGATCTTGTCTCAGGATTATTTCACCATAATAAAAGGAATTTAGATAACAGGGACATTTCCTCTTTCTTCCTGCCCTGAGCTTCTAATAAGAGAAGAAAAAAAGTAACACTTAAGTTTAGGAATGTCAGTAATGTAACAGGAAATGGTATTACAATGGCTTTTGGGTGTAGCAGTTCCTTGCCTTTTTCCCCTCTTTTTTTTTTTTTTTTTTAATTTTTATGGCTTTCAAATTAAATTTGGCCCCAATTGTAAACTGCATCCTTTCAAAAGTAGGATATAAAATTACTCTAACAAGAAACAGGCAGATCATATCTTTCTGTGTTCATTGCCTCCTCTCGTAGGTTTTCCCCTTAATTACTAAGGTGATATTTGTTTTTGTATAAGTTTGGAAAATACAGAAAAATATAAAGAAGAAAATAAAGACTACCCATAATTCTATCAGACCAGATAGAGCCATTGTTAATATTTTTGGTGTAAAACTGGCCAATCTTTTTTTCAAAAATTTTAATTGTGTGTGTGTACTGTGTGTATATATATATATAAAATAAAATAAATTTTGAAACAAAATTGAGATCATATTGTATGTATTGTCTTATGGCCACCTTTTCCCCATGTGTCACCCTTGGCACATCCCTCCCTCTTACTTTCATATCTACTCAATCACCAAGCCCACCAACTTCTCTTCCACAATACCTCTTGTATATGTCCATTTCTCTTTTACCTTGAAATCTTTCCCATCACACTTGGGAAGAAACTCTTGACCTGGGAGACCGGGCCCGGCGTTGAGACTCCCGTCTGCCCCAGCACCCTCAGTCCACACCCCTTGCCCTGTAGTTCTGGCTCTGGCCCAGTCACCTCTATGCTGTTTCTCAGACTTCCCAACACCGGCCCCCTCCTTGCTTGGGTGATGCCCACTGGTCCTTGAAAGCTTCTCTTAATGTCATTATTTGGAAAAGCCTTTTCTGATTCCCTAGGCTAAATTAGATCCCTCTGTTCTCTCTTATGACATCATAATTATCCTTAGTGAAGCTGGGGAAGTGTTGGATTCCTCTAAGTTCTTGGCTTTGTCGCATAAAAAGAATTTAAGAACATGCCAATTTAGTTAGACCAGTAAAAAGGATTAATTGGGAGATGGGGGAAAAGAACAGAGCTTGCTGAGAAATGGGAGAGAAGGACGGAAATACACACTAAGATTTGATGCGGGCTCCTTTAGGCAAAGAGGGCAATTTGGCTGTGAATTACTCCTCCTCTTGCTAATGTTAAGGGGAGGGGCCCCAGCTGCTATTGGTTACACCACCAATGGTGGGGACCAGTGGTGAGGCCTTCTGTGGGGGATTATCTGGGGCCTCCTCTTGGCCCCAGAAAGAACCCCAGCTAGGACCTCAGTGTAGGTCTTGGTGGGGCCTCACAGCCAAGTTGTCTGTTGGCCATGTTGTGGCTTATCTTCTCCTTTCCTTGTGCTAACCTGCCTCAACTCCCCCCTCAGAGAGATTATGCCCTTATTCTTAAAGGGGTGCTGAGTGGCGATGGTCGTTCTTCTGTAGTTACTTCCTGCTGGTTAGGGTAGTAGTCCTTGCCTGACAGAGTGCAAACCTCTCTGGCTGTGGGTCTGACACCATAGTTGGAACTGGATGGAATCCCCACATAACTAATAAGGTGTTGATTCTGTAAGAAGTAAACTTAATTAGAATTTTGAAAATACATGGGCCCACTAAAAGGATAAAGAGGATGGTGATAAGCATGCCCCAAAAGGGGGTCAGCCATGGCATACTGGACCACGAGAGTGAGAAAGGCCAAGTGCCTTCAGAGGCTGCATCCTTCCAAAATTGATGGGAAACAGCATTCTTTGAGTTTTTTTTTTTTTTTTTTTTTTTTTAATGCTGTTGGTTAACTCTAGGGAGAGATTGTGGTAGACCTGCTGGGTTTGCATATAAACTGCCAATCTCGGTTTCCACAGCAATGGTTATGCTTAGGACAGCTAGGAGAGGTATGAAGAGAGGCACTCCCCTAGACATAAACTCACAAAGACAGTATAGGCACAAAAAGACAAGCATATGGCAAGCAAAATAAAGACAGTTCTTAAGAGAGCCATTCCTTTATCTTATAGGCATGTCCATTAACTACTTAGAAAATGAATTAAATTTAGCAGGACTTTTATTTATTTATTTATTTTTATTTTTTATTTTTTTTTTTTTTAAGATTTTATTTATTTATTCATTTATCCCCCCCCTTGCTGCTTGTGCTCGCTGGGTCAGCCAACCACGCCGTGCAGGCGGGCCTGCCCTCACCAGGAAGCCCCGGGAACTGAACCGGGGCCTCCCATATGGTAAACCGGAGCCCTACTGATTGAGCCACAGCCGATTCCCAAGCAGGACTTTTAACATCAATATCCTTCTGTATATGATCTCGAATAGAAAAGATACCATCATAATCATCAGGCATATAGGTACAGTACTTTATACTAATCAATGCACAGGTTCTTCTTTGAGCTGAAGTTAATAGATCTAAGCTCCAGGTTTGCAATGCCATACATGTTATCTCTCCACGGGAGCAGGCCATAATGCCACTTGAGTTTGTTTACGTTCTACTCACAGTACTCTGGAAATTGTTGCTCCATTTGTTATGCCCTTCACACAGCCAGCATGCTGCAACATCGTTGACCCTAGAGAGAGACTAGGAAGGTAAGGCTCCAGTGTTTCGTGGCCTGGTGCATAGCGCCCTTCGGCACTATGAAACAGCCAGTCCACAGGCAATGTCCATTGTACATCTGGCAATAACAAGCCATCGATGGCTGCTGCAGGAGTCTGAAACTGCAATGTACTCTGCATCCACTTCAGGAGCATGTTCAGAGATGTAGTAGATGCCTTTACTCTTTTAGGGGTCAGTGACCAACCTAGCCAATAACTCAAATGGAGGCAACATGCAGTGTACTGAAGGCCTGGTTTGGATGTGTAAGAGAGTTTTTGACAATATTGAAATCTATCTCTTTTGATTTCTATATACTTTCTAAACACTTCCAATGCAATGTATAACATATCAAATGAACTTAACCATTTTAATACTTTTTTACTTCTAAACTTTTGCCATGATTACATTAATTAACAGGTGTTTTACTTTTGCAGTATAGGAAAAACTACTTTTTCCATTATTTTATGAAAATCTAAGATTCCAATGGAATTAATATTATCTTTCCTTACCACCACTTTAATATGCAGATTGAGGTGACAGGTTTCCCTGTTATGAAGTTACTTTTTGTTATCAATATCAATTTAGATTTCTAATTAATAATGGCTTCCTGGAACTAGCCATTTAAATGCTTGTTTAGAAGATGCTTTTACAAACTCCTTATAATTAACCATAACCACATAGACTTGATTACTTTAAAATAAGCTTATTAAATTATAATTAGCAACCAATGAAATTTACCTTTATCTTAATTTCATTAAACATGAACATTTCATCATCTTAAAGATTTAATACATATAATGTTAATTCATTTAATTGGCCTTCAGTAAACCTAGAGAGATAACATCCAAGCTAAATAAAATTGAAACAATTATAGTTTATACAAGGAATGTTCTTTTTCCTTCCTTTACAGGAGGCTAAAACCTCTTTTCTTTAATAAAATTCTAAAAACTGTAAATAATCTTAAAAGCATACTGACTGGTAGGTTCTGGAATATATTACAATTGTTTAATTTGTCTTAATTATAATTTAGAAAATGTCTTTCCTAGCTTTTAAGGACTTTTCCTTTACTTACTGAAATTTGGTAATAAGATTATTAACTACCCTTACTTTAAGCTGTTAAAAAGGTTAAAATGGGGGGATTACAGGACAAACTGATTCTTAATTCCCCAGCCTAGAAGATACAGTTTTTAATCTGCCATACCTAGCCCCTCCCTCATGGCTCTTGCAAAGAGAAGGTCCTGGAGGCTGTGTAGGTCAAAGAGCTTGGGAAAACGTTTTTCCTTTTTCCAGTAGTTTCTATACTCAGATCTCTATATAACCTTTCCATCCTGCTTAGCCTAATTGGGGCTCCAGGAATATATTCACATATAAAACTGCATATTTAATTTTTATCTGTTAGAATAAAGTTCTTTTAGAGAATTTTCATTTGTTAATTTGATGTTACCATCCTGATGTATGAATATATACACTGAACAAATAGGCAGAAAGAAATATAGAGTGAGACACAAAACACACAACTCACTGATGTTACTTATAATTTTCATTTTCTTACAAAACAAGTTTAACTGTAAAATAACATTTAAGAGATCTCTTTGGAGGCTACTTATAATTACTCTAATTTGCACCGTGACCATGCAGTTTTGCACAAGAATTTCATTCTTTAATTACTGACTTATAACCAAATTGTTCCCAATGCTTTAAAATACAGTTTACATTTTCCTTTACTTCAGAGCTTTGCTTATTTCCCCTTTTGACTTTGACAGACCTTGGATGAGCAAGACTAATTCCAGTATATACTTACTGAAGTCACTGAAGTCTCAGGGAAACCTGGTTTTTCTCATGACTTGCTGTTTTTAGAAACATCAGCACTCGAGGTGGGAGCCTCCACCCCCAGTCCTTGGCTGCTGGACTGGAAGAGTGGACGTCCAACCCCGAGGATGGAGAATTTCACCAGACAGCAAACACCTGGAGTCATGAGAGAAAGCAGGGTCACTAATACCAGTGGAAGGACAGGAGACAGAGGTCTTAAACTTGCCTTCCCCTGAGCCATGGGGGGCAGAAGTTGTTATGAAATAACACAAAGCAAAGGCAAGCGGTGAAGTTAGACCTGAAGTAACCATAAACAAAGGCAAACTCAGTTTAGAATTATCACAATAGCTGAAGTCTTAATGGATGAGCTGAAGCTAGTAAGCTAAAGCAAAGGTGGGGCTAGACCTGAAGTAACTGTAAACTGGTAAACAGTTTATAATTACCATTAACGGTAGCAGGTCTAGGCTAAATCCACCCAGTTATAGCAATTTCAGATGTTATCCTCCCCCTGTTTTACAATATAAAGGCATCTGAATAATGATCTTAACTCCTACAGTTTCTAGTAAGTTTTCACTTTAGAACAAATTGGGCACTTTTGTTTATTAACTAAGCAACTAAAACAATATTAGTAACAACTTTGCTAAGTTTTTCTGCTTTTCCAGCAGTTGAACTAATTCCACTTGTGAATTACACATCAAATCCAATTGCAAGACAGTATTGACATTTAAAGACTCATTTTTAGGTTACCTTTCACCATTATCCAATTTGTTGCATGTAAACCCCAAATCTGATTTACGAGTTCCTAGGCATGAGCAGACGAACAAAGTTAAAGCAAGCACAGATTAGAACAGAAGAAGGAATTTTACACTTACTTATCTTAGGGAAAGACCTGCCTTTAGAATCCTTAGACACAAAGCTCCCAGTGTCTGTCCATGGCTGAAACCTTGTGTGGGACCCTTCAGCTTCATTCCTCTAGGAAAATCCCCGGGGAGCTCCTAAGTACAGAGCTAAGGGGTCCAGAGAAGCCCTGCCCTTGATGAGACACGAATTGGGGCTGCTCTGGGGGCTGCATCCCATTAGTTACCCCCCAGCAAGCGGTTAAACTCCGCGAAGGCTTTTTTTTTTTTTTTTTTTTTTGCTGGAAGGATTGAAGTGTTACAAGGGAATAGGCAGGGAACTAGAAATAGCTAGGCACCTTTTAATCTTAATTGATGGCACATGAGGAAGTTCCTTATTCTACAGGGGAGAGGTTTAGTAACTGGCCTAGATCATGATTCCCCATTCACTCCCCTTATTAGGCACAACCAAGGTTAGGAGAGGTCCGGCGTGAAGGCTAGAACTGAGTAATTGGCTCCTGTATTAGTCAGCCAAAGGGGTGCTTTATAAAGGGTATTTATTTGGGGTAGAAGCTTACAGTTACCAGGCCATAAATCATAAGTTTCTTCCTTCACCAAAGTCTATTGCCACGTATTGGAGCATGACAGCTGCTGACGTTTGCCAGGGTTCAGGCTTCTTGGGTTCCTCTCTTCCTGGGGCTTGCCTCTCTCTGGGCTTAGGCTTGCTTTGTGCCACAAGGCCAGCTGTAGACTATCAGGCAAATGGCTTGCTTCTCTTCCCAGGGCCTTCTCTCCTTCCTCATGACCAGGCTCCTCTGTATGCTACTTCCCGGGGCTCCAGCTCAAGACTCCGCATCACAGCTCCAACTCAAGACTGCGCCAACACTGTCCTTTGCCATGTCTTTTATCTTCGAGATCCCACCCACCAAGGGGTGGGGCTCAACGCCCTACAGATGTTGCCTAGTTAATGCCCTAATCGTAACTTAATCATGCCCAAATTAACAGACCAGTTTACAAACATAATCCAATATCTGTTTTTGGAATTCATAACTTCATCAAACTGCCAAACTGCTGCAGCTCCCATGTTAATTAAGAAATTAACAACCTTAACCTGCCACATCAAGGGTCACCTGAGGCTTCCTGGTTGATGGTTCCTGCCTGGCTTCAGGCCCAGTGGTCCATGTGGTCAGGCAGCTTGGAGCCTACTGACGTGGAGCCTGGATTCGTGTAACCGTGAGTTGACCGCTGCCTTTAACAGTGGCATTTAAAAGATGAGCCTGTCTCAGACCCTGCGCCCATACCTCCTTACCTACTCCATCTTGGCAGCGTGGTTGCAATTGAAAAACGAGAAGGCTGTTTCTAAAAGGGAGTTAATGGAAGTTTGGGGGCCCAGGGAAAGTTTCTGCACCTTTCTACAGATACCTAATGCAGACTGGAGTTCCTAGGAGAACTGTCCTTCTCTAGAGTTAGGGTCTACCAAGAGGGTATTTTTATTGCCTCTACCAGCTTTCTTTGAAATAAGGCTGGGTTTTTAGGTTCTGCCTCTGAGTAATTTACTTGAGCTTATTTAAAATTGACTAGTTTGGTAGTATATTTCCTCATCCTTTTAAGTAGACATGGCCATGTGGTCTCTGGCCCTCAGATTTGTCTGTCCCCTCCTTCTCTTTTACACAGATTTAACTGGAATTCAAGGTCCCATGCAGAGCCCACTCTCAGCGATTCTGCAGCCATGTGGTGTGGCAGGAAAAGATTAACCTGTTTGTTTTTAGACTATCAGTAGACAGGTTGTCCCAATTAGAAGCCATCCATTATCCTAGGGGAGGGTAAATGCATTCGTCAGTCTGCATGGCGTCCCATCGCTAGACCTGACTGAACAGATTGCTCACCAATCTAGTGTCCTGGAGTTCGAGAGCCTGCTTGCTGTTCCTACATTCCAGGGATCGGGAACCTTATGGCTCTGGGTGTCCCCAGAGATTTATAGGTCTTAGGGCCATCTGGTTCAGCTCCCAGACCTAACACCCAAGCTGGGCTGACCCTAGGAAAGGGTCTGGCTAGGGACCTTTTTTTTTTTTCTCTTTATCTTTTACATTTGACATTCTGAATAATATGTGTCTTGGCATAGGTCTATTTGGATTTATGCTTATTGGGGTACGGTGTGCTTCTTGGACATGTAAGTTCATTTCTTTCGTGAGAGTTGGGAAATTTTCAGCTATTATTTCCTCAAATACTCTTTCTGCCCCTTTTCCTTTCTCTTCTCCTTCGGGAACTCCCATGACACGTATGTTCCTGCATCTTGTGTTGTCATTCAACTCTCTGAGCCCCTGCTCAATTTTTTCCATTCTTTTCTCTCTCTGTTCTTTTCTCTCTTCAATTTTAGCTGCTCTGTCTTCAGTATCACTTATTCTTTCTTCTATCATTTCGAGTCTGCTGTTGTATGCTTCAAATGTATTTTTGACTTCACCTATTGTGTCTTTCATTCCCATGAACTCCGTTACTTTTCTGTTCAGGATTTCATATTCTTCTTTATGTTTGCTCAGTGACTTCTTGATGTCATTGATCTCTTTAACTATATTCTCTTTCATCTCATTAATTTGATTTTGGAAATGTGTGCTCATCTCAATGATTAGTTCTCTCAAATTCTGCATCTCTTCTGGGACTTTGCTGTATTCCTTTTCTTGGGCCATGTCTTCTATTTTCTTAGTATGGCTCATAATCTTTTGCTGGTGCTTAGACATCTGGTTACTTTGTATTTTACTTAGATGCTCTATCTCTTTCTCTTTTATGGGGTTTTAGTGGCAGGAGGCTGTGAGTTACCACAGCTCTTTGATTTTTGGCTCAACCTTGATTGTTAGGATTGTTCTGGTGGTTGCTCAAAACTGGGCACTGGGCCCAGTAATTGGTTGTAGAGTCGTTTCCTAGGGCCTTGGGCAGGGAGGCTATAGAGGCCAGGAAAAGCCTCTCCTACTTATTAATTTTCTTATGTGCACTTCCTTGGTCTGCCAGGAGATGGCGCGTGTTGGCAGCTCTCAATTCAATGCCTGGTCGGAGCGTATTTGTTGTGACACAGGCCAGATCAATGTGATAGAGCTTCCTGTTTGGGGGCTAAGAGCCCTGTGATTCAAACTTTCTGAGACAGTTCTCCAGACTTCTCTCGTAGCACCCCCCTTTTCCCAGCTAGGAAATATTTCCACTCCCTTCTGAATCCTCAACAGTCAGTCCCTATTAGTAGAGGAGGGGATTGGGAGGTTTGTATTTCTTTAGCCCCTTGCAGGCTCCAAGGCAAACAATGGCGCAGCCCCACCCAGCCTGGAAGGGCTCTCGGGACAGGGCAGACCAAACCTGGGAGTCCAAAGCAGGGTCAGCCCCAGGCTCTCTCTCCCCTCTCCCGTGGAGTCCTCAACAATTAGTCCAGGCTAGAAGAGGGGAAGGTTGGGAGGGTCAGATTTCTCCAGTCCTTTCTAGGCTCCCAGGGTAAACCGCAGTGTGGAAGGGTCTGTGGGGCTTTGCAGCCCAAATTTCAGGTCAGAACCTGAGTCAGCCTAAGGCTGTGTCCCTCTCTGTCCCCTTTCTGGGAGTGGCAGATCCCTGAAGCCCCCTTTGTCTGTGGTCGCAGGCCCAGGGGCCCGAGAATTCTGAAGAGTGTGGGGGAGGGTGCCGGCAGCAGCAGAAGCTGCTACTTGCAACTCACGGTTCTGTTGTCGCGATTTCCCTCTTCTGTCCCTCTCTCCTCTGGGTGGTGTGCAGCCTTCACCTGCTGTCCTAAACCCTAAAAGATCTTTTTCAGGGCTGTTTCCACTTGTCCTCTAGCTATTTTTCTGGAGAAGAGATTCCCGTGTCTTACTAGTCCTCCATCTTCCCGGAAGTCGACCTTTCTTTTGCCTACTTTTTAGATGGCTGTGAGCAAGCTCACCTCATGGCAACTCCCAGGGTCTGAGTTCCACATTAAACCTGATATTAAAAGCCCATTAAAAATCTAGAAACGAATTGTCCTGTGACTTGCCAGCAAACAACCTCAGGGGCCCACCCGGGACAATCTCAGGACATTACCAGCGGTGGGACTCATGCCTCGCTAGCAAATGCATTTTCAGTTTTTAAGGCATTCTAAAACATCTCACAGACCCAAAATGAGGACAGCAGTAGTTGGAAGATTAAAGGCACTTCTAATTAAAAGGAGTTAAGTAGTGGCCTAAGGAAATGATCCAACGAGTGATAGTCATTCTGAACTCACAGAGAGGGCCTGGTAGACTCCCGGGGTACTCCTGCTCGACTTAGGCCACATGCCCAGTCAGGTCTCAAGGACAGTTTTACCCACCACCCAGCACTTCCTTGGATCTACATGGCATGGAGGCTTGCCTCTACCACCTCCAAAGAAGGAGCTGGAAGTCTGGACAGACCGAGTTTATGTCCTTTGGGAGCCTATCCAGGAAACACTTTAAAATGGCAGAATCAAAAGAAGACACAGACAGGCTATAATTAAAAGTTTAGAGTCACCAGTCCTTGTCAGGTATTGAGGAGGGTTACCTGCCTTTAGAATTCCTGGCTGGCTCGCCAGATGAAGCAGGGGAGGTGTTGGATTCCTCTAGGTTCTTGGCTATGTTGCATAAAAGAATTTAAGGACATGCCAGTTTAGTTAGGCCAGTAAAAAGAAATTGGGAAATGGGGGAAAAGAACAGAGCTTGCTGAGAAATGGGAGAGAAGGACGGAAATACGCACTAAGATTTGATGCAGGCTCCTTTAGGCAGAGAGAGCGATTTGGCTTGTGTGATTACCTTTATTAAGCTATGAATTATTCCTCCCCTTGCTGATGCTAAGGGGAGGGGCCCCAGCTGTTATTGGTTACCCCACCAAAGGTGAGGCCTGTTTGGAATATCCGGAGCCTCCTCTTGGCCCCGAAAAAAAGTCCCAACTGGTACCTCAAGGTGGAGATCTTGGCAGGGTCTTGTGGCCATGTTTTCTGTTGGCCATGTTGTGATTCATCTTCTCGTTTCCCTGTTACTAACCTGCCTCAATAGCATTTATCAGAATTTGTCATTAAATATTTAATTGTGTATTTATGTTTAGTATCCATCTCCCCTTTCAGTTTGTAAGCCCTTGAAAGCAGTGCTTTGCCCTCTTTACCTCTCACTGGTCTGGAACAATGTGACCTCTCAAGAACATTTGATGAGAATGTGAAGGAACAAACATTTCATCATAAGCATTTTCATTCCATTATATATACTTGTAAAACATAATTTTTAATGTCTGCCTAGTATTCCATTGTTCAAATTGATGTTCCATAATTTGTTGTAAATAACTGGTAATAAACATCCATACAAATCTTTATGGATATTTCCTCAGAATAAATTTCTTCAGAGTAAATTTTGGAAACAGAATTACTAGGGCAGACGAGAAGGATATTTTGGGAGGTACTGGGGAATGAACCCAGGACCCTGTACATGGGAAGCAAGTGCTCAACTACTGAGCTACCTCACTTGCCAATGAGAGTTGGTTTTTGCATTTTTTTGTTTTGTTTTGTTTTGTTTTTGTTTTTTTCAGGAGGTACCAGCGATCAAACCCGGAACCTTGTATATAGGAAGCAGGCACTCAACCACTTGAGCTACATCCTCCCTCAAGAAGGACATTTTTACAGTTTTTATTCATATCACCAAATAGCTTTCTAAAAATTACTAAATTGCACTTATACTTCCAACTCTACAAACAGTGGATATTACTATGACTGCCATTACTGCTACTATGACAACAAAACAAAAGACTTTGTCAATTTAATAATTGGCTTGGTATTCTTAATTGTGGGAACAAGGGTATGTGTGTGATAATAAAAAGAAAGTTGTAATGGTTCTCCAGGTTTAAGTAGCAGAAAACTGCCACATCATAAGGGGGGCTTTCACTAAATGTCAGACTGGACCCACTTACCTCTTAAAATAGGATGATTCATCCAGTGTATCAGGCCCAAAATACATCTTCTGAGGAGCGCATCTCTCCTCTCCTCTCTGAATAACTTATCTTGGTAAACACTGCATGTCCTGGGTAGGCATAGACATCTGCGGTCCTGGTAGATGAGCAGAGGGAGATGGTAAGAGGCAACAAGTATGCAAGGTCTGCTCTTGGGAAGAAGGAAGGACACAAGAACCCCAAGAGCAGCATTGTCCAGGGGTACCGCTTGGTTCGTATTAGCAAAGCATTTTCTGCTCAGAGTCAATGCTTTCCAGCCATTGTTAGGTGTGATGGGTGACAGGCCAGCTGAGCTGTTGGCCTCCTCAACCCTGGGTGGCTGGGTCCCTGGTCTCTGGCTATGGCAGCCTTCTGTCTTTACTCCAGCATGCTGTACGAATATTAGCATTTCCTACATGGGCCATAATATGAAAACTGCTGGGCATCACAAATAAAATTAACTTAATGTCTATTATGTCACAAGGAGCACTTTCTTCCAAGATTATTTACTGTCCATGGCCGAGGGCCATTTGTAGGCTGGTGCATCCTAGTAGGTGATGGATGACTGTTTTAAAATAGCCTGTTTACAGAGCACGTGCTTTGCCCCTTACTATGTGCTTGCTGTACAGGCATCTTTTATAATGGTGTTGTAGAGAGTGGTTTGTTCCTCCTTTCTCCCCTTACCCAGTGGTTTTCCAACCCTAACTGTACTTTAGAATTACTTGGGGACCTTTGTAAAACATACTCTTGCCCAAACCCCATCCCTAGAAATTGGATTCATTTGGTTAAGTGGGACCTGAGCAATGCGTACTTTTAAAAAGTGTCCCAGGTTATAACTGATGTGCCTTCAGGATTGAGAATCACTCTGTTGCAAACTTCAGCCCCGTCCTGGGCTTGATTGTGGATTGGTTCCTGAGAGGGGATTCTGAAATGCCCACATGGGCAGCAAAGAATTATTAGTCTTCTGCTTGCCTGCAGTCTGTTTTGGGGCGCCTTTAAAAATGGTTTCTGTCGTTGCCAACCCATTTGTGGATGTAAAAGAGAAGGGAAAACCCAAGATGAAAATTAAAAAAAAAAAAAAAAAAATTTATGTCCTCTGACAGTAATCTCTTTTAGAAGTATTTTTAATAGGGTTATTATGAGTCTCAAACTTAAAAAAGAAAAAAAAAGCCACATTCATTATCGTAGCCAGCTTCTCTTTATTTTGGTATTAAAATTCAGTTATTGGAAGTTCATAGTTCCTGATTAAAGCAAAATATATATTTGTGCAATTTTTAGATGTTTTTTTAGATTTCCTTATTTTCTTGAGTTGTGTATTTAGATGTTTTTCATAATTATATGTTTCCAATTTGTAATTTCATGTAATTGACTTTTTTTCAAAGTGGGACAATTTGTGTATTTATAAGTGTCCTTGATGTCTTTCCTGTCATATGGGGGATCATAATTTCTCCTCCTTTTGTACCATTTCCTCCCACCTTCACCATTACCCCAACCACCCTGAACTCTATAAATAGCGAGTGCTGTACAGATATTTCCAGGTGTTAGAGTCCAGCAGGCTTGTATGTCTGTATTTAAAGTCTGACTGAACAGATCCCCAGCTACAGAGGCTTAGGTTATTCCCTGAGAAAAAGGCAGACTGGAGATCTGTCTGGTCTGGCTGGTGTGGTGCTTCTGTGGTGCCTTCAAGGACCCAGGCTTCTCTTCTTTCTGCCTCCCTGCCCCTAACGAGTGGTTTCCACCTTCAGGTTTGCAGATTGGCGCCGTTCTGGCCAGCATTCTGGGTAGGCAGCCCTGCCTCTTTCTCAAGGAGCTTACAACCACTTCTTACGGCCAGAACCTTAGCAAGGCACATTCCCACCCCAAACTGAAGTGGGCTTCTGTAAATTAGTAAGAAGGAGTGGAGGAACGGCGCTTACTAGGGCTGCTGTCACAAAGTACCCCAAACTGGGTGGCTTAAAAAGAGCAGAAATGTGTTGCCTCACAGTTCTCGAGGCCAGAAGTCTGAGATTGAGGTGTCGGTAAAGCCATGCTCCCCTGAAGTCTGTGGAGGAGAGTCTGTTCCAGCCTCTCTCCTGGCATCTGGCAGTGGCCCCGCAGTCCTGGGGCTTCATTGTCTGTCTACCTCATCTTCCCTCTGCCTGTCTTCTCTCCTTCTTATAAGGGCTCCAGGCATATTGGATTAACGGCCCACCCTAATCCCGTTTGACCTCATCTTAACGAGCCACATCTTCAAAGACCCTATTTCCAAATAAGGTCACATTCCCAAGGCCCAAAGTTAGGACTTGGACGTGTCTTTTTGGGGGACACAGTTCAGCCTATAACCCTTGGTTAGGAAACCAGCCAACTGCCATTCTGGCTGTGTGACCACAGGCAAATCCCTTCCTTTCTGAGCCTCGAGGCTCCCCTCTGTAAATGTGGGAAAGTTTCCTGCGGACGGGAAAGAATGTAAGTGCCTGGCACATGGT
Source organism: Tolypeutes matacus (assembly GCA_026826555.1). Lineage (NCBI taxonomy): Eukaryota > Metazoa > Chordata > Mammalia > Cingulata > Chlamyphoridae > Tolypeutes > Tolypeutes matacus. The sequence continues at coordinate 25,157,474 of JAKSZT010054335.1, forward strand.
AGGCTGGTGCACAGTGCTGCCCGCCCGCAGTGCCTGAACATTTGGGGATTAGCTGGAGGGCTGGGTCTCAGGGCACTTTGGCGTATTCTACTTGATAGTGGAATTGTCGTCGCCTTACTAGCCTCAGTCCTGGTCCGCTCTCCCCTCAGTAATGACATGGAGGAGGTTGCCTCTGACTTGGTGGTAGGTGTGCCCTCATGGTTTTGGTATATATGTGGCTGGTTATGACATTAGAGGCATTTTTCATCATGTGATAGAAATAAAGGTTGTTTTGTACACAAGTCAGTGATGAACAGCGACAAGATTTCCCCAGCCAACAAGTAAACATTCAGTGTAAATTGAAAGCAACTTCATATGATGTATAAAGGCTTTTATTCAGCAGAAAGCTATTGTGAGGCTAATGGCATTTGGCATCCGGGAGACCCAAGAATGTGGCGGAGTGTCCGGGAACAAGTCAGACTCTGTGGCACTCACCAACTAGGGGGACTTAGAGGATGCCTCAGGAATAATAAGTGTGTTGGTGTCACCTTCCCTCCTCTGCCTCCACACCAAGTGGCTTCACTCGACTCTGCTGTTTTGGTGTTTCCACTGGTTTTCTGGTGTTTTAGGCAGCAAATGACAGAGCAGGAGGCTCCAGCCAGTAGCCGGGGATCAATCTTGATGCGTTTCCAGTCTACCATCTTTGCACTTCTACCCTTGGGCCACGGTGAATGAGAGCCTTAGTAGAAAGGGGAATCCAGTCAGCAGAGACTCGGCCTACTTACTCCTTTCAGGATTAAATTGGTAGTTTCAGAATTCTTTCCCTACTATGTGAAGGTGTGTTTGCACTCTTTCTCTCTTTCCCTTTCTTTCATAGGCTGGGTGCAATTCCTAATAAAATGGTTGAGACCTCTAGCTTAGATTTGTCTCTGACTCTAGTTTCTACTTCATTAATTAAATGAATTATTTTGTTATGCAAATTTTATGTTTTTCAGTACTTTTCTCAATACCTGGTATTTTGTTTCTTGAAGTAACATTCAAATCTAAGTCTTTTCCCCTGCTAGCACCCTGCTCTACTACACCTGGATTCTGGTCTCTGCTTACTCATCGTCTCGTTATTTCATCATCAGTGCAGCTCTCCTGCTCCAGCTGGGTCTGCCTCTCTCCGCACCATCTGCCCCCAAGCTGTCCCGACCGTCGCTTCACTCATGCTGTTCACCCCACCTGGAACGCACTCTCCAGCCGTGTTCCACCCACGCAAGTCCCACTCTCATGATTTATCGTAGTGACCTTCTCCACAGAGTCATTCCAGTGCAGGCGGAGTTCACCCTTTTCTGAATTCCCTTTTGTGTCAGTACTGTCCAGGATCTCAGAGATTATCGAGCCCCCCCCGCCCACTCTCTTCACAGTTGAATTCACTGAGGCCGAGAGAGGGGATGCAGTCAGTTCAAGACTGCACAGCAAGCAAGGGGCAGAGCTGGAGCTGAAGCCTCTCAGTTTTGCCTATGGGACTTGAAAGAGAGAGAAAGAGATATAACTGCCACCTCCCATTTGTTAAAATAGGACATTTTCATATAGTAAAAAATCACTGATCAATCCACTATCCAGAGGTAATCAGTATTATTGGCTTTGCATATATTTTAAAAATTTAATTAGAGAAGTTGTAGGCTGCAGAAAAATCATGTTTTAACATTCGCCATTTGACAGATGAAAATACTGGATTTTAGATTAACTTGGACAAGGTAAATAATGTAGCTACTAAGTGGTTGTGCTAAGAATCAAATCTAGGTATGCCTTTTCTCATTTTTATACCCAGAATTCTTTTCCCTCAACATTTATATACTGAGCCTTTTTTTCATATCATTGAAAACTTCATTCTAAAATGGTTTATATGACATCTTGGTACTCTTATCATCTGCCAGAATTTAACAGTTTCCCTAATTTTGGACAACAAGATTGTTTCTAGTTTTTTACTATTATAAATTATGCTACTATAAGCACATTTGTTTGGAAGACATCTCTACTGCTTTCTTTGAGCTAGATTTTTAGAAGTGAAATATCACCAGGAATCTTGTTTTCTAATTCTTTCATGCAAGTTATTTTGCCTGGAGGCTAAATAATGTGCCTAAGGTCACAGTAGCAAACAGCAGAACCAGAAGTAGGACTCAAGTCATGTCTTTAGTCATTCTTTCAGCACATGCTTGTTAGTCACTTATTAGGTATCATGGACAATGCTAAACATTGAGGATTCAGAGATGTCTAACTGCTGATATCCCTCCTCTCAATCTTGTTTGGTTTTCAACTCTTTCTTATTATTTAAACTCTATGAGAAATAGTTCCACTAATGGCAGAGGTGATTAAGTGGTGGCAGGAGCCCTCATGCTATAACAATTATAAAGACAGAATTTTTTTTTTAAGATTTATTTATTTATTTATCCCCCTCCCCACCCCCGCTTTTTTTTTTTTTTTGTGCTTGCTGTCTGCTCTCTGTGTCCATTCGCTCAGTGTTCTTCTGTGTCTGCTTGTCTTCTCTTTAGGCAGCCCCAGGAGCCGATCCTGGGACCTTCCAGAGTGGAAGAGTGGCATTCAATCTCTTGTGCCACCTCAGCTCCCTGGTCTGCTTTGTCTCTTATTGTCCCTCATATGTGGGAAGCCAGCGCTCAACCACTGAGCCACACAAGCGCCCCTAGTTGGGTTTTTGTTTGTTTGTTTGCTTGTTTGCTTGTTGTTCGTTTTTAGGAGGCACCAGGGACCAAACCTGGGACCTCCCATGTGGGAAGCAAGCACTCAACTGCTTGAGCCACATCCACTCCCCAGATGGGAATTTTTTTTTTAAAGATTTATTTTTTATTTATTTATTCCCTCCTCCCTCACTGTTTGCAGTTGCTGTCTGCTCTCTGTGTCCATTTGCTGTGTGTTCTCTGTGTCTACTTGTCTTTTCTTTAGGAGACACTGGAAACCGAACCTGGGACCTCCCATGTGGGAAAGAGGTGCTCAATTGCTTGAACCACCTCAGCTTTCTGTTTATTCCTGTGTCTCTCATTGTCTTTCCTCTTTGTGTCTCCTTTGTTGCATCAGCTCACCACACCTGCCCATTGTGCCAGCTCGCTGTCTTGCTTGTCTTCCCCAGAAGGAACCAGGAACTGAACCAGGAACCTCCCATGTGGTAGGCGGGAGCTCAATCACTTGAGCCACATCCGCTTCCCCCAGATAGGAAATTTGAGCAAAGAAATGGAAACTACAAAAATAGAAATTTTAAGCTGAACAGTATAACAACTGAAATAAAAAGATTGACTAGAGTGACATAAGTATGATTAAGTTATGGCAATAGAAAGAATCAGTATATTTAAGCATAGATCAATAGAAATTACCCAATCCAAAAAGCAGAGAAAAAAAATTGAAGAGAAATAAATAGAATCTCAGAGATCGGTGGGGCACTATCAAGGTGTCTAGTATATCTGAATGGAGAAAAGGGCAGAAAAACATTTCAAACAATAATGGCCAAAAGCTCCCCAAATTTCATGAAAAACAATGTGCAGATACAAGATTCTCAATGAATGTAAAAGAGGATGAACACAGAGAAAAGCACTTCTAGACCTATCATATTTAAACTGATGAAAGCCAAAGATAAAGACAAGATTTTGAAAGCAGTCGGAGACAAACGATATATTATTTCAGAAGAACATACACCAGGTTAGTGGCTGACTTCTCATCAGAAAATTTAAAGTCTTAACATTTAGGAATGACATTCAGAATGGTAAAAGAAAAACAAAACAAAACTTTGCCACCAAAATTCTATATCCAGCAAAACTGTCCTTCAAAAATGAAAGTGAGGTAAAGACATTTTCAGAGAAATGAAAATCTGAAGAAATTTGTCACTGTGGGACCTGCACTAAAAGAAATGCTATAGGAAGTTTTATACCAGATCACAACTCAAATATACAGGAAGGAATGAAGACATCTAGAAATGGTAAATATGGGTAAACATTAAAAGCTACTATTTTCCTTTTCTTAATTTCTTTAAAGGACATGTCATTATTTAAAACAAAGATAACACTGTATTGAGGGGTTTATCACGCATATAGATGCAATGTACAGCACTATGAGTGGGGGGAATAAATGGGAAGTGTATTATTGTAAGGTTCCTATATTTGTCCAACAATTAAAAATTTAACATTTTGTGTAGCTTGTGATGATGTAAAGATGTATATTGCAATCTTTCATGCCACCACTAAAATAGAATTCAAACAGTTAGAGCTGGAGACCCAATAGAGGAATTAAAATGGAATATTAGCAAAAGTTTGGTTAACATGAAAGGAGGCAGGAAAGGAGAAACAAAGAAACAAAATTCAGATAAGACAAGTAGAAATAGCATATCTAAATTTAAACCATATCTATAATTACCTTCATTGTAAAGGGATTAAGCTCTCCAATCGAAAGATGGATTATTAGACTGAATAAAAAAGCAAGACCAACTATATGCTGTCGACAAGGGACACATTAAATGCAATGACACAAATAGGAGGAAAGTGATTGGCTGTAAAAAATAGTAAACATAAAACAGATGTAGCAGCAATATTAATATCAGACAATACCCTTCGAGATGAGGAGTATTACTCAAGATAAAGAGTCATATAAGTAAAGGGGAAATTAAATCTACCAGGTAGATTTAATAAGGAATATGTGCTTAATAACAAAGTTTCACAGTATATGAAGCAAGAACTAAAATAGACAAGTCCACAAACTTTGGAGATTTTGACTCTCAAATAATTGATAGAATAAGTAGGCAAACTATCAGTAAAGATATAGGAGACTTGACCATCAACCACTTTAACTTAATTGCCATCTGTAAAACCCCTCACTCGATAAGAGCAGAATACACATTCTGTTCAGGGACGCTTAGAATGTTCACTAAGACAGAGCATCTGCTAAAATATTGAACAACTCTCAGTAGATTTTAAAGATTGAAATCTTACAGAATATGTTCTCTTACCACAATGAAATTAAATTAATAAAAACAATAATAAAAATCTTTAAAAGCCCCAGGTATCTGCTTATTAAATAACTCATTTCTAAGTAACTCCTGAGTCAAAGAAGAAATCACAAATAAAATTATAAAGTATTTTGATCCAAGTGAAAAACCACAGCATATCGAAATTTGTGCGATTCTGCTAAAGCAGTGCTTAGAGGGAAATTTATAGCTTTGAGTATTTATTTTAGGAAAGAAGAAAAGTCTAAAATCAGTTATCTAAGGGCCCTCTTTGGGAAGCTAGAAAAAAGAGTAAGTTAAACCAAGGTTGACTCAAAGGAAGGAAATAGTAAATAGAAAAGAAAACAAAGAATAATAGAGAACATTGATGAAGCCAAAAGCTGATTCTTTGAAAAGATCAATGAGTGATAAACCACTAGCTAAATTTACGGGGTGGGGGGGGGGGGAAGACCTACCGGATGAAAGAAATGACCATTTTCAGCAGTGAATGAGGGGTCACCAATATGGATCTTACACACATTAAAACAATTATAAGGGAATATATGAACAAAAAATTTGTTATCCGATGGATTTTACAACATAGGTGAAATAGGCAAATTAGACAAAAACTATCAAAACTGGCACGAGAAGAAATAGAAAAATCTGAATAGCTCAGTATCTATTTAAGAAATAGAATTCATAATTGAAATCCTGCCTACAAAGAAAACTGTAGGCCCAGATAACTTCTCTGGTGCATTCTATCAAACAATTAAGTAATAAATAATAGTAATCCTAGCTAAACTCTTTCAGAAAATAAAGGAGGGAATAGTTCCCATTTAATTTTATGAGACCAGTATTACTCTGATATCAAGACTTGACAAAGCCACTATAAGAAAACTACTGACCTACATGTCAATATCTTTTATAAAAGCAAACATTGTTACCAAAATATTAGCAAATGGCATTCAGTAAAAAGATAATAAATCAGGACCAAGTGGTGTTTATTCCAGACATGCAAGGTTGTCTTAACATTAAAAAGTCAGTGTAATTTACCATATGAACAAAATAATAAGTAAAGCCAGATGCTCATCTTAATAGATGCAGAAAAGCATTTGACAAAACTCAACCACCATTCATAGCAAAAACTCTCAGGGACCTAGGAATAAAAGAGAACATCTTCATCTTGCTAAAGGGTATCTGTGTAAAATTCTCAGTTAACACCACATTTAATGATGAAAAACAATACCTTGCAGTAATAATATATGGTTGTCCACTTTCACCTTCTATCAGAAGTCCTAGACAGTGCAATAAAGCGAAAAAAAGAAATAAAAGAACACAAGTTGGAAAATAAAACTGTCTTTATTTGCAATTGACATGATCCTTTTTGTAGAAAATACTAAGGATTTATTAAAATTCTACAAGAACTAATAGTTTCCTATAATAATTTAGCATGGTCACAAGGGTACAAGGTCAATATGCAAAAGAATTTAATAGTTTTCCTGTATTTTAGCAGTTGAACAATTTGCGATAGCATTCCCTGTGGAGGTTGGGAGACTCGACTCTACCGTCTGTGAACCCAGCTCAGCGGCATATGTTTAATAACAGTCTAGATGATAACGTGAGCAATGCCAACTCAAGACTTGGACTCTGTCTTGGTCAATAATTTTGAGTCCAGAGCTTATGAAAAGCAGACAGGTTCTTGGTATGTGTCCTCACCTGCCATGGATAGAGATAAACACCTGAATAATACTATCTGGAGGAAGAACAAAAGGTAGAGTTTTTGAATCAGATGGTTCTACCAATCTTGGTACCTTTCCTCCCAAAAAACCCTCCACCAGTCTTCCTGTGAGTGGTGTCCACGCCCAGTCCCCCACAGATTGCCAACCAGAAACTCTTTCACCAGGGTACATAAATTACACCTCATTAAAGTTGTTTAAAAAAAGTCATTGGGAGTAACAGTAAATTAGACTTAAAAAGTAATACTGATTATATCATAGCCTGTTGAATAAATTAAAACTTACGAGTCTTAAAACAAAAAGGTCTAAAGTCCTTGGTCCACTAGATTGTGTAATTGTGAGTGGATGAGTGGACACTGCTTATGCTTTCTAGTTCTTTGTGGTCCATTATGGGGGTCTTGAGCTACATGTGGCTGCTGAACATTTGAAATGTGGCTCATCCGTTTTAAGATATGCTGTGAGCATAAAATCAACACCAGATTTTGAAGATAGTATGAGAATACCTTAATATTTTAAAATATTGATTACGTATTTTTTTTTTTTTTTAAGATTTTATTTATTTATTCATTTATCCCCCCCTTGCTGCTTGTGCTCGCTGGGTCAGCCAACCACGCTGCGCGGGCGGGCCTGCCCTCACCAGGAGGCCCCGGGAACCGAACCCGGGGCCTCCCATATGGCAAACGGGAGCCCTACTGATTGAGCCACAGCCGCTTCCCATTGATTACGTATTAGAATAGTAATATCTGGATAGACTGGGTTCAATAATACATATTTTAAAATTGTTTCCACATGCTTCTCTTTAAATACTGCTCTGGGAAAATCTGCAATTACGTATTGGCTCACATTATATTTCTAATGGCCAGTAGAGGTGAAAATGTCTTCAACCTCCCCACTTGCTGATGGAAACACTCCCTGAAGTGGTGGTTCTTAAGCCTTTATACACTCCCTGTCCAGAACTGCTCGCACTAAAATTGTCTTCCCTAAAACTTCAACCAACATAGAAAAGGTAACTTTTATCATTTTATTGTAATTTATTAACATTTATTATTGTTATTATTAAAATGGTAATATGTTTATTGCAAAACATTTTAGGGGAGGTGGCTGTGGCTCAATTGGGAAGCGGCTGTGGCTCAACTGGTTGGGCTCCCGTTTACCACATGGGAGGCCCTGGGTTCGATTCCCGGGGCCTCCTGGTGAAGGCAAGATGGCCCGCACGACTCATCAGTAAGATGACCCAACAAAAGGAGACAAGCAGACACAGAAAAACGCAAAGGAAATGGATACAGAGAGCACAAGCAGCAAGGGGGAGGGGGGATAAACAAATAAACAAAAATAAATCTTTAAAAAACAACAACAACAACATTTTAGGAACTCTAGATGAAGAAAATAAAGCAACAAGAATCTTACCACTCAAAGACAACCACTGCTAAGGTTATTTCTTTTTTTTTTTTTTTTTTTAAAGATTTTATTTATTTACTTTATCCATTTTAAACCCCCCCTTCCCCATTTGCTGTTTTTGTGTCCATTTGCTGGGCAATTCTCTGTGTGTGTTTCCTGCCATCTCTTCTCATCCTCCTCCTCTAGTCTTCACCAGGATTCGACCCTGGAGACCTCCGATGTAGGTGAGAGGTGTTCTGCTGCCTGCGCCACCTCAGCTCCTGGCTTCTGGAGCTTTCGGAGCATCTCGTCTTGTCTCTCCTCTGTTACGTCATCATCCTGCTTCATGGCTCCCAGGGCCCGACAGCTCAGCGGCACACAGAGCCTGGCAGCCCATGCGCCTTCTATATATATATTTTTTATTTTACCGGGAGGTCCCGGGGATCGAACCCAGGTCCCTCCATATGGCAGACGGACGCCCAACCGTTTGAGCCACATCCGCCCCCCAAGGTTATTTCTTTTTCATATTAACATTTTAAAAATTTATTTTTTATTAGAGCAGTTGTAGGTGTACAGAAACATTGTGCAGGAACATTAACATCTTGATATTTATACCATTGTTCTTTCTTTTTATGTGTATACATTCATTTTTTGAAAAACCCTAAAATCACATTGCTTTGTAATCTTGCCAGCATTTTATTTGTACTAAAGGCCTTAGGTTTATCATTCTTCATGATTTGCTTCCTCCTTCTGTATTCCAGTTCTTTTTCTTCTTGTATTTAAACCCATACTTGTCATTTTTCAAAATGATGTCTTGTTTTTCACAGTTTCACTAGCCTTTCTCTGTAAAGTTCTGTAGACTCCCTGTGGGGACCCTCCCTCACAGGATGCCAGGATGCCTGCTGTATTGTTTTACCAAGTCTCCTGATTTTTCTTTTCTTAGCCAGTAACACAAAATGTGCCATTAATTGGGGCCCTCCCTCCCCCATCCTTTTGGAATTCTAAGATCTCAGTTCATTGTCAGAAGACTCACTCGGGAACTAAATGTTCTCATGAAGAATGTCAGTTCACCACCTAATGTGCATTGACTATGCTGAGCAGATGGCTTTTGAATGAATTCAAGTTCAGACTACAGGAAATCCAGGGCCTATGGAGTGCCATTGGCTTCTTGGGCTGCCTGTCTCCCTCAGGTTCCACCTGGGTAAGCAGAGGTCCCACACCGGAAGCCTGAGGATGTATCCCTTCTGCAGTTGTTTTTTATTCAGCCCACGTAGCACCTTAATTTTTTTGTTTGTTTTTTTCCCACTTTTGAAGATCAGAACTTTCACACGGAAACTTAGATTTTTCATTTCCCTCAACAAATAGAAGCCGTGGAAACTGGTTCTGTGGCGCTGTGGGTCCCTTTTGAGCCCTGTGTTGTGGCATTGGTTCAGGTTGACTCAGTGGGAAAAATGGAATCAGATGGAATTGAAACACCGTGCCCCTGAGCCACAGAGCAGTCCGGCTCACCTGGCAGGGAGAGGAGTCGGCCAAGGTGGAACAGCCTTGCCCGATTGGGCAAGTCCTGTCTAGGAACTGTGTCGATTGCAGTACCAGGCTTGAGAAACACTGGAGACTCTTCTTCCCTTCCAGAAACTCCCCACTCCTTCCTGTAAGCGCCATTACTTCCCACCTTTGCTAATGACAGACATGATCCAGTGCCCAGGTGGGGGGATATCCGACACCAGCTGTTGGCAAAGCATCCGGCTTAAGAATGCAAAGGGGAATTTTTATTCCTTCTTCATTTATATATGATCAAGATAAAAGATGTGTTCTAGAAGAAGTGATTATTTCTTTTAAAGCAGGGCATTGTACCTTTTTTTCCCCCAAAAGACTATCTGGAAAATCCCTCTGTGAACATAAAGAGGATCTTTTATTCTCTCTCAGAGTGTGAATAGCTCTGTTTATATCCACTTCAGTTTCTCAAAAACACATAAATGAAACCCTCCACTTTCTTATCTAAGTTTGTGTGTTGGTTTCTACATTTCCTACTTCCTTGTTCCCCCAACTTGCTTGAGTGTTCATTCAGTTTCTCTGACTGAGGAAGGAAACAGGATTCCTGACTGACAGAGAAGTAAAAAGCTCTCCTCTGACTTTGGTGTAGCTCACTTCATCCCTTCAGATATTTGGAAAGAGGGGCAAAATTTGTTTTGTGTGGTCAGAACTGGATTCAGTTGGTGGAAGGACCACATGGACAGATTTTGGCATGATACAAGGAGGAACTTTCTAATGGAGCAATTTGAAGATGAGATGTTCCGGATTTGGGGCTTCCACGGGCAGTGGGAGAGAAAAGGTAAGGGGTTGTGTTTGGGGACGCCGAGAACGTCAAGGAAGAGGTGTGGCTTGGTGCAACGGCTCTCCAGGCTTTGGACACACACACAACGGGGAGCTTTGAAACACACATACATGCACACACACTGGAGAGCTTTGAAAATACACACGTGCATGCGCACACATGCCTGGAGCTTCTGATTTAATTGATCTGGGGTGCTTCTGGGCATTGGTGTTTGAAGTTCCCCATCGAATTTGAGAAGCCCCTGGATGAACATCCATTCTTTCACCTTCTCCCCTTGTTGCTTTGGCCCACTACCCTTTAACCCCTGTCAGTTTAGTGTTTCAAATGAAATCAGCTCTCTGCTTTGAGGAAGAAAGTGTGGAAAAAGATAGTCTGAGTACAGGTTTTTATTTTTTTCCTGTCAGAAGAGAACTGAAAAGTCTGAGGACTTTCTGACCCCTTTTGCTGCCTTGTCACAAAAGTGTCTTCTTTGGCCTTGTGGTGGACTCCCTGGAGCTTTGTGGAGGAGGGCGAGCTGGTGGAACATTCTGAAGTTTGTGTGGTGAGGAGGGGAGCTGCCGAGAATGCAGATTTCTGAGCTGACGAGTCTTGGACAGCTTCTACTGATGATAGTAAGAAGACTGGACATGTGAACAATGTTAAATTTAAGCATATTGGAGTAAGAACTTGGAAAAGAGTTTTGTTTTCTCTGGAAGCTTAAATGTGCCCGTCAGAAATGCCTTTAAAAAAACTTTTAATTATGAAAAAATTTAAACGCATTCAAAAGTAGACAGAATAAAATAATGAATTGTCATATGCTCAGTACCTAGGTTCCACAATTATCAGTTCATCCGTACTCCCACCCATTTCCCTGTCTCCCAAACTGCTTTAAAATAAATCCCAGGCATCATACCAAGAGATGTCTTCTAGGTTTTGAAGTTCAAGGACACCATTCCCACCAGGGATGTGTGCCTTAAAGATCACAAGACGCAGCTGATGTGAACAAAGCCTGAGCAGACTATCAGGCTGTGGATGCTCTCAGGAACGCTTTCTTTTCCAGGGTGTTTTGGATTCAGGATGATATAGTTTTGTTTTGTTTTTTTTCCAAAAAAAATTTATTTACTTTTATCCATTTTAACATCCCCCTCCCGCCCTGGTTTTGCTTTTTTTGTGTCCATCTGCTGGGCAATTCTCTGTGTCTGTTTCCTGCCCTCTCCTCTCATCCTTCTCCTCCTGTCTTCTCCAGGATTCAATCCTCGGAACCTCCAATTTGGGAAAGAGGCGTCCTACCACCTGCGCCACCTTAGTTCTGGGTTTTTTGGCGCATCTCATCTTGGCTCTCCCTTGTGTCACTCTCTTGTTACATCATCATCTTGCTGTGTGGCTTGGCGGTGCACCCATGCATGGGGCCTGACGGCCCACACGCCTTCTAAATTTTTCTTTTTTTTTCCTTTTTACCGGGAGGTCCCAGGGATCAAACCCAGGTCTCTCCCTATGGGAGATTTGAGCCACATCCATCCCCCAGCTACATCTCTTAAGGTTGACCAAAGATACCCAGAGTTACAGTCATTTCCCATACAGGATGGACATCAAATAAATCAGACTTGGTTTATTACCAGCATTCTATAAACCAAACCTAGGGGAAAAAATTAGGTCTGAGGACACATGCATGGTTTCTAATATAGCGAATATTTAGCCTACCCTGATTATCACAAAATCAGGACAGCGAGAATATTCGCATGGGGATGATATAGTTTTGGTATATATATTGAGCACATGAAAAGAGGGAATGACCAGGTCTTTGTGAGGGTTGCATCTGTGAAAGGATTTGCCTGTTTCGTATGGGGAGGTATTGGTTTCTGTTCTAATAGCATGGTGGAAATACTGTGTTTTATAGAAACCCTCTTCCTGAGGGAGAAGAACTATTATCATTTCAGGAACAATTCCCATGCTGGGTCCTCCCAAGTTGGAGGGAGGTACAGAGCACTGTCAGCCTTCTGGAGATGTTAACCAGTGGTAAGTCCAGGTGAACCTTGTTTTAAGCAGGGCGGTATCTGTGACCATCTAGCTGTATTTGAAAGAAATAAGCAGTGACTTTGTTTTTCCTTAACATTCCATAGTAATGTTTCACAAGATCTTATGAATGAAAAGTATGCTCTTATTACATAGCACCCTCTTTTTTCTCATAACCAGTTAAGATGTAGATGCAGGAGCCAGACAGGAGATCAAAACATCACCTTTCATTGAAATCCTGGATTGGAACCTGGACCAGGAAACGATCTGTGGGGAAACTGATTAAATCCAAATAAGCTCTGAGGATTAGCTCATTGTATGGTATTGTTCATCCCCTACTTTCTATCATTGTGTTCTGGCTATGTAAGACATTAACATCAGGGACGGTGTGTGAAGGCTATACAGGAACTCTCTGTACCATTTTTGCAACTTTCTCAGAAGCCCCAAATCATTTCAAAATAAAGATGTTTTTAAAAATACCATCTTAAATAAGATAGTATTGATTGACAGAGATTTTTTTTTTTTTCACATATTGTCTCTGCGGTAGTTATTACACAAATTGACATACAATCAGAAGCAATACAGTGAGCACTTTAGTGTTCTTTCTGCTTGTAGAACTTTCAGTGGCAACTCTGAAATGAGGCTGCCACCCTCAGATTTTTCATTTGACTGATTATTTTGGGGAACTGGAATTGCTTACATCAGATATTCCCACTTCTTTGATGGAGAATTGTGCTTCCAGGTATATTTTGTGTGAACTGATTGCCTTTCAGGTCATTTTCAACCTCTGGTCACAGTGATTGAGATCAACTGCACCCATGAGCTCCAGGGAGCAGGAACTAACAGCCCTTTCCTGGAGGAAAGGAAAGAATGCACCTCCCCTCCAACCATTTTGGTAGAGTGGGAGCCATTGACAAGAAAATCCATGTTCCCCATTCTCTAAGAAAATGTACTAGTGGACAACAAATTTAATTTTTTGTTTACTTTTGGAGAGATTGAAGACCTTTAATTTAAAAAAAAAAAAAAAAAAGATGAAAATGCAAAATGATTTAGTATGCCACAATTCAGTTAAAATCTTTTAGGTATATATGTTATGACTATAATAGGGAACATTTATGGGGTACCTGCTGTATACCAGTCACTGTCTTAAGTGCTTAGGCACCTTATTAAACCTATTCCACAGACAGGGAAACTGAGGCACTGCGTGATTAAGGAATTTCCCTTAGATCACACAGGTACAAGGAGGTTGATGCAGGATTCAAACTCAGGAAGTCTTAGTCCCTGGGCTACCTATAGGATAGAGTGGGTAAGAGGGTGGCTGAGGAAGACTAAAATGGAAAAATATTCACAAAGAGGGGCTCAGTAGACTCTACATGTATTGATGTGGAATACCATGCCACTGTTGGGTCACCTGGGTAATGGAAGTCAAAATAACATTTACTGTTTGCTCCGATCAGAAAGTACTTCCATTTCTGCCCTGTGGCATTAGTTTCATTTTCAAAGTCTATGCCTTATCTTGCCAACTGACAGTATCCTTTGTATTTGATTCCTTCAGTATCATTTGCAGACCTGACCCAACACCCCACATTTAACAAATGCTGTGGATGGGAGAGTCAGTTCCAAATTGGGGAGAAACGTGCCTTCATTCATTTCCATCAAGAGTATTTTTTTTTTTTTAATGCTTACTTTACAATTAATTCTAAATATTTTACACATGCCTGAGGGAATATCTTAGGATTTAGAGACCTCTTTGACCTGTCAATATACATATCATTTACCTAAAAAGTTTGTGACAGTTTGGTGAATCCCGAAAAGAAAAAGATTATGCTTTGAACTAATCCATTCCTGTGGGTCTGAGACCCTTTTGATTTTATGTCAGTGAGGTGTGACTCAGGTTGAGTCTCCACCTTCTTGCTGGGTCTTTTATGAATGGAGACACAGAGAGAGAGACATAGCAAAAGGAAGCTCTGCCATTTTTGATCCTGTCATGTGAGAGAGGACTCAAGGATTGCTAGCAGCCAAAGCTTAAGCACAAAGCCCCCAAGGGCCTGGGCCCACAGCTGAGCTCCAGGAGATGGTAGGTTCTGGAGGGAAAGACAGAGACCTCGGCAGAATCAACGGCCGTCTTGCTTTGCCATGTGGCAGGACTCTCAGAAAGCATCTCTGCTGATGCCTGAATTTGGATACTTCATGGCCTCGGAGCTGTAAGCTTTTACCCTAAATATTAAGATCCCCATTATAAAGCCAACCCATTTCTGGTACTTTGCATAGGCAACCCTTTGGCAAACCAAGACAAATTGGTACCGGGAGTGGGATTGTGCTGCTTGTAATTACCAAAAATGTTGGAGCAGCTTATAAATGGTTAAGGGATATTTTTTGGAGGAATTGTGAGATGCTTGATAGAAAAGGCCTGGATTGCTTTGAAGAGACTGTTGGTAAAAATATATACAGATGCTAAACATATTTATGATAAGGCCCTTAGACGGGCGGGTGGATGTGGCTCAAATGGTTGGGCGTCCATCTGCCATATGGAGGGACCTGAGTTCGATCCCCGGGACCTCCCAGTAAAATAAAAAATTATATATATAGAAGACGCATGGGCTGCCAGGCTCTGTGTGCCAGTGAGCCGCCAGGCCCCGGGAGCCATGCAGCAAGATGATGACATAACAGGAGAGAGATGCAGGGGAGAGACAAGACTAGATGCTCTGAAAGCTCTGAAAGCCAGGAACCGAGGTGGCACAGGTGGCAGAACACCTCTCTCCTACATGGGAGGTCTCCAAGATCAAATCCTGGTGAAGACTGGAGGAGGAGGATGAGAAGAGATGGCAGGAAACAGACACAGAGAATTGCCCAGTGAATGGACATAATACAGCAAATGGAGAAGGGGGGGTTAAAATGGATAAAGTAAATAAATAAATCTTTTAAAAAAAAAAAGGCCCTTAGACGGAAATAGTGTGTTATTGGAAACTGGAGGAAAAGTGATCTTTGTTTTAAAGTGGCAGAGAACTTGACAAAATTGACTCAATTATGAGCTTGGACACTTAGCTGAGGAGATTTCCAAATTAAATGTAGACAATGCGACCTGGCTTCTCCTTGCAGCTTATAGCAAAATGTGAGAGGAGAGAGATAGCTGAGGACTAAAACTTCTGGGCCCAAAAAGACCAGAAATTGATTATTTGGGAAGTTCCAAGGTTCCCCAAAACAAGCCCCCAGAGGATAGTGCCCCATGTGAGGACTTAATTAAACTTGGAAACAGGCAGCCATTTTCTTTCAAGTCAGGATTGGAAATGCAGGTATCCAGGAAGTACTTGTGGAAAGTCTTACTGTCTGACGGCTTGGACCCTTGTTAACTGTATGCAAAACTGACAAGCCTTTTGCAAGATCTGTATAAGTGAAACCACTGTCAGCCTGCACTGAAAAGGACAGGGAGAGGGGAGAGATTGAAGGAAAAAGGACTTTAAGAAGAACATCGAGGAAGCTGAGGTCTGGACTTGGGACATTTTCTGTGGCCAGGAGAAGGACGCCACCCTTATGTGCTGAAAGGGTGAGTTTGGCCCTGCTTTTAAAGAAGGTGGATCTTCCAGCCCAATGTTTGGCCACCCCAGGCTACAAAGAAGGTGGAGCACATTCCAGAAGATTAGAGAGAGTTAGGTCCCACTCCACTGTTCTGAGGGGATTGGGCCTGTGAACCAGAGATTAGGGAGAATGTTGCTGCCACTCCACTGTACTGAGGGAGTTGAGACTGTACCCCAGAGATTGGAGAAAGTGTGGCCGTCACCCCAATGTTCTTGGAGGCCTAGATCTCAGTCGCCATCTAGATGCTTGATGAGGATGAACCGAGAAGAAGAAGACATTGGAGAAATGACTCTCAGACTTTGAAAATTAATGGAGTATGCCCTGCAGGTTTTCAGGACTGTTGGAGATGATTGTTTTCCTCCCAATTTCTCCTTATGGTAATGCAAATGTTTACCCTATGTCTGTCTGTCCTTTGTATATTGGAAACTGATAACTTGTTTCCTAAGTTTCACAGGTCTACAGCTGGAGGGGAGTGTTGCCAAGACAAAAACTGCATGGGTATAACTGATTTTTATGAGATTTTGTACTTAGCATTGCTGCTAAACAATTTAAGGCTTTCTGAAATATTGTGATGTAATTAATGTATTTTTGCATATGGAAAGAACATGTCTTTTGGGGATTCAGAGAGTGGGGTGTGAAGTAAGTTAGGACCTTAGCAGAGATCAGCAGCCGCCTTGCTTTGCCACATGGCAGGACCCTGAGAAAGCATCTGTGCTGATGCCTGAATTTGTATACTTCATGGCCTCGGAGCTCTAAGCTTTTACCCTAAATAAGATCCTCATTATAAAAGCCAACCCATTTCTGGTACTTTGCATTGGCAGCCTTTTGACAAACTGAGATCAAGTTATAACCTCAAAATAGCCCTATATGTCATTGAAGGCGTTAGGCCCTACATATTCCATTATTCCCAAGGGACTTTGGAGAGCTATGGCTGTCAAGTGAAATCCAGTCAGAAAAGTGAAAGTAACAACTTAAATTTCCCCTCTTCTACACAGTAGCTTTCAATTTAGAGGAGATAAAGGGGCTCATGGCACCTAATTGAAGGGGTAGTGTTTTCAAAAGCCTCTTATTGTTAGTTTGAAGAAATGGGTTACTTTCTAGGGGAAGGTTCTTGACGGCTTATAAGCATCCTTTAGTAGAGGGTTTTTCAAACTGCAGAGTGAGGTCCATGAGTGGATCAAATAATCCAATCTCTGGGCTGCCTGTAACAGTGAAAAAAATTGTACCCCATGTAAACAAGGGTAAGTGTCAATTTTATGAAATTGTCAGTTATAACAAACCAAAAAACCTAATAAAACACAGCTCTAGATAGATGCTGTTTTTTCCTGCAAGTGGATGGGGACAAGGGCTCAGTATTTTATTTCTTCATAATAGCTGCCATTTGAGGGCCAGGCACTGGGCTGAGGGCTTTCCTTGCGATTTCTTTGCCACCTCCTGTAACACTGTGAAACATCACATTCCTTAAAAATTTGGGGGAGAAGCACTTATAATGAAAATGAATCTGTTTCCAGTTTTGCCGTATTATATTCCTTCATGGAAACATTAGGCATGTTTTTTCTCTTAAGTAATTTGGTGCCATAATTGGTCTTGTGTCTGAGAGCAGGGCAGATCTAGGGCATACTCAAGGTGTTCTCCTTTGTCCTGGTTTTCTTCTTTTTTAGGATCCTGGAAGGCAGTTAAGGGCTCCGGTGATAAAGGGAGTTACTTCAGATGTTATGTGGAGTTTGTGAATGAGAGGTTTTCCGCTTTATTTCTCACTTGGTGTTGGCGAGACGTATTTGGTCTTCACTCTCTGTCTTTGAAGAGACCTCTGTCCATGCTGTAGTATTTGCAGCACATTACTGATATTTTCTGAGTGTAGGATGGGGGTGAAGTGGGAAAAAAAGATAACTTTAATTTTTTTCCCTGGCCATTTTTTAAGGAATAAGCTGGTATAAAAAGGGACATGGAGCCTTTTGCAACCTGCTGGTTATAGAAAATGAAAATAATTGTTGACAAACCCCCAGAATCCTATTTATAACACCTACCTAGGAAAAAAATTTTAAGTCAAACATTAGTGAAGCCAAAGATATTTTGCTTGTCTCCCTATTACAGAACATGTATAAGTTCATGAATACGTTTTATTTGGGTTTCAGGTGAGTTCATGTGTGTAGTATGGGTTTGGATTAGCTGATCTGAATTATATATGGGTGTTTGCTTCAATACCTGTCTTACTTTGCTAGGACTGCTATGATAAATGCCATACAGTGGGTTGGCACAAACAGCAGGAATGTGTTGGCTCACAGTTTGGAGGCCAAAAGTCCAACTTCAAGGTCTCAATAGGCCAGGCTTTCTCCCTGAGTCTGTCGCATTCGGGTGGTGACCAGCTGGCAGTCCTTAGTATTCCTTGGCTGGTAGATGCATTTCTGCTCCTGTCACTTAGTGGTCTCACTCCCCTTCTTTGGCTTCTCCTAACTGACTGCATCTGAGTTTTCTCTGTTTATAACGACTTCAGTGACATTGGATTAAGGCCCACCCCGATTCAATTTGGCCTCATCTAAATAGGATCCTCAAAGGTCCTGTTTACAAATGAATTCACCCCCACAGCATTGGGGTTAGGACTTGAACATGTCTTTGAGAGGGACATGATTCAATCTACCACGATGTGTCTCAGAAATTGTGCCACAAGAAAATAAGTTTTCATGTCCATGCGACTGAGTCCTGATCCTTCCTGTGCCCAGGAAACTGCTAAGAGATGAGTTTCCAAAATGTGGAGTTTCCTCCAGGATGGGATCCCGACAGTAACCACAGAACAACATGTGGCAAAACACGGACAAACACACGAAGAAGCCCTCTTCCTGCCTCATTAAACCCGCGAACTGGCTGTTCCATTATCAGTGCAGCGATCTGGACTTGTACTGCCAGTGATGATGTCTGAACCCCTCAGAAATGAATTTGATGATGGGAGAAGAGCAAGGAAATGTGGTTTTACACCAGTCTTAGAAAAGTGTAGTTATAGCTCATTTCAGTAATAATCTAAATATCACTGGACCAAGAGTGTTACACGATTTTACCTAACACTATGCATTTGAACCTAGGAATTCTTAATGTTAATCATTGATTCAGCATGTATTACAGAGTACCTGCTGTCTGCCAGGCTCTGTATTAGGCCCTAGGGATATGGTGATGCATATAGTAGTAGTAGTAGTAATAATAATAATAATAATAATAATAATAATAATAATAATAGTAATAGGGGACAGATTGCCTCAAATGGTTGGGTGTCTGTTTCCCATATGGAGGGACCTGAGTTCGATCCATGGGACCTCCCGGTAAAATAAAGAAAAATATAGAAGGTGTGTGGGCACGCCGTCAGGCCCTGTGAGCAGGTGAGCCTTCTGGCCCCGCAAGCAGTTGAGTCCCCAGGCCCCGCCGAACCACACAGCAAGATGATGATGTAACGAGAGAGACGCAGGGGAGAGCCAAGATGAGACACACCGAAAAAACAGGAACTGAGGTGGCTTAGGTGACAGAATGCCTCTCTCCAACATTGGAGGTTCCCAGGATCGAATTCTAGTAAAGACGAGGAGAAGGATGAGAGGAGAGGGCAGGAAACAGACACAGAGACTTGCCCAACAAATGGACACAAAAACAGCAAAAATGGGGGTGGGGGATAGGAGGGTTAAAATGGATAAAAAGTAAATAAATCTTTAAAAAAAAAAAAAAAATAGACATGGTCTGACTTCTTGGAATTTAGTCAGGAGTTATCAGTCAGACAACACAAATGCATTTTGAGTACCTTTGCTCAAATCTACCTGAATTGTCATAAAATGGACAAGAACTTAGAATAGTTTAGATTGTCCCAGCTAGAAAAACAATGCTAGATGTTATTTGTGAATATCTAGAAAGGGTTTTTCATTTGATTGAATCTATAAACTTAAACCACTCAAAAACAGTCTTTTTTTTTTTTTTTTTTAAAGTATCATATTCCTTCCATCCTTGGCCCTCTGATGTTTATTTTTGTTGCTCAAATTGGACTTAAAGGCTAGCGGCAGCAGTGCTGGCTGCAGACAGATTTTTCCAGTTCTGTGAAATCAGCGGAACTCATTTTGGTTTGGGGGTGATGGTCAGAGCCCTTCTGATGACATGACCGAGGTCTGAGTGACCAGGGGTGCCGTGGGATAAGTTGCCTTAGCATTTGTACAGGACTTCACAGAGTTAGAGTAAAACCATCCTGGTCTGTAATTTTCTAATAAATTGCGTTTACTTGCCATTCAAAAAGTCTTCCTTCATAGTCATCCCTTACAAGATTGTGTTTTATTCAAACTTCAGTATTTAGCTAAGCAAAATCATCATGGCAATGAATATTAGCTTTTTTATTTTAAAAAATTTTATTGTGACATCTATATAACATTTTACCATTTTAGCCAGTTTTAAGTGTGTGCTTCAGTGGCATTAATTACATTTACAATGTTGTGCAACCAACTCCATCATCTATTACCCAAACTTTTTCATGACCCCCAAACAGAAACTCTGTACCCATTAAGCAATAACTCCCCATCTCTCCCCAACACCCCTTTCCCCAGCCCCTGGCAACCACTAACCTACTTTCTGTCTCTATGAATTTGCATATTCTAGGAATTTTATACAAGTGGAATCACACAACGTGTGTCCTTTTGTGTCTGCCTTATTTCACTTAACATATTGTCTTTAGGGTTAAGATTAACCTTTTTTGTTTGTTTAATCTCCTGCATTATTAATTTCTTTGGCTAGTGTGTTTTTAAATTGAAATTTGGTTCGAATAGATCATTTGACCCGAAAGTACAGTTGTCCTCTCTGGTTCTCTGTGGTCTATGAGAGAACAAGTCAGAAGGAAGTCTCAGGGATTCCTCAGTGCCAGATCTTCCCATTTGGGGAATGGTGACTAAGGCAGCAACCTGTGCAACTTTTTCCAAATCGCAGAGTTCATATCATCCTGTTCTTGTTCTTTGTGAGAGTTTTCTTTTAACTATCAACATTTTTCTTTTAGCTGTTTAACATTTTAATCCCATTCCTGTTTCATTTCTAAATCATCTACACAAGTTTGATGAGAGGACAAGAAAAATTGGACATTTCAAAGAGAACATAAAGAGAACATTCCAACATAAATGTGAAAGGGGCATCAGTAAAATGGAACTCTCTTAGGGACTTAAAAACAAACGACAAAACATAACAGTTCTTCCAGGATTAGGACTTCTTTATACCTTACAGCTTTCTTTTTCTTTTTTCAGCGATTGATTGATTGATTGATTGATCCCTGCCCCTTGCTGCTTGTGCTCACTGTGTCCATTTGCTTTGCATTTTTCTGTGTCTGTCTATCTCCCTTTTGTTGCGTCATCCTGCTGCGCAAGCTAGCTGCACCACGCGGGCTGTCAGCTCACCATGCCATGCGGGCTGACTTGCCTTCACCAGGAGGCCCTGGGAATCGAACCCGGGGCCTCCCATATGGTAAACGGGAGTCCAACCAATTGAGCCACAGTCGCTTCCCACAGCCTTCTTGAATGCAGCCTTCCAAACAACCCTACCATAACCTTTCTGGCCTGCTTTGGATCTTTCTACAAGAAATTGGACTCTTCCCATGGATTTTAGAATTAGCAGACACTAATATTCAGCTTTGATAAGGTATAATAATAAATATCTCCTCAAACACATTGCTTGCAGTCTAAGAAATAAGAATATTGTTCAGCATCAAGCCAGGACAACTGTTGAGGTCTAATTGGGACTAAAAACATGATTCTATATCTCTAATGAGCAGTTATTGGTAATTGAAATAGCCATGCTTTACTCCCCATCACTGTAGCTGATTGGTTCAATAATTTGTTCAGTAACTGTCTTTGAATGAGTGAAATATTTCAGCCAAGGCTTTGAATGAGTGAAATATTTTAGCTGAGACTAGGAAGTCAACTGACTTAAGATAGTCTCTGTAACTTGTAACTTAACTAGTTGCTTTGTAATAGAAGCAAGTACTTTGAGCTTCTCCTCTTCTTGCCTTCTCCTTCCATCGTTGTTATCCATGTAATGCTGGATAAATTGCTACTCTCTTTTAGTCTCTTTCGTCTTTGAAATGTGCCTTGAAATGCTCATTTCATAGGGTGATTGTGAGGAGGAGGAGGAGGTGATTGGGTGAAGAACCTTGCATGGTGCCTGGCCCTTCTTCAGCTTTATTCACTGAGTTTTCCTCTTATCCTGCCCTTTTCCTTTAAAGAGCTATCAGTAGTCTACTAATTATACTGTATTCGTTGACCATCCAAGAGGGGCATGAATAGTATTTTCTAAGAAAATTATCTTCATCTTAAAGTAGGTAGAAAACATGACTAGAAAATTTCCTAATTGAGGAATTGAAGCATTTGGAAATTATTAATCAATGAAACATCCCATTGTTTTTGGAATTCTGTTAACTCTACAATAGCCAGTTGGCATTTCGCTGCCACACTTTCCAAGGTCAGGAGAGAAGCACAATAGATTTTTGAAATTCCTGGACTAAAGCAAAGTCTCCTAGCACTAGCGTATAATGAGAACACTGTTTTGGTCATCCATCACGGGGAGTCACTCAACTATGCAACATAGCTGTTCTCTCAGAGAAAATATTGGTGGACCTGAGCAATATAAAGTAGGCTTTCTGATTTTTAGTTTACTGGCTCTGCCACTTGAAGTACAGTGACCAGCTTAAAAACACAGAATCTTATATATACTCAAAAGAAGTGGAAGCAGGGACTCAGATACTTGCACACGCATGCTCACAGCAGCATTATTCACAGGAGCAAAGAGGTGGAAACAACACAAATGTCCATCAGCAGATGAAAGCATAAACAAAATGTGTGTATATACTACACACTATGGCTTCAGACGTAAACAGGAATGAAGTCCTGATACATGCTACAACTTGGCTAGACCTTGAAAACATTATGTTTGGTGAAATAAGCCAGACACGAAAGGACAAATATTGTATGATTCCGCTTACATGAAATATCTAGAATAAGCAAGTGCATAGGGACAGAACATAGATTAGAGATTACCAGGGGCTGTGGGGAGGGGCATTGGGAGTTAATGCCTAATGGGGGCAGAGTTTCTGTTTGGGGTGATGAGAAGGTTTTGCTAGTGGATGGTGGTGATGGTAGCCCAACACTGAATATAATTAATACCACTGAATGGTACACTTCAAAATGGTTAAAATGGGAAGTTTTCTCCTATATATATGTTCCACAATTAAATTAAAAAAAAAAAAAAAAGGACAGAGTTCATATAATGATCTCTAGCCAGATCATTTCACAGCAAAGTGCCAGAGTATGTATTTCGTGGAAGTCTAAGATCCCTGTAGGGTGGAGAGACTCTAAGGATATGACTTTCAACCAGATTGGAGCATGCACACCTTCTTTAGAAGGCACTTTCAGTCTTTGATAAGGGCCAAGTGAAGAAAAACGGGTTTCTGAATAGCAGCTATGGAAGAGGTAAGAAGGAAGCAGGAAGGGCCACACGTCCTGATGTAAATGATTGATGCTTAGCTGGCATGCATTTCTGGAAAAACAATCACAACAAACCACTATGAGGCACCTACCATTCACATTTCGGTATGTGTCTTTGTCATTATTTTTTTCTATGGTGTGATTTTTCAATGGTACAGTTTGTTTTGGTTTTGTGTTGGAAAACTCTAATATCCTGTGATTCTTGGCTGGCTGTTTGCATTTAGGAGCAATGCATTAAACAGCTGATTGGAAGGTCCATGGTACCAGGCTGATTGCTTGGTGAGCTTCATTGTCAGGTGGGCAGGTGGGGAGAGCCAGACTTTTCATTGGGGACCCACAAATGTCTCAGCCTCAAGGCTTGTTTCTGGGGCCCTATGGCTTCTCCAGAGAATATCCTCAGATCTTCCGCATGGGGCAATGGGCAGAGGCTCTTGGAGTTCTGGGAGCAGGACAGGGGAAGTTGCTTTAGTTTCCCTACGTTCACTGAATCGCTTTGTTTTTATCCATGTGCTTCAGCTTGCCTGTCACTGTGCTTCTGGCTCCATGTCTCCAGGGAGGGTGGGGGCCTAGGGATCCAGCACTCTGCTTGTAGACCTGCAGTGTCATCCTCACCTGTCCTGAGATCTGATTGGTATGAGTTGTACCATCCTGTTACGTGGAATTAGTAGCCATACCTCCATCTGGTTTCTGTGTCCTAAAAAGCATTTGAAATGTCTTCTTTACTGTGATCATCACACAAGAGCTAGCATGATAAAGTAAGCAGAGTAACAAGGTCATGCTTTGGTGTGGCCAATGTACCGTGTATAACAGGACTCCCACATAAGTTGTTACCTCCTTTTCGTTTGTTACTTAGTGTGAACATATTCCCCATGCCATTATATTTTATTCTCTAACATATTTTTTAAAAGAGCAGGGTTCCATTGAATGGATGATAGATATTCATTCATTTTGGGGGTACACTGATTCTTTGTAACATTTCACCCATAAGCAACACCCAGATGAGTATCCTTTTAACCATTTCAGCTTGTCCCAAGGCTAAGGATAAATTCCTAGACATGACTTGCTGGGTCAAAGTGTGGATACTACTTTGAGAGCAATCGGGCAACAGAGAATTTGCACCAATTTGCCGGAGAGGTTTCCTGGTAGCTGCCTGATAGGAGAGGTTGGGGGGTGTCTTAGTGTCCTAGGAAACAACAACAAGAATTCATTTCTCTCACGCTTCTGGAGGCCAGAAGTCTGAAATCAAGGTGTCGGCAGAGCCCCATTCCCTCTGAAGTCTGCAGGGCAGAATCTGCTTCATGCCCCTCCTGGCGTCTGATGGTGGCCCGCAGTCCTCAGCGCTCCTTGGAGTGTGGTATGACTGAGTCTCAGCCTCCATCACCACTTGGCCGTCCTCTCTCTGACTGTCGGTGTCTCTCCTCTCCCCTTCTTAAAAGGACACAATTCATGTTGCATTAAGGGCCCACCCTCCTCCAGTATGACCACATCTTAATGTAACTAATTCTATCTGCTATGATCCTATTTCCAATAAGGTCATATAATGAAGTGCTACGGGTTCAGACTTGAACATATCTTTTTGTGGGACACAATTCAACTCATGGCAGAGAAGAGGAGCAGGTGTAATGGAAGAGTCAGCCATTCAGTACTTTGGAAGGTCCTCGAAGGCACTGAGTCAGACACGAAGGGAATGCGTAGGCTGCCTTCCGAGAGCTAACAACTTGGCAGGGGAAGCCAAGATGTGAAAGAACTGCTTGCAGTCTAAGAAATGAGAATATTATTTCCATATCGGACATTCATTCATTCATTCATTCGTTCATTCATTCATACATTCATTCATCATTCATTTATCCTTTAACAAACATTATTGAATGGTTTCTATTTTCTAGGCAGAATAGATACTGACCCCCAGAAGGTTGAATTGTGTAGAAAGAGCATTGGCCTTGGGTCAAATAGAACTTGGATCTTTGCTTGTTTTACTTTTAAATATGTTTGGTGATGACTGATGATGATGAAATAATTCAAGCATTTATAAAAGCAGAGAGAATAATATAAAATTTTGCCACATTTGTTTCATATGCTTTTAAAAGAAATAACATACTGGACATGTAGTTGAAACCCTATACTCTCCCACAGTCTCCTTCTCTCCACCCGCACCCCCCCCCACTCTGGAGGCAACTACTGTCCTGAATTTAGTCTCCTCATTCCCATTCATGTGTTTGTACTTTTACTACAGATATATGCAATAATCAATGTATTGTTTTGCAAGTTTTAAAAAACTATACAATATCAATTTTCCAACTTTGCTTTTTCATCCAACAGTTTGTTTTTGAGACATCCATCTTGATAAAGGAGGCTCTAATCATTTTAATTGTTGAATTGTATTGATTGTACAAATATGTTGTGATTTATATATCTATTATCCTGTTGATGGACACTTAAGTTGTTTCCAGTTTTTCACTATTACAAACAGAACTGCACTAAATATTCTTCTGATGTCTCCTAATACTCATCTGTGGAATTTCTCTGGAGTATAGACCTAGAAGTGGAATTTCTACATCATTGGATTTGAGCATCTTTAAAATTTTTACTAGATATTGTCATAGTATTCTCCTTTGTGCTTGTACCAGTTTACACTTCTCTCCTCTGTTCATGAGTGCAGGTCTCTAGCCTTGCTAATGCTTGGTGGTGTCAAACATTTTAATATTTATCAATCTAATGGGTGTGAAATAGTCCTTTTTTTATTTTTAAAGAAAGCATTTTAAAATTACTAATTAGGCTGGCCTTCTTTTGTCTATTTGGGTTTTTTATTCTGAGCTTGGGAAATGAATGAATCATTCTGAACCCGAGTCTCTTGATTTTGATAAAACATGAATTACTACCATTTGAGAGTTATGAGAATTTTACTCATAACACACAACATGCACAGTACCTGGCTCTATTTCCATTTTAGTCCTGAGTCATTCTACCAGTAACTTGCCAGAAGACTGCCCTTCCCACCATTGAGAAGTCCCCCCCAAAGGCGATGGTCTGACTACCACAGCAGGAGTCAGTAAACGAGTTCCTGTTGGGGTTGGGGGCCCCCCCTAAAAACAACAGCGTGTGTCCTAAGAGAGCGCCACAGAGGGCATTTACAGTCAAGTCAGTGTTAGCTAGAGATGCAGTGATAGCCATCTCCTTGCATCTGCATTTCTGCAGCAGCTTGTTCACTGTTCTCCCCACTCTTAGCCTTGTACCTTTAGAGTCTACTGCACAAGGCAGCCAGAGGGATCCTTTTAAAACTGAAGTCAGGTCTTGTCACTCCTCTGCCAAACCGTCCAGTGGCTCCCCAACTCACTCAGGATAAAAGCCAGAGTTCTTATTACAGCCTACAAGACTATTTTTCAATTTACCATTGGTCATCTGAAGTCACCTGAGTCCTGAAACAAATTTAAGGATCATGAACAGCATTTAAGACCATGAAATAGAGTAGAATAGAAGAGTGCATACATAGCATAGTTATTGTGTGCTACTTTGGAATCGGTTATATATATGTGCACTGAGTTTGCATGTCAAATGTATTTCTTCCTGGAGTCATAATCAAAATAGCTTCGAAGCCTACATGGCTCAGTGTGGTCTGGCTCCCATTGCCTCTGTGTCCTGCTAATCTCTTGGCCTGCCCTGTTCCAGCCATACCGAGCTCCTTGTTCTTCCTTGAACATACTTGTACCTGCCTCAGGACCTTTGTACTTGCTGTTCCCACTTCCTCAGAAACCTCTAAGACTCACTCACTCACTCATTTCCTTCAGGTCATTAAAATGCATGCTCCTAAACTGTGTTCACTGCTTTTCCCCAGAGCCAAGAAAAGTGCCTGGCACTCAGTAGGTCTTTAACAGATGTATCTGTTGAATGAATAAATGAGTGAGTGAGTGAGTGAGTGAGTGAATGAAAGACAATGAATAGTAGGCTCTCAGTAAATGTTATTACAGTTTAGTAGGGCAGACAACATATAAACCAACAGATGAAATAAAATGACATCAGTTTGAGGATAGTACATACTAAACATTCTGGGACTGAAAAGACAGAACATGGTTGTTGGGGATGGGGGAGGGGAGCATTGGGAATGATTTGTGGAAGGAGTGATCTGAATCTGCAGAGCGTGTCAGCATTGACTCAGGGGCAAGTCAGTCACTCTTTCCCTGTTTCTTTCTCCTGGGTGCTCTAAGAAATGTCATTAATGCTTAATTTCTTCTTCCTAGGAAAAAATGGAGGTAGAAAGAGGTATGTGTAACATCTGTACGTGGTTAAAGCTTCTCTTTCCCTATTGGGGACAGCAAGAATTTAAATACAGTATTCTATTTAAAATAAGTTAAAGTAAAATGTACATGCAGATTCCACCCCCCCCCCAAGATAGCTCCCTCATCTGTTTGTTGTTTTTTGTTTGCGCTCGTTGTCTGCTCATTGTTTTTGCTCTCTGTCTGTTTTTTCTTTAGGAGGCATCGGAACCAAACCCAGGACCTCCCATGTGGGAGGCGGTCACTCAACTGCTTGAGCCACATCCACTCCCTACTTGTTTGTTTTTGCTCGTTGTCTGCTTGTTGTTTGTCTTCTTTAGGAAGCACTGGGAACTGAACCCAGTATTTCCTGTGTGGGAGGCAGGTGATCAGCTGCTTAAGCCATATCCACTCCCCCAGATTTTTTTTAACATAAGGAAATTTATACCACTGTTTGGCAATGTGTGCCCTGGATTTCACTGTCAGCAACAGAGAATTATATATATATTTAATATTTAACTCTAACAGCAGTGTTAAGGATAGTATTAGAAGGAATTTGAAACTTGAAACAAGAATAGACTCTGGCAGCCATGTTGAAGGCTAAAATATGGTGGAGGAATATATATATATAACTGGTAGAGTCACAGTCAAGTTTTAAACAAAGCTATTGAATTTTGAAACATTGTTGGAAAATGGAAAGTGTTACAGAGATTCTAAGCTTTTGGAGAGGTGATCCATTTCAAAGTTAAACTGTAAATTTTTTGGAAAATACATAAAAACGTAACTACATCATCAGAGAATTTCAGTTTTTCACTAACATATTTCATAATTAAAATATTTGTACATTTTACCAGATTACATTGTGTCGTGACTCTTTAAAGGATACTGTGTCCTTGAAAGTGTCAGATTACTGTCTTCTTTCTTAGACAAGGCTACAGCTTTCCAGATCTTCCAGTTGACTTGATAACATTTAAGAAAAATAGCCACAGGGAAGCAAGCTTTGTACAACCTGCTTCCAAATGCTCCCTTCCTATGATGTTTATGCCCTCCACCCTCACCAGGGTCAAACACAGGAGGCCCAGGGGATGACAGAGGCAACAAGAGAACAAAACAGCTACTCATTTAAAATGCAAAGGACAATGTTTATAGCAGCATTACTTACAATAGCAAAAAGTGGACACTAGAGTATCTTGACAAATGAATGCATAAATAAAACGTGGTATATCCATACCGTGGAATACTATTCAGCCATGAAAAGGAATGAAGTTTTGGTACATGCTACAACATGGGTGAACCTCGCAAACATTATGCTAAGTGAAAGACGCCAGGCACAAAAGGACAAATATTGTGTGAATCCACTTATATGAAATATCTAGAATAGGAAAATTCATAGACATAGAAAGAAGATTAGAAGTTACCAGGATTTGGGGTGGCTGAAGGGTGAGGGAGGAATGGAGAGTTCTTGTTTAATGGGTACAGACTTTCTGTTTGTGATGAAAAAGTTTTGGTAATGATGGTGGCGATGGTAAAACAACATTGTGAATGCAGTTAATACCACTAAATATGGTTTAAATGGGACATTTTGTGTTACATATGTATTTCCACAGCTAAAAAAGAAAAGCTTGTGATGAAAGAATCTTTTGGCGAGGTGGGCCTGCCTACCATTTTTTAGTAAGCAGATTTTATAAATGTGATCAATGGCAGGGTTTTACAGGCAGCTCTCCTGCCCACACGTTTAGCCGGCTTAATTTCAGTAGCCAGGACTGGCTTTTAGCCCAAGAATGAGAAGTCAGTTCTTTCCGAATCACATTTAAGCTGTTCCTGCTTCTGCTCTGATGACTGCAGTTTATTTTTTGGCTGTCTTAATGCTCAATTCTAGCATGTGCCGGTCCTGTACAAATTCAGTCTAATCACAACATGTAATTTATGTGGCAAAACAGTCCTTCCAGAGAGTTGGGCTTATTATCCACGTACCCTTTTCAAGGATGTGTGGAGGGGTTTTGGAGCCCTGGTTCAGTGGTGGCTGTCTCGAGAACGTCTCGGAGGCACTAATGGGGATTCTCCCTGCTTCTCGCAGACCGTGGGCTTGTCGCCTTCCTCGCTATGATCTCTCTCCCTCAAGCAGCGTAATGAAGCATCCAGGTGGCCATTTGTCTTATCCTCAGTTCTTCTCTCTGCCTGTCATGGGCAGCAGTGGAAGTTTAGACTTCTCCTGGCTCGACAAGCCCTTCATTCTTGATCTGGTCCTGACCTCTGAACCGGTCTCAGCAGGGAGAGCCACACGGAGCCACACATGGATAGGAGGGCAGTGCAGACCTGCCAGCCAGGGAAGCAGAGAAGGCGGACTTTGAGTCTTTTGGCATCTGTCCAGGTAGGGCCACTCCCTTTTAAAGCCAAATTATTTTCTTTATCGAATTCCTCCATGATATCTTTCTCTGTATACTAGTTTGCTGGGCAGTCTTCTAAATTCTACCCTGTCCGGCAGCCCAGCCCCACCTCTGGGATCCTTCATTTTATTCTTTTAAAGTGTGCATTTCTCTTAGTGTTAGATTTTCCTCTATGTTGGGAAAACATAGCCCTCTACCCTCCTCGCCATGTCCAAACCTCTGGCTGATGGTTCTCAGAGCTTTTCCTAGAATTCTGTCTTCTGTGGGACTAACATCATTCCTTTCCATGGATTGCACCATTCCTGTGCTCTCAGCCAGAAGCTTCCTTCTCTTTCCCCAAATGTTCACAAGTGGGGCTTGTCTCTGTCCCTCGAAATGATGCCCGTGTCCTGGCCTGATCTGGATTTCCTTCATTATTTCCTGGAAGATATATATTGTTTGAGAATTTTTGTGTGTGCAAGTGAGGCACGTGATCATTCCCCCTTGATTTTGTTTGTTTTGTTTCTTTTTGGTGAATTGTTCAAGCCAAATTATAGAGGACCTGTAGTTCTCCTCCAACACAATAATAGCTAGGGGCCAGGGTTGGAAAGGGAGAGAGAAAATCCTGCCCCGTTAAGTTCTTGTGCAATCTCGCGCTGGGCTTTGGATAACGTGTACTGCTGGACAGTCCCTGTGCTGTTAGGGCAGGAGGTGTCACGGCCGAGGCAGAGGGGCGCCCACTGCAATGCTGGTTTGCTCAGCTCCGCAAAGCAGGCCAAGTGTGTGCACATGCAAGTTTGTGCTTACACATACGCATCCTGGTCTGTGCCCAGTAATTCTTCTTTATAGAAAACTGAAATCAAGCAGGGATGTATATTGTTAGAGATGAATTCTCCCATCCTTTCTGGAAGCTGTTTTCTTAAAGTGCTTTCTTTTAAAACAATCAAAAATCATTTTCATTATTTTTAAAAAGTTGGGAGTGTGTTTTTCTTTGAAAAGAGATCAGTAGGGAAAACTGTGTGTGAGGGGGGTGGTATATGGGAACTCTACTTTCTGTGTGATTTTTTTTCTATAAACCTACAATTGCCCTAGTTAAAAAATGGGAAGTAATCATAATAGTCATAGCTCAGAATTTAGGGTTCCTTTAAGAACAAAAGCATTTAAAGATATAATAAAAATTTTGTAATCAAATATAAACTCAATCAAATATTATTTATTTGAGGGCCTGCAAAGATGTAAGACCTTGTAAAAATTGTAAAAATTCAGTAGTTACAGCTGAATATGCAGCTGAATTATGAAAAATAAATGCAAAGTAGCTATTTTATGATGGGGGGCATAGCAGAAAACTAGAATAGTCTAATGGAACTGGTATATATATATTAAAAAACATGTTTATTTAGGCTCTCAAACTTCAGTAAGCATACCAACAGTCAATGTTGGGATAATATTCTCATTTTCTGGTGAAATATTGTTACCTAGTGTTTTGTTAAACCTCTGTGTTAATAAGAACAATAATCATCTTACTTGCCTATAAATTGAACTTTGCAGAAACCTTTCTGATCTCAGAAGCAATTGAGTTTATTTGGGCAAAGCTTAGCAGACCAAGCAATTTAAAATTCAAGATAAAATGAATGGGTGGACATGTTTTCCATATTATACACAGCAGAAAAAGTGGAGTGAATTATCAATTATTATTGTTGTGTAAAAACCATCCCAAAACCTTTTAGTGGCTTAAAAACAACAGTGAGTCTGTGGGCTGGCTGGGCTCAGCCGGAACCTCTTCTGCTCCATGTGGCATCTGCTGGGGCCATGGAGCTACATTTTGCCGGGAGCTCAGCTGGGCTGCAACCTCCACGATGGCTTCACTCCCGTGTTCAGAATCCCAGCAGGGATGGCTGGAACTGCTGGAGGGCGGCTGGGTCTCTTGTCCAGCAGCTCAAGGATCCTCGGGAGTGAAAATGGAAGCAGCCAGGCCACTGAAGAGCTAGGCTCAGAACCGACACAGCATCACTTCATGCCATTGGTTGAAGCAAGCCATAGGCTCTGCCTAGATTCAAGGAGAGGGGAAATGACTTTACTTCTCCGTAGGACTTGCTGTGTGTATCGGGGGATGGAGGAATTGTTGATGGTCAGTTCTGGACATTGGTACAATCAGGGACACATGAACAGAAATACAGGATCCAGGCGTCCTGAAGTGTCAATTAATAGGGAATTTTGGTACGTTAAGTTGCCTGGGACTACGCCTTTCTTGTTGGTGGCAAAAGTAAAATCTTATTTGAGCAAACTTCCCCTGAAATCATAGAATTTTAGAGTTGGAAGGCACTTTGGGATTACCTTAAAATCTATCCCTGTCATTAGAGTTAAAATGTGACCAGGAAAATTTTTGTGATCTGTCCCCAATTATGTAGCTAGTTATTATAGGCAATTTTGTTAAAATGGAATTTATTTGACGGAAGAATTCTTTCTGCCATATCTTTTTACAAAAATTTTTTTGCATTAATTGAAATTAAGCCCACTTTTATTTTTCTCATATCCTAATCATGCTGTAGACATAGTTAATTTGTACATGGCTGTAATCCTAACTCACAAAATTTTGTATAATAAGCACTTTTCATGTTGTTTACACGAATGAGAGTTGCATGTTTAGTTCACCACTACGGCATTCAGTACCTAGAACAGTTAAATACTTGTCAAAAGAATTGTTGTCATAGAAAGTATTTTTATAGCAGCATTAAGTGTATTCTAGGGGCTATATTAATTACAATTTACTGAATCATTCTTCTATTATTGGATATTTAGGCTCTTTTGTACCCCTCTCCAACGCCCTTCTATTTGAGGGTGTGGAATATTTACTCTGACAGATATCTTTATGCAAATAGATTTTTTTTTTTTTTTTTTTTTAAGATTTTATTTATTTATTCATTTATCCCCCCCTTGCTGCTTGTGCTCGCTAGGTCAGCCAACCACGCCGTGCAGGCGGGCTTGCCTTCACCAGGAGGCCCCGGGAACCAAACCCGGGGCCTCCCATATGGTAAACGGGAGCCCCACTGATTGAGCCACAGCCGCCTCCCGCAAATAGATTTTTAAAAATAGAATTCTTTTAAATTAGCCTGAGAATAAATTTCAAGAAGTAAAATTATTAAATCAGGATACAAAAATTTTAATGACTTTGGTACTTACTAACAAATATTCACCTCTGTAGAGTTTTATGCTTTATACTGCCACAAAAATATTTGACTGAAAAATTTCACCAATATCATTTATAACTGTTCATTTCATTTTGGTACTAACAATAGATATTTTATTTAAAGCGTTTCTGTGATCATTGGCAAGCTCGACAGTCTTCCTGTTTACTTTTTGGCCAAATTGTTTATTCATTCCTTACCTCTAAGTCCCCTCAAAAATGCTAAGCAATTATCTGACCCCATGCCACTTGCTGGGTAAAAATTTTGAGGTGTGGGTGCTGTGGTGTCTCCAGCAGGGATTTAAGAGGCCACTGTCTGGGGTTGAAGTTTGTGTTAGCTGCGTCGTGTGCATGTACATATGTTTTTTTTTCTCACCTTAGTTTTCCAGCCATTTTGGTCTCTCACACACACATACACAAAGACCATGCTGAACTATTTTAATTCTCTGTGCGAAATACATAGAATGCAAAGAATGGTGAGCCAAGTCTGCTGGGCTCGCCTCCGAGTTGCAACCATTCTGCCAAAGTCTTGTGTTTCTTATTAAGGCCGACAACTGGCAGCAGAATGCACTAAAACACTGTGTTCCACTTTGCTTCCAAAAGAGCCCTGGAGACACTTAGTTCAAGGAGTGAAAAGTAACAGCAGTGCCTCTGGAATCCCGAGCGCATTAGAGCAGCAAAGCCCGCAGGTGCCCCTGGAAGGGGTTTTAGTTTGATTCTTCACCCAGACATCTTCCATTCAGGGGTAGTAACGAGGAGGTAACACTCAAAAAGAGCGTCCTCCTTGCTTCTATATTTTCCTTCTTTGCTCTCCAACAAATCTAGTCTTTGGGGGTCAGAGATTTTACTTTAATAATAATACCACTAAATTTAAAAGCGGGTTGCACTCTTTCTTTTTCCTTGATGAGTGGAGTTGGTGCCAGCTTGTGTAGTGGACAGGGAGAAGAGATGAGTCTGAGCCCTTCAGAAGCTTATGGAACCCTCCAGCCCCAGGGTCTCAATCTCATCAGCTAGGAGTGGCTGGGAACTCTTTTCTTCCACTTTAACTGAAACTTAACTAATAGCATATGAGAAAGACTGGGAGACAGACACAGATAAGAGTTCCCGTACAGACCCAAGAAAGCCAAAGTTCTGCATTTTCAGTTCTTCAGCCCAAACTCATCATTGGAATGTTAAAATGCTGGGATATAGATTTATTAACATTTCAAAAATGTTTCCTTACCAGGAAGCAGGGGCAGGGGGGAAAGGGAGAGTGGGGAAATCCCCATAGGACATTCCTTCCTTCCTATATAATAATTTTTCATTGAATTTAAATTACTCTCAATCCTGTATGGATGCCAGTGAAATAGTCTAGCTGTATAGAAAATGCAAACCCAACTACTGCCTTCCTGTGCATCTTGAGTCATAAGTTTCTGAAGCACATTCAAGGTTGCTACAGCTATTCCCCAAGCAGGGCTTATGAGTAATGGAGCAAATGTGGCTGTTTGGGGGCCAGGGCAGCAGAGCAGAGCAGAGGGCAGGGGAGGGATGGACATCCCAGCCTGACTGCGGGCCCAGCCTCTTACCCCAGGCCCCAGAATGAAGGGAACAGAGCGGGGGCACCTGCGCGGGGAGCTCAGCATGTGCCTCTGGGTGCTTCGGGATTTAGGAAGGGAGACTGAGTGTGGATGGCCTTCCTTATGTCTTCGGGTGGTGGCCTCAGGCCTTAGTGGGCCTGGGATATTTTGTGGAGGGCTTTGCTGCCTAGTTTCCAAGGAAACAGCCAAGCCAGGGTTGGGGCAGGGGGCTCATTGAGGGCATGGGCAGGGGGTGGGGGGTGCTGGGTGGAGGGAGAAGTTCAACTGGGAAGCATTCGCTTCAGCCATCCCACAGATCTCCTGGGCTGAGACAGGGGTGCCCCCAAGCGAGGGTGCTACTGGGTGGCCAGCGGTCAGTTCTGCAGAAAGCCCCTGCCCTGCTGACTACCAGGTCTAGGTGTGGGCTGAATGTCCCCACACACTCACCTGGCCGTAGTGTTAAACTGCCTCGTAGCTATCCTTGTCCTATCAGTGTTTTAGTTTCCTGCGCTGCTCAAGCATGCTCAAGCCATGAAATGAGTTGGGTGGAACAATGGGAATTTATTAGCTCACAGTTTTGAGACTAAAAGAAATTCCAAATCAAGGCATCATCAAGGCAATGCTTTCTGGGGCCAGCTGCCGGAGCTCCTTGGTCCTTAGCTTGCCAACGGCAGTGCACATGGAGGCCTTTGCTGGCCTCTCCCTCCCTTCTGGGTTCTGTTGTTCACTTTCTGGATGCTTCCTCTGTGGCTTTCTCTCTCTCTCTCTGTCCGAATTCTTTCGTTCCGCTTATAAGGACTCCAATAATAGGATCAAAGACCCATCCTGATTGGGGTGGGCCACACCTTAACCTGAGTAACCTCATCAAAAGGTCCTCTTTACAATGGGTTCACACCTACAGGAATGGATTAAGCTTAAGAGCATGTTTTTCTGGGGTCCATACAAATCCAAACCACCATAGACACTATGTAGATAAATTCTACGTCTTCCAGAATTCATTGTGGCCAGAGTCAGTTTTAAGTTGTCATTCATTTGTTGATTAAAAAAGTAAGAGGAAATCAAACAGATGCATGTACATTGACGTTCATCGCACAGCATTATTCACAATAGCCAAAAGGTGGGAACAACCAAGTGTTCATCAACAGATAAATGGAGAAACAAAATGTGGTATAAACATGCAGTGGGATATTACTCAGCCATCACAAGGAATGAAGTACTGACATACTACAACATGTGCGAACCTTGAAAACATGCTGAGTGAAATAAGCCAGGCACAAAAGGACAACTGTTGTATGAGTCCACTTATATGAAATATATAGAATAAACAAATTCATAGAGACGCAAAGTAGATTAGAGGCTACCAGGAGCTGGGAGGAGGTAGGGGAAGGAAGTAACTGCTTAATGTGTACAGCGTTTCTGTTTATAGTGATAAAGTTTGAGTAATGGATGGTGGTGATGGTAGCACAACATTGTAAATGTAATTAATGCCACTGAATTGTACTTAAAAATGGTTAAAATGGGAAGTTTTATGTTATATATATGTTACCACAATAAATTTTTTTTAAATAGGAAAAAAAAGTAACAGTAGAAATCTCCTGGAAGATATACCTACAGCTTTTATTTTATTTTATTTTATTTTTTT
This sequence comes from Tolypeutes matacus, assembly GCA_026826555.1. NCBI lineage: Eukaryota > Metazoa > Chordata > Mammalia > Cingulata > Chlamyphoridae > Tolypeutes > Tolypeutes matacus. The sequence continues at coordinate 25,193,917 of JAKSZT010054335.1, forward strand.
ACCGGGAGGTCCCAGGGATCGAACCCGGGTCCCTCCATATGGGAGACGGACGCCCAACCAGTTGAGCCACATCCGACCCTATACCTACAGCTTTTAAGATGGAGTTCACATACCTAACGTGGAATTTACAAGATCTTTCAATAGCAGCAAGTAATCAATGAAGCTTGAAACCTCAGTTTACCATACTTGTCTCAGCACCCAAACCTCTTTTTTTTTTTTTTTTTTAAATCCAATCAGATTTTTTTTTTTAAAAGAAGCTTTACGTTACATAAATGATACATCGAAAATATAGGTGGATTCCCATGTACCCCACCACACAAATCTCTTGAGGAGCTCTGCTTTAGGAGTGGGGAATAATTCCTTTCTCTTTAGTCCAAAGATGTCACCATCAGCTGAGATTAACCGACTGCTGTCCACAAGGCCACTCACAAGAAGAGATAAGGGTACCAGTCCCTTCAGTTAGCTCTTGTGCAATAGCAATTTAGCCCTACCAGGTCCTAATCTGTAGGGAGTTTGATGAAGAATTTTTCATTTAATGTATATGAATCCGCAAGAACAGTTCACAGGGTGATAGGTAAGAGCCCATCAGACTGGAATGACTTTTCTTCAGTAACTGTTGTGGTTCCCAAATTGTAAGTCTTGGAGTTTATGACATGCTAAATTTAACCAGATTGGATATAATGTGTGAGGGAAATGGCCAGTTCTGCCCTCAAAGCTCCCGGATCTAGATTGAGCTAGGTAGAATCAAGGTAGAGCTGACAAAAACGCTGCTGGATTGGATGTGGGATGATTAGATGTCAAGCTGATTCCAGGGCTGGGAGACTGGCGTTGTCGTCCATGAGATGGGATGACTGGAAGAAGTGGGTGGGAGAAGCCAGGGGGTTGGGATTGCCCGTGTTGGGCCATTTTAATAGCTGGTGGGAGCACCTGAGGCGTTTGGCACCAGATGGGGTCTGCCGCGTGCGGTGCCTTCAGCTTGAGCACTGATGCGCTGTCTGGAGACAAGGCTGGCGCTCTGGAGGTGCGAATGGGGAGCTGCCGCTGGGTGGGCGTGGAGTTTCTGTTTGGGATGATGAAAAGGTTTTGGTAGTGGGTGTTGGTGATGGTAGCACAGCACTGTGGATTGTAATTAATACCACTGAATTGTACATGTAAAGATAGTTAAAACAGCACATTTTGTATTATGTATATAAAACCACAATTTTAAAAAAACTGATTTATCTCTGATGCTACTGAGGAAAGCAGAGGAGGTGGGTACTGGACGTGCTGCCCACTCTCCTCTCACCGTCTCTCCCTCTTCTCTGAGCAGCGCTTTGGAGGCACTTCCCACAGTGCCCCTTGGAGCTCCTGGACTTGACATCTGAGGAGGATTCGGTCACTCAGATCGTTAGAGAACATTGTGCAGGGAAACCCTGCAGGAGGTAGGCAGTCGTACCCGTGGTGGGCTTAGTGCTCGCCAGCTTCACGTGCAGGTGTGCTGATAGCCCGTGAGCAGTTGGGGAGAGCTGATGAGACCATAGGGTGGTGTGTTTCTGATAGATTTAGAAATGGATTCTGGATTTCCTTGGGCTTTTAAATCATACCTATAATTATACATACGGTAGCATCTTTGGAGAGTTAATATAGAGAAACTAAATATTTGCCAAATGAAAGGTGATGGGCAGGCAGCCGGGGCAAGACTCCACAGACATGGATTGCTTTAAAGGTTTTATTTGCAATTGTGTCGGCTCCTTCGTGCTGCTTGGCTTCCTCATGTGACTTATCCCTGGGAACACGGGCCTTTACCTGTGTTCTCGCTGTGCTGACTTTTCTTGGCCAAGTTTCTCGATTTGAACCACACCGGAAGTACAGCTCTTCAAGAAGTTAGTTCCATAAACAGTGAGAGTTTGAATATTACAGATTTTGACATCATCCACCCCAGAGTAGTCCTTATCGACACTGGGCAGATAAGAAAGGGATGATTACGTTCTGGTGATTCGCCCTTAGGGGGACGGACAAGGCCACTGGGCAGCTGGTGCTGACGCGGCCCTCGTGCTTAGGTCAGCCCCAGCGGGCGCCCGAAGCTCCAGGGCGACGCTGAGGATGCGGGTGTTTGTCACATCCACAGCCCTTCGCAGACGGACCATGTAGCACGGCTGGGAAGTAGGGGGTCAGAAGTGTCGTCCTCAGGCCACAGGCGAGGCACTCGGGGCTGCGCTTTGGAGCCACTGCTTGTCCACACCTGTCAACCCAAGCGCTGCTTTTAAGAATCAGCTCTGTTCTGGCGAGTGTTTCCCAGCGCCCCCCAACCCGCCCAAGCTGGACACCTCTGCTCCCCGCACCAGGCCCGTCCGCCTCTTGTTGCCCCCTTCCCCACCCCATTTACCTGAGAACGTAGGCCCGGGTCATAGCCTAGACAGGCAGTGTCTTGGGTCCAAGCATCTTCCCGGAGATGCTTCTTCCTGGAGCCTACTTTGTTCCCACCACTCACGAGTGTATCGCCAGTCACGGGACACTTGGTTTTTGGTTCGTTTGTTTGTTTTTTCTTATGGTGGTAACATATATAACATAAAATTTGCCGTATTAACCTTAATTTTTTTTTCATTAAAGAAGTTGTGGGCTTATAAAATACAGGATTCCCATACACCACCCCTCCACCAGCACCTTGCGTTGGTGTGGGACATTTGTTAAAATTGATGATAGCACTTTTTTTGTACTTGTGTGCTAATTTTTTTTTTAAACATTAGATACCTTTCTTACAACTGATGAAAAATTATTAAAATAGTACTATTAACTGTCGTCCATAGTTTACATTAGGTGTATTTTTTACCACCCTATTATTAACACCTTGTATTAGTGTCGGATATTTGTTATAATTCATGAATGAACATTCTTATACTTGTACTGTTAACGATATTCCATCATCTACGGTAGGATTCATTGTGTTATACAGTCTTATGCTTTATCTTTTAATTTTTAATCTACTAATAGATGACCTCAAGTTTCCCCTTTTTTTTTTTTTTTTTTCTTAAAGATTTTATTTATTTATTCACTTATCCCCCCCTTGCTGCTTGTGCTCGCTGGGTCAGCTAACCACGCCGTGCGGGCGGGCTTGCCTTCACCAAGAGGCCCCGGGAACCGAACCCGGGGTCTCCCACATGGCAAACGGGAGCCCTACTGATTGAGCCACAGCCGCTTCCCATCAAGTTTCCCCTTTTGACCACATTCATGTATGTAATTCAGTGCTGTTAATTACACTCACAATAATGTGCTACTGTCACCACCATCCATTGCTGAACCTTCACAATCAACCTAAATAGAAATTCTGTACACATTAAGCATTGACACTCCATTCTCTAACCGCAATCTATCCCCTGGTAACCTGTATTCTAGATTCTAACTCTATGAATTTGCTTATTATAATTTGTTGTTTTAACCGTTTTTAAGTGTAATTAGTCACATTTGCAATTGTGCTACCTTCGCCACCATCTGTTACCAAAATTTTTTTCATCACCCCAAACAGGAACTTGGTACCTGTTAAGCACCAGCTCCCCACTCCCCTTCCTCCCAGCTCCTGGTAACTGCTAATCTACTGTCTGTCTCTATGAATTTGTCTATTCTAGGTGTTTCACATAAGTGGAACCATACAGCATTCATCCTTTTGTGTCTGGCTTATTTCACTCAACATGATGTCTTCGAGTTCATCCACGTTGTAGAATGCATCAGAACTTCATTCCTTTCTGTGGCTGAATTACATTCCATTGTATGTGTACACCATGTTTTGTTGATCCATTTATCTGTTGATGACCACCTGGTTTTTGGTTTGTTTCCAACTTTGGGCTTTTGTAAATAACACTGCTATGAACGTTGGTGTACAAATATCTGTGTTCCTCTTTGGAACACTAGGTTTTGTGTTTTTTTTTTTAATATATTTTTTATTGAAGTATGTCATTTGTACATGAATATACATAAACAATAATTATATAGTAAAAATTGTGAACTTACAAAATAAACATATATAACATCATACAGGGGTCCCATACATCACCCCTCCACCAACACCTTGCATTGTTGTGATACATTTGTTACAAACTACACAAAATTTTGCTACTAACTATAGTCCATATCTTACATTTGGTGTATTTTTCCCCAACCCGTCCTATTTTTTTAAAATATATTTTTATTATAGAGGTTGTGAACCTACAAAACAATCATGCACATGGGTAGAATTCCCATACACTACCCCTTCATCAACACACCACACCGTGGTGGAATATTTGTTACAGATTATGAGATAACATCATCAGACTATTACCACCAACCATGGTCCACAGAGTACATTTGGCACACTTTTTCCATACCCTCCATTATCAGTATAGTATATCCTTGGCGTAGATGCATGAATATTACAGTATTGCTGTTAACCACAGTCCATAGATCATACCAGTTGTATTTTTCCCATGCTTCTCCACATTCCCACAACCCTGCAATAGTGACGGATATTTGCTCTAGCTCACAAAGGACACTCTTGCACCTGTTCCATCAACCACAATTCTCATCCACCTCTGGGTTCACTGTGTTATTCAGTCCCTAGGTTATTCTCTAGCTTTCTTTCAGTTGACATTTACATCCCTAGACTACCCTTTCCAACCACATTCCCATTTATAAACCAGCTGTTACTCACTACAGTGTGTCACCATCAACTCTATACATTTCCACACTTTTACAGTAAAGTTATTAAAACTTCTACATACATTAAGCATCAGTAGTTCTTCTTAACCCTCCTTTTATCTCCTAATAACCTATACTCTAGATTTTAACGCCATGTGTTTATTCTTTGTATTTAGTTCATATTAATGACACCATGCAATATTTGTCCTTCTGCATGTGGCTTACTTCATTTAGCATAATGTCTTCAAGATTAATCCATGTCATCAAATGTGTCTCAATTTCATTTCTTCTTACTGCAGCATAGTATTCCATTATATATATATATATACCACATTTTGTTTATCCATTCATTGGTTGATGGACACTTGGGTTGTTTCCATCTTTTGGCAATTGTGAATAATGCCACTATGAACATCGGTGTGCAGATGTCTGTTCATGTCATAGTTTTTAGTTCTGGATATATTCCTAGTAGAGGAATTGCCGGATCATATAGCAGTTCTATGTTTAACTTCCTGAGGAACTGCCAAACTGTCTTCCCTAGAGGTTGTATCATTTTACAATCCCACCAACAGTGAAGGAGTGTTCCTTTTTCTTCACATCCTCTCCAGCACTTACTGTCTTCTGTTTTTTAAGTAACGGCCGTTCCATGAGGTGTTGGATGATATCTCATTGTCGTTTTGATTTGCATTTCTCTAATAGCTAGTGATATGGAACATTTTTTCATGTGCTTTTTGGAACACTAGTGTATTAGTCAGCCAAAGGGGTGCTAATGTGAAATACCAAAAATGGGTTGGTCTTTATAAAGGGTATTTACTTGGGGTAGAAGTCCACAGATACCAGGCCATAAAGTGTTAAGTTTCTTCTCTCACCACAGTCCATTGCCACGTGTTAGAGCAAGACAGCTGCCGGCATTTGCCAGGGTTCAGGCTTCTGGGGTTCCTCTCTTCCCGGGGCTGCATTTCTCTCCGGGCTTAGCTCCTGTTTCCTCCACAAGTTCAGCTGTAGACGATCAGGTGAACGGCTTGCTTCTCTTCTCCTGGGGCCTTCTTTCCAACATCAAAACGGCTTCTCAAAAGACTGCTTCTACTGTCCTTTGCCTTGCCTTTTATATTCAATTCCCCACCCACCAAGGGGTGGGGCTCAACGCCCTAATCCTAACCTAATCATGCCCAGATTAACAGATCAGTTTACAAGCATGATTCAATTATATTTTTGGAATTCATAATTACATCAAACTGCCACAACTAGTTTTTAATAAGGTTATCTAATTAGATGTACATTAAGCACTTAACTGGTTCCTGGCATGAGGTTTCAGGCCCTCCCAGGGACTCCCCATCCTAAAGGAGAAGCCAGACGGACAGATGAGTGTGACGGAGGGTCACTGGCGCCACTACAGACTATCCAGGGGACAGTGAGAACATAGAGTAAGGTGTGGTCAATTCTGACCTCTCACCCTTAAAAATTCATAATTAGGAAGGCAGAAAGAATTGGCTTCTCCTCACCTGCTCCTTCTTCGCAGTCTAGGGCTCCTGGAATTAGAAACCCAGCTGCTGTGTCTCTCTCGCAGTGAGCCACAGCCACCATTGGTTTCTCAGTGGCAGGCAGCCCCAAGTATCCTTTGTCACCATCCTGGGGCTTTCTGCCTCTTCAGCCTCTCCTTCCTCTTCTCTCCTGTCTGAGCTTCCTCTCCAGAGCTCGCCCACCCTTTGTGCCCACAAGACGCCTTCTCATCTCCTCTGTGGTTGAGGTTGTCCCCTCTCTTCTGCATTTTCAGTTTCCCTCTCCGTGCTAGGGCACCCCCCCTTCAAAACACTCAGTGTTCCCTTCTCCTATGAAACCCCCCTTGCTGCTTCTCCTTCATCCTTGTCTTGGTGGCTGGCCCCCACGGTGGTCTCTTCCCTCTTCTCGTTCTCCCTGCTTGCCTGCGACATGACCAGCTGCTCCGCAGGCCGCCAGGCTCTCAGCCCTCATGGCCTGCCTCGCTGCCCCCGTGTCTGGCCCTGCTGAACCTCCTGCTGACGCTGCCCTGGCCCTTGGCATCCCAGCCTTTGCTCTCTGTGAGTCCTGCCGCAACCTCCCTTCCATCCACCCCACCTGCTTCCCACCGCCCCTTCCCAGGTCAATCCCTGGTCCACCTTCCTGAGAGCACCTTGGGCTTTGCTCTCCATCTCTCTGCTCCAGGGATCCTCCACCTGCCACCTCTGATCTTCTGATCGCCTCCAGTCCCCTGTTGGTGAGCATCCATGGCCATCTTCGAATGGGACAAAACCCTGGGACCTGCCATCCACAGGCTGTTCTGTCCACAGGTCCTTCTGATTGTCTCCCACCCACTTGCAGGCCTTCTGCCTTTGGCCCCTTCTCCACCCCTGTCCCAGGCATTTCTACCCCTGTGCTCTGAAGGTCCACCTGCCAAGACACTCTTCCACTACCTGGATCCCCATATATCCCAGTTATAACTATCCTAAAAGAGCTGCTCCAGTGCTGTCGCATCCATGAAAAGCCCCGGCGCCTCTCTCCCTGAGGGAACAGTCTCACCTCACTGTGCTTTTCCGATGGCTGTAACCAGGTTCTGTCTTGAATTCATTCTCAATCCGCCACTTTAAAGGGCCTGGGGTGAACTGGGCATTGCTCCCCAGCCCCCTCTGTGCCTGTCTCTTCTTTCTCCCACTAGGCCTCATAAAGTCCTCTTTTATCGTAGCCCAGCCTGGGACCTTGGAAACAGTTGGCATTCCGTAGGGGTTTCACACAAGACCTTTTGGTCACAGCATGTCACAGGGTCTCTATTTCACAGTTGCAAATTCTCTCCGGGGGGCAAACGTCTCCCCAAGGTAGCCTGTGGGTGTGCCAGGACTCAGACCAAATTCTCCCCCTTCCAGCCATGCTTCTTCTCTTTACGTTTTTCTAATTTGAGGATTACGTAGCTATGACCTGAATTTATCAGTCCAATCACAAAAGTTTCTAAGGAGAAGCAGAACTTTATTTCAGGTCCCCCATCCACACTTCTTTATGTTCTTGGCATTCGCTAAATGTTCTGGGCTCTGGGGACATTTGTCATGAGGTCCCTGCCGGGTAAGCAGCCAGCTGTGCTTGGTTTGGAGAGTTCTCTGTAGCAGGCTGCAGTTGGCTCCAAAAGACAGGGCCCCGCAGTCCTGGCGAGGCCTGGGTGGGCGTGGAAGCCGCCCTTCTCCGCCTACGGTGGCACGTCCCCACAGCTCCCCTTGACCTCTGCTTGTGCTTCCCTCCAGGAGATGGCCGTCCGGGCCCTCAAGCAGACGGGCAGCAGGAGCATCGAGGCCGCGCTGGAGTACATCAGCAAGATGGGCTACTTGGACCCGAGGAATGAGCAGATCGTGCGGGTCATCAAGCAGACCTCCCCAGGTGAGGCCCACGCACGGCCCTGTGCGTGGAGATTATCCGTGGCTGAGAAAACAAAGAATGGCTTTATGGGAAGGAAGGTCACACCTGGTCATGGCAAAGAGGCAGTGTCTTGGCACGTTTCCACAGTCAACACTGACTTGTCCAAGGAATGGGTGAACAGAGGCACATCAGCCAGGAAAGGCAGGAAGAGCACCTGGCAGGTTGGGAGACTTCCCTGAGTGCTGTCGTCCCCCCCTTCTCCCATTCTGAAAAGACCTGTGGTTCTTATCACCGGTGGAGGGTTTTGTCTGCTTCCATTTATGAAAGATTGAAGAATTCACTGTATATTAAAATTTGGCAACCTAGCAAAGTGAGAGAGCGAAAAAATTATTCTTTTCTTTTTCTTGGGCCTTTGGAAGTATCTTTGAAAAGGGTGACTTATTTCATTGGTTCTAAGAACAGCTTTTTCACATTTTGACCTCTCTGGAAGTGGGTCTTAGGGTCGCTGCTGGGCTAGTGGCAGTGGTGGGTGTGCGTGTGAGAAAACCTTCCATCAGTATCCCCAGCATCAGACACTAGATTCGCTGGTTGTCGGTGAATGTTCCTCTTGGAGGATGGAGAATATAGGACGATATTTTGGTACCCAAAATCCCTTGGGTGTGATAAAGGATTCATGCTAATTATGCCCAAGGAGTTTCCCCCCTTTGTGGGAGACCCTTGGATAAAACCCACTTTATCTGGTGAGTGTGACAGTTGCACAGACTGAAGGTTGTATCTTCATTGCTAAGAGGACACACATTTCTGTTTTCTTCTTGATAGAAGGGATGTCTTTAAATAGTGCCCAGAGGGCCCTCCACGCCCTGGTTCTTAGGGTTTTGGGGTTGGCTTCGAGCACAGCTCTGAAGACTAGACCCACGTTCAGTGAGGATCTCCTTCTACATTTACCTTATGGTGTGGTGGATTCATGTAGGCATTTCCTTAGCCTAGGCAAAAGACAGTTGTCTGGCTGTGGTTTCTGCTGATGGGGTGGCCATCTGGGGCCTTGGCTCTGCCGAGGTATTTGTGTGAGGCTGTCTCAGCTGGGCAAGGTAGAAACTGATTGACTATGGTGTGCTCCACCAAATAAAGCAGAGGGCTGCATGTAAAGGAAATTGTAAGAGTCTTATAGCTTTCCTTCATGCATCTATTTCTGATGAGAAGAGGTTTTCAAAATGGAAAACGTCTGGATGCAGGAAGCAGCACCCAAAATCAATCTGAGTATTTATTGAGGGGTTTTGTGTGGTTGTGGTTTTGGCTGTGCATGTGTTGTTTTGTTTTAATAAAGGAAAAAATAAACCAGAAAATCCTTAATTTGGAAAATAGGTAGAAGAAAAGTGGCCATCTGGACAATGGGTATAATTCTGCCTCTTGTTAGGAAAAAGCAGGTTTTGGAAAATACATGGCGGTCAATTTAGCAGGCTCAAACAGCTTGAGCATATCGTGCAAAAAAACACAGCTTATGCCAAAGATTACCAAGTGCGACAGGATGGTGATCCCAGGCGCAGCACGTTCAAGGCAGCTCTGTGTCCTCAGGGTGAAGTATGTGCCCCCCAGATGGGGGTGCTCTCCCCCACTGTCCCCATCTGCCCTTGACCATCCCTCCAGCTCCTCCTCAGACCCCGTCAGCAATGACTTACCCTGCTGGCAGGCCAGAGGGGGCCTGAGCCTGCCCCCACACTCTTTGCTTCTGTCCTGGGTAGATTTCAGCCTGTTTCCTCCTCCGTTAGGGAAGAACCTACACAGCAGCCCAAGGACACTGTTGCGGGAGGGTCCCGTCCAGAAGGCACCAGAACCCACGAGCAGATCCCCGCTAATGCAGCCTTCCCATTCTTTCCCCTACAGGAAAGGGCATCATGCCCGCCAGCGTGACTCGGAGGCCAAGTTTTGAAGGGACGGGCGATTCCTTCCCCTCCTATCATCAGCTGAGTGGGGCAGCCTACGAGGGACCCAGCTTCGGCGTAGAGGGCACAGCTGTGCTGGAGGAGGTGCCCCGGCAGTACATGGACTACCTGTTCTCTGGGCACCAGCCCCCTGCTCTGGCCCCGGCTGGACAGCGGCCTCCTGGGGTCGGTCCTCATGCCTTGCCCGGCAGCCACCAGCACCAGCCCAAGGGGTATGCTGCGGGCATGGAGGCTGCCGTGATGGGTTACCCTGTGGCCAGCCACGGGAGCCAAGCCCTCCAGCTCCAGGGCCCCCACGGCTCCAATGGCCCCCACTATGGCCGGCCACATCTGCTCGTGCCTGGGGAGCCGATGGGCTATGGCGTCCAGCGCAGCCCCTCCTTCCAGAGCAAGCTGCAGCCGGAGGCGGGTGGGTATGCTGACCTCCCAGCCAAGGGCCCTGCCGGCCAGCCGACAGCCAGCCACGGGTTCCAGCCCGGGGGCGCGGCCCTGTATGTGCAGCATCCCCACCACAAACAGGCCAGCCCGGCCTCCCACCAGATGCACGGGATGGGCTCTCGGGGGCAGGCGTTCGCCAGCGACAGCCCCCCGCAGAGCCTCCTCACCCCGTCCAGAAACAGCCTGAACCTGGACTTGTACGAGGTGAGCGGCTCGCCCGTCCAGCCCTGGCAGTCCTCCACGCTCTCCCGCCGGGACTCGCTTCAAAAGCCAGGCCTGGACGTGCCCCCCCGCCAGCCCGTGTCCTTCCGGCCCGACGGGCCCGTCCCCAGCAGGACCAACTCTTTCAACAGCCACCAGCAGCCGGCGGCTGTGCCCATGAGGCCAGGAGCCCCCAGCAAAACGGAGCCCTCCATGCCCTCCCCCAACACCATCACCGCCGTCACCTCGGCTCACATCCTGCATCCCGTCAAGAGCGTGAGGGTGATGAGACCGGAGCCCCAGACGGCCGTGGGGCCCTCCCACCCGGCCTGGATGCCGGCACCCACCCCAGCGGCCGAGGGGCTGGACCCTAAGGAGGAGCACCCGCTGCCCCTGGGGGGCCCCAGCGCGTACCCGCTGGACGCAGAGATGCGGTGCCCGCCGCCGCCCTACCCCAAGCATTTGCTGCTTCAGAGCAAATCGGAGCAGTATGACATCGCCAGGCTGTGTGTGGGCGTGGAGCAGGGTCTGCGCGGGGGCCCCGCCGAGCCCGCCGACAGGAGCGACAAGAGCCACAAGGCCGCCAAAGGGGAGAAGGCCGGGAAGGACAAAAAGCAAATCCAGACCTCCCCTGTCCCTGTGCGCAAGAGCAGCCGAGACGAAGAGAAGCGCGAATCGCGCATCAAGAGCTACTCGCCCTTCGCGTTCAAGTTCTTCATGGAACAGCACGTGGAAAATGTCATCAAAACCTACCAGCAGAAGGTCAACCGGAGGCTGCAGCTGGAGCAAGAAATGGCAAAAGTAATTCTCATTTCCTTCTTACTGCTTGGCACATGCCCTTGTGAACCGCAGCAGCCTCCTGTTGCGGTTTCCACCTTGCCCACCTTCACGGCAGGCCTAGCTTGCAGGGGCGTAGCCTGGCTGTGATGTGAACAGCTTGGAGAAGTTACAGGTGTCCCTGTTACTAACTTAAGCCGACTCCGTTACCCCCTTTCACCCCGACTCTCCCGAGAGAACGGGAAAAGCTATGCGTGAAGTAGTTCTGTTTTGTTTTGCTGACAGGTAAATTAACCATTGATTTTCATGGTCTGTCCTTATTCTTGAACAAAATTCATCAAAGAATATAACATTTTGGAAGAGCAGAAACAAAGCGTGAGGTTTTATAAATTGAAATGGTGGAATTTATAAAGAAAGAAATAGCTGGTAGTAGTCTTCCTTTAAATCTGTAATTAGTAAATAATGTTTTAAATACAGCTTAGCTCTAACGTGCTAGAGATTAAATGGAATTGTTTAAATTAAATGTAGCTGTCAATTTAAATCAAAGATAGTAATTTCAAACTCTAAAAATCAAATTTGTGCTTTTCCTGCTATCCCGCTTTCTTTTCCTGTTTTCCCATTTTTCCTGAGCCGTTAAAATATTACATTGCTTTTGGAGTTCCAAGAATTTTGTGGTCCCCTTTCCCACAAATTTTTTTTTAATATCGTATCAACCTACATACAGGACAGCATAATTTTTCTCATTGTAACCACTTTCCAGCATATAATTTAGTGGTGTTTTTTTTTTGTTTGTTTGTTTGTTTAAAGATTTTATTTTTATTTATTCATTTATCCCCCCCTTGCTGCTTGTGCTCGCTGGGTCAGCTAACCACGCTGTGCGGGCGGGCCCGCCCTCACCAGGAGGCCCCGGGAACCGAACCTGGGGCCTCCCACACGGCAAACGGGAGCCCTACTGATTGAGCCACAGCCGCTTCCCAAGTGGTGTTAATTGTATTCACAATATTGTACGATCCCCACCATCCATTACCAAACCTTTTCCATCACCCCAAACTCTGTACCCATTAAGCATTAACTCCCCTTCCCCACCTGCACCTCCACCTCCATCCCTGGTACCCTGTACTCTTACTTTCTGACTCCATGAATTAGCATATTCCAGTTATTTCATATCAGAGGGATTGTAATATTTGTCCTTTGTGCCTGGCTTATTTCACTCAAAGTGATAACTTCAAGGTTCACTCGTCCCACCCGAGTTTTATTACTAGAGGTTTCCTTTAGTTTTTAAAAGAGCCTGAAGTCACCTAGAAAATGAACTTATTTGGTCTTGCCTTTGGGATTCCAGGTGTGTATCTACATATGGGTATAAAGGACCAGACGGATGAGTATCTTGCTCATAGTGTATTGGGTCCATTCTTCTGTGATCTCATTTCTGTAAGTTAAGTTAGGATCCCCTTAGTGCCAGGATGTCCCCCGCCCCCACTCACGTCCTGCCATGGCTTCCTCTAATGCCGTTCTTCCTTCTTGTCTTCCTTCTACAAAGGCTGGACTCTGTGAAGCTGAACAGGAACAGATGAGGAAGATCCTCTATCAGAAGGAGTCCAATTACAACAGGCTGAAGAGGGCCAAAATGGATAAGTCTATGTTTGTGAAAATCAAGACCCTGGGCATCGGCGCCTTTGGAGAAGTCTGCCTGGCTTGTAAGGTCGACACCCATGCTCTGTACGCCATGAAGACCCTGAGGAAGAAGGACGTGCTCAACAGGAACCAGGTGGCCCACGTCAAGGCCGAGAGGGACATCTTGGCCGAGGCGGACAACGAGTGGGTGGTTAAACTCTACTACTCCTTCCAAGACAAAGACAGCTTGTACTTCGTGATGGACTACATCCCGGGGGGCGACATGATGAGCCTGCTGATCCGCATGGAGCTCTTCCCCGAGCACCTGGCCCGCTTTTACATCGCAGAGCTAACACTGGCCATCGAGAGCGTCCACAAGATGGGCTTCATCCACCGGGACATCAAGCCGGACAACATCTTGATAGATCTTGACGGCCACATTAAGCTGACCGATTTTGGCCTCTGCACTGGATTCAGGTGGACTCACAATTCCAAGTACTACCAGAAAGGTATTTTCATGCAGGGCATTGTTATCCCATCCACCTTTCTCTATCCAGGTGGAGCTAAACCATCTGAGACAAATATTTCCCCATCCCAGTGGCTCCTAATCACTTGAAATCATCTGTCACCTCATTGCTTTATAGTTTGGTGCGACACCCTTCTCTCCCTAAAGCAGTAGTATGATATGAGTGAGACTTTTTGGTATGTTCATGAATTTAAGTTTTATTATATTTTAGGACAGTAGGCTTTGGGGTGTCACAGGACGACGATGTTCATGGGAAGCCATCATTCTGCCCTGTTAAAAAGAGCCTTCAAAAACAGAAAAGGCCCACCACCTTCCCACTGGACCTTGTTTTTGTCTTTACTCACTTTTCCCGTCAAGAAGTCCTCTCTTTGATCTAACCTGGATCTTACCTCTAAGTATAATTTAACTTCATTTCCAATAGTTCTGCTATTTGGAAAAGTCTAAAGCGGTTGACCATGATCTTTATTGCTCAGATTCTTGGGAGTTATTTTAATACCACAGTTGAGACATTTTTGGGTTTGTTGTTGTTGTTTATTTAAGTAAAACTTTATTATAATTTTATGCTTTCTCCCCAAGTTACAGACACTCTTTAGACTGACATTAAACGAACACAACTGCAGAATTCAGATTTTCAGTTCACATAATTGCATGACAAATAGATAACTTTCTAGCTCTTTCATAGTTTAATTGGCTCTTAAATATTTTCAAGGGAGGGGAATCCCAAGCATTTTGTGTTCTTTAAGAAACTGGTATATATAAATGAACTGCTGTGTGTTCCGTTAAATCTTGAAGAAACCTAAAGAAGGTTTTTTTTCCCCTAAAAGTACATTGCAGTTATGTATGACAATCACTGTTCATACAGTGAAAGGACAGAATGGTAAAGACAGATTCAATCTCTTGTTAAGTGTTCAGTTGTAAGCTATTCTAAGTGGAAAAAATAAAAATAAAAAACTTGACACTGATAGTCGTTTAAAGGGAAAAAGAACCAATCAAAAAATAAAATGTTAAGGAACAGAAATATCTCCTCTTAAAAAGGAAAAAAGTGTTATCCAACACAAAAATGAGAACTATAGGTGTGAAAAACATTCATTTTTCTTTGTCTTCAAATAAAACAAACAAAATGGAAGGAGGGAGTCAAAACCATTTAGAATTGAGGTAGGTCTGTACAAAAATGGGACAAAGTCTGGTGAGTTCACCTCATGAAGGAAGGGACTGAAATGAAATCTCACAAGTCTTTATCAGACTTTCGTTTTTTAACTCAAACCTAACCCTAAATCATTTAACCCTCCTCCATTCCCATTTTCTGGCATTCCGTGCTCATCTTCAAACTGGTTGCTAAGCGGGTATTAGCACCTTGATATTGGCCTGAGTTGTGCTAAGAATGATGTCCCATGGTTCCGTTAGCCATGGTTAAGTGTCACATCGCCAGTCAGCCACAGCGTAGTTTCCCACGATTGCTTCAGCCACGGTTTCTGCCTTGGTACTTGTGTTCACCTCCTGGCTTGTGTTTTAGGGCCCAAGCCTTTCCAGAGCAGTTGGGGAGGATTTTCTCTCTTACTGTGTATGTCACGAGCTGATTTAAAGTACTTTTCTATTTCAAGCTATGGGATTGTGTGTTGTCAAATAGTGACATCTCCTTTATTTTCCATTTTCTTCCCTCACCATCTCTGACCCCCGGGTGGAAGGGAACCACATCAGAGAGGACAGCATGGAGCCCAGCGACCTCTGGGATGACACGTCCAATTGTCGGTGTGGGGACAGGCTGAAGACCCTGGAACAGAGAGCCAGAAAGCAGCATCAGAGGTGTCTGGCACATTCCCTGGTTGGGACTCCAAATTACATCGCTCCTGAAGTGCTCCTTCGCAAAGGTGCGTACTGCGGACTTGCCTTGAGTCTCCGCGGGCCGACTGCCCAGCTTGGGGTCATCTTTAACTTCAAACCTGGGGAACCAGATGGCCTCTGTCGTAGTTTGCAGGTCTGCTGTAACAAAGCACCACAAACCGGGTGGCGTAAAGCAACACAGATTTATTAACTGTCTGACAGTTCTGGAGGGTGGAGGTCCAGAATCAAGGTGCCAGGAGGTCCGTGCCCCCTCCAAAGTCCATAGGCACTTTCTCCTGGCAAGCCTTGGTGGTTCCTTGGCTTGTGGCAGCGTAACTCCATCTCTGCCTGTCTCCACGTGGTTGTCTTCCTTCTCTGTGTCCCATTGCCTGTTCTTATAAGGACACCAGTCAGGTTGCATTAAGACCCACCCTACTTTATTTTGGCCTCTTCTCAACTGGTAACATCTTCAGAGACTCTGTTTCCAAACAGGATCACACTCACGGGACCTGGGGGTGAGGGCTTGGACGTGTCTTTTTGCAGGACACAACTCAATTCATAATGACCTCTAAGATTATCTCTGGCACCAGCTTTCTAAGACTCTACAGAGTCAAAGCATATTTTCTACTCACGGAATCCTCAGAGCTAAATTGTTTCAACAGACAAATCAACAGCATATCACTCTTCTGCTTTGGAATTGCCCCAGCTTTAAGGGGTGGTAGAAAACAAATCTCAATAGCAAGCCCATCTCAGCTTGCTCCATTTTCTAAGGAAGCCACAGGTTGAGTGAAAGGTGAGGGCTTTCTTTCTACCTAGAACCCAAGGGGTGTGACTCTTTTTTTTTTTTTACCGGGAGGTACCGGGGATAGAACCCCGGTCTCTCCATATGGTAGACGGACGCCGAACCTCTTGAGCCACATCCGTTTCCCTCGGGGTGTGACTCTTGAACTGGTGTTTCCTTTGGGAACTGGGGCATATGTTAGAAACAACTCCGAGGCTCACAGGACCACTCCCCAGCCTGCCTCAGCCCTCTGTTTCCAGGCTTCAGCCTTAACTCCTCCTTGCCTGGGCTCTTAGCTGAGTTGTGCCATATCACACTGGTAATTGAGGATGACAGAATACAAATATTGTTTTCCTTCATTTCTGCCCTGCCGCCAAACTGGAAGCACCTTGAGGGTCAGATGTATGGACAATAGTGTCATATAAAATTACTAGTGCTCAGTTCAGTTAGTCTCCCAAATAGATATTCTCTTCTATCCAGTATGACATCTCGTTCCCTTTAAGAGGAATCTTTCAGTGATCAGGGGCATGGTGCAGAGTAGCAGTGGTTTGTTGATTGACTCTTTGTAGTAAATCCAGAGATAGGCCACCTCTCTTTTCACATGCATTGTTTCAGATCTGTCTTTGGAGTCGGCCAGACCTGGCTTCAAGTCTTTCTTTTCTTTGTTAACTGGTAATCCAAGGCAAGTTACTGAACCACTCCAAGCCACATATGTGATAGTGAACTCCTAGAGAGGTTCCTGCGAATATTGACTTTGGTGCCCAGTACATATCTTGTTCTTCCCCTCCTTTGAAGGGAGAAGGTTGGGAGATGCCAGGCTGCAGGGGGGAACAACCCCCTTGTCTTCCTCCCTCCTGCCCTGAGTCCCCTCCATGTGTAGCAGCCCAGAGGAGCCAGTGGTTTGGGAGCAACTGGAGTTATTCTGCAGCCTCAGGTGCCAGCTGGGGAGGTAAGAGATGGATGGAGGCAAAAGAGTGGCCAGTACTGCTGCCTTGTAGACCCAGTTCATACCTAACCAAGTCTCAGCAACATCAAGACTGGAGTGTGGCTTGCATGGGACATAGGACCCTAATCGAAGAGTGGGAAAGTGTCAAATGTAAATGACTGTGCTCCAGCCTCCTGGAGCAGTGGTTTGACTAAGCCATCAGAATGTCCTGCCCAGCAGCTGCCTGCGTGGAAGCTCTGCCAGGAAAGCGCCTGGGTCTTCTGAGTGCTTTGCTGAAAGAGTGCGTTCTAGGTGCAAGTGAGGTTGTCTAGTGGTTCTCCTTGCCACGGTGCCCTCCTTTCCTGTTGTTCTCCATATTCTTCACCTTCTTCCAGAACTGGCTTAGAAATCCTATCTAGGATGCCTTCTCTGATTGACCTCATCCAACGATTCTCAAACCACAGCACTTGCCATGCTTCAGTTTCTACAATTTTAATTCGCATCTATGTGTTCTTTAACAACATAAAATTCTGCTTTAGTAGCTAGTTTTGAGACTAATAATAACAGTCATGTTATAAATTAAAAAGCCTTTTTCTCCCTTATTACAAAAGCACCATGTGTTTACTACAGAATATTGAGATAAGAGAAGAGAACTGAAAGGGCCCAGAGTCCTACCTTCATGGAGACTGCTAACACCTTTGGCAGCAAATGTGCTTTCCACCTGTGAGCCCTTTGTGCAAATGGATGTACATTATAGAGATCTGTTTTCTTTTACATAACGTGTGCTACTTTAACATACCTTTCCACTTTACAGTAAATTGGTGTCTTCATTCATTCATAAAATTCACCTCAGAGAGTGAGGACATTGGTTTTGATTGACCGTGGCTTGTCTTTCAGGATACACTCAGCTGTGCGACTGGTGGAGTGTTGGAGTGATTCTCTTCGAGATGCTGGTGGGGCAGCCCCCGTTTTTGGCACCGACTCCCACAGAAACTCAACTGAAGGTAACTGAGAAGGAAACATGCCTCTGGCTACTACAAAGACAGAGTTTTTTTTTTTTTTAAAGAAGCCCTTTCCTTGGTCAACATTTGATCTCTTGTTCTAAATAGGGTAGAAATGTCAGTTGTATTTAATGGCATCTAAATTACCATCATCACCTATTTTTTTCAGAACTCGGAGTTAGACCTGAGTGTTGATATATACGTGTATCTGAAATTTTATTTAAACCACGGGTTGCCTGCCATCTTGGGATTCCCAGGCGACATCTGTGAACATGAGAGGCAGTGAAGGTGCATGGCAAATCTCTTCTCCACTGCCACTCTCCCCTACCCTGCAAGATAGAAACTTATGAACTATGGCTAAAGAAATAAATCTCCTTATTCAGACATTATGTCATTACAATTTGTAAATTTTCAGCTCTGTGGTCAGGCTAGTTGTGCATATTTCTAATATTCGTTTCAAGTATTAAAGAATTATTCTGTGCTTGCTTTGCAATAGTAGGTTTCAATTAATCATTGAATACTCGAGAGTTCATTTTAGAATGATGGTCATTTGCTTTCTGGAATAAATGATTGAAGTCCCTAAAAAGAATTGACTTGAGAATCCCATGAAATCTTTGGAATTCTCTGTACAGTGCACTTACATACATACCATGTTTATGGGTAATTCTGGGATGTTTTCATGTGCCCCTTAGTCCATGAAAGACTCTAAGTTAATAATCCCTTAGCTAGAGGAGCCCTACATTAAGGCTTAGTCTCACTCAAGGAGCAATAAGTTGGAATTTGGCATTATTTGTATCCTGATTGAATTGCTGAAACACCCACTAATTAGCCTGCCTGATAATAACCCAAACTGTGATAGCGCCTACTTCTTACTAGAGACTTTAGCAGTAGCACATTAATGATGATAATGTTCATAACGGTAATTCTAAAAGTAACTGATACAAACAATAGCATATGAGTTAGAGACTATTATCACCCCCATTTCACAGACGAGGACTGAAGCTCAGCAAGGCTAAGTAACTTGCTATTGGGTTAAAAGAGGTAAAATATGCAATGAGATCAGCATATAGGAAATGTTCCAGAACGCTAGCTATTTCCTGCATCCTGCTCTTTCAGTGTAACAGTATTTTATGGTACTGTATTATATTTTTTATATTCTGTGGTATCTTGAAGGATTATATAGTAGTCCCTCATATAAATATACTATAATTTAACCAGTCTGCTATAATAGGCCATTTAGATTATTCCAGGTTCTTTTTTAACCCTGAACATCCTCATAGAGCCAAATCTTCGTAATTATCCATGTGGTTTACTCAGGATAGGCTCCTAGAAGTGAGTTGCTAGGTCAAAGGGTATGTGAACATTCTTATGCCTTTTAATAAATATTGCCAAATTAATAGGCAAGTGATTTAGTGATTAATCCCTCTAGTCCTTGACCCAGCTGAATACCTACTGTTTTGCTCACTAAGCCTCATTACATTTCTTTGATTTTAAGAATCTCTTTACCACACCTACCTCCTTCCCCCTAATCTCTCAGCTGCCGCCAAAAATTTGCATACCGAATTATGCCACCTGGTTTAAATTCTGTTTAAATCCTCTACAACTTTCTCTTTAGAGTTATCGGCAATAAGGCAGTGTTGAGGCTAAACCCATTGCAGGGCTGGTGTTTGCTTCTGAACCCTGTCCTGCTGGACTCCCCCCAAAGGCTCCACCTCCCCGTCACTCATCATTTGTCACCTAGTAAAGTGCAAGGTATCAACATTCTTTTCTTTCTTCATTGAAGTTACAGAACAAATATTGATATCCTTCCCAAAAACAGTAGAAACAATTACTCAATTTCAAGCCAACCCTCCCACCCCCACCCCTACCCCCACCGTCCCCTTTACCCTAGCCGGGAGCAGTTTACTGGTCTCATTGATCCTGATCGTGAGCATAAAGGAAAATGAAGTTCCTGGGGTCCCCTTCCCGCAGTAGACACATCTCCATGACACATGGACCTTTGAGCATCCAGAGGGCCAGCTTGTGCAGCTGAGCATCATGAGCATGAGCCAAAGGGTTAGGCAGCTTTCTTCTTCTCTGTAACGTTGCATTATTTATTTTTTTAAATTAAAAAACAAACTAAAAAAAAAAAAAAAAGCAGTGACCATCTCTTGGCCACAGTAGCTATTGATTGAGAACCATGATGGTTCAATACAAATTCATTTGCCCGTAGCTAAAGAAACGACACATAGACGATCCGACCTTCGCTTTTATGAGAAGCATAAAGTCTTTTTGCTAAACAGTATTTCTGATAGAAGAAAATCGATATCTTTTTGTCTGCATTTGGCTTCGTCACCCCATGCCTCAGGCTGTGAGCCACCTCCTAAAACCACAGGCACCTTGACTGCTCTAAGTAACAACTGCTGCTTCTATTGTCTCTTCGAACCGCCCTCCTGTTACGAAGCTAAAATTATTTAGAATCAACATATTCTCACATAACTGTCCCGGAACTGCTCTAGGTTGGACTTGAGCTAGGAGGAGAAACCAAAACTTGGTTCTCTTGTCTCTTCAGGTGATCAACTGGGAGAACACACTCCACATTCCAGCCCAGGCCAAGCTGAGCAGTGAGGCCAGGGACCTCATCACCAAACTGTGCTGTGCTGCCGAAGACCGGCTGGGCAGAAACGGGGCCGACGACCTCAAGGCCCACCCGTTCTTTGGCTCCATTGACTTCTCCAGTGACATCCGGAAACAGCCAGCTCCCTACGTCCCCAAGATCAGCCATCCCATGGACACCTCAAATTTCGACCCCGTAGATGAAGAAAACCCTTGGAACGATGCCAGTGAAGACAGCACCAAGGCTTGGGACACGCTCACCTCCTCAAACAACAAACACCCGGAACACGCCTTTTATGAATTTACCTTCCGAAGGTTCTTTGATGACAACGGCTATCCCTTTAGGTGCCCAAAGCCGTCGGGAGCAGAGGTTTCGCAGTCTGAGGACACAGACTTAGAAAACCCAGATCTGGGGGATCAGACCGAAGGCTGCCAGCCAGTGTATGTGTAGGCAGCAATCTGAGGGTCCCCAGAAACCCCGCCTCCTTGGAGGTCCAGGTGCCCATAGCTGAGCTCCTAACAGCGCGGTGGAAACGCTGACATTCGGCTCTGTTGTAAATTGTCCCATTGATTACTAAACTTGAAATTCTGGTCTGCACCAAAAAAGCAAACAAAACTCTTCTTTAAAAAAAGACTCAAGTCTAGCAGGTCTTCATTTCTAGATTCTGGTTGATGGGAGGGAGGGATTCAACATTGCCTTTGAATTGGTTTTTGAGGCTCTTCAGCGCATTAAAACACTATTTTTAAAAATTTATTACCATTTAGAAAGAGCACTTATTTTGTTTATATCCATTTTTTCTTACTAAATTATAGGGATTAACTTTGACAAATCATGCTGCTGTTATTTTCTACATTTGTATTTTATCCATAGCACTTATTCACATTTAGGAGACAACATAAAAACTGAAGAACATGTGATAAGAAATCTCTGTGCAATAATGTAAAAAGAGAAAAAAAAGAAAAAAAAAAAAAACTAACACTCTGCTCTGATATTACTGATATTCACGCAATGGTTTTTGTTTTATATTTTTCCCCACATTTCAAAATTGTGATATAATGTTAAAAGCTGCTTTTTGTTTGCTTTTTGCATATTGTAGTATAATAGGAAGTGTGAGCAAGGAAATGATGTGGGTGTGATTTCAGATGTCTGGTGTGTGCAGAATGCTGCATGAGCAGCGTTTTTCTATTATGAAATTACCATATCTTGCCATTCACAGCAGGTTCTGTGAATATGATTTTAGCGAGTATCTTTAAATGAGGTACCCTAGACGGTGTGTTGATAATGAATTGTGTGGGTGATCTCCTTGCTACGATTGTATCCCTTATTGTTTTGTTAAAGAAATGCAGATGTGTAACTGAGAAGTGATTATTTTGTGTGTGTTTTGGGTATGATTGGATTCTTTTGGATAAATTTAAACATTTGTCATATGCTAAACTTGTATACATCAAAAGGGATTAATTTAGCTATGCCAAAAATTTTTCAGTTAATCGTGGACATTTCTCTACTCAGTATGATCTTTCATTTGCCATATAGCAAACATGTGGAATTCAATAGCTATGACCCAACTACTTAATTTATTCACTGACATAATGCCCACACTGAATGGTCCAAACAAAAGTAATCCCTCCTGTTCTCTAAGACAGCTGAGGTGTTTTCATAATGAAATTTAGTAATCCTATGTTTCTTTGACTTTTTTTTTTTTTTTTTTGGTGTGCTTCTTTTGAATGTCAAATTTTAACTTAGTTTTAAAAATTTCATTTTTCTAATCTTTGTAAGAAAAAAAAGCGAGGATTATTCAAAGTGACATTGGAATACGTAAATAATTAAGCCATACATATTTTCTTAGAGGTATATATGTATATATAACTACATAGATAAACACACAAAATATTCCTTATTTTGAATTAGTATGAGTCCTATTTAAAGTGATTTATATTTGAGTAAAAAGTTCAATTCCTTTTTGCTTTTTAAAAAATCTGATGCATCATATTTTTCGTTATATTATTCCACATATTTTTCCTTGAAGTTTTTAGCACAATGTATCCATTATTTAGTATGTATCTAGGCAACAACTCTTAAAAATTTATCAATGTCTAAACTAAAACGATTCCTGTGTATTTGTTTACATTGTATGAATGGCATATTCTGAAGTCTGCTGGGCTTGTTTCGTGACTGTCAGTATTTTTCACTATTTTATAGTAACGCCATTTTGTTATTTACAGTGCTCTGACATACTTTCATGTGGTAGGTTCTTTCTCAGGAACTCAATTTAACTATTATTTATTGATATATCATTGCCTTTGAAAAGCTTCTACTGGCACAATTTATTATTAAAACTTTTGAATTCAAATAACATAGTTGGCGTCTTGTCTATTGGAATGTGTAAGTTCTTGCTTTTATCTGCATGTTGTGAGGCCCACAAGCTCTCCCAGTGTTTCGCATGCAGCCAGGGTTGCCAGCCGCTAATGAAAGACTCCACTGCAGCAGAGGGGAGGCGGGAGGGAGCGAGAAGGAGGGCCAGAGGGGCTTCCCCAGGCAGGCTTCTGTCTTAAGAAGGCTTTCAAGTCAGACACACAAGGTCCGATTCAGGCTGTGCTTCTGTGACCTAACTCTTCTGGAAAATGGGGGCTTCATTAGGGTTATTAAGTTGATCAGATCAGATACCATTTGATCCATATATGTGTGTGTGTGTGTGTGTTTTACTATAGGCTAATCTTTTCAAAAGATACAATCACATGGTTTAAAGACATACAAAAAATAGTCTCCTCCATTTCCCAGTCAATTCACCTCCTCACAGACAACAAATGATATTATTGTATATCCTTGCAGAAATGAGAATTTATGCATACACAGTACAAGAAAATAAATATATTATTTTTCCCTCTTTTATAAACATGGGAGAATTTTATTCATATTTTTCTGTATCTGTTTTCTACATTTGGCAATGTGTCTTGGCAATCTGTGTATCAGCACGTGAAGTCTTCATTCTTTTTCACCACTGCATAATATTCCATTGTGAGGGTATGTCATAATCAAACAAGGCACATACTGATGAACATTTAGGATGTTTCTGATCTTTTGCCATTATAAACAATGTTGGAATAAATAACATCCTCCATGCATCACTTTGTGTATGTGCAAATAAATATATGTAGCTAGATTCCTAGAGGTGGAATTGCTAGGTCAAAAGTTAAGGGTGTTGGGAAGCGGCTGTGGCTCAATCAGTAGGGCTCCCGTTTACCATATGGGAGGCCCCGGGTTCGGTTCCCAGGGCCTCCTGGTGAAGGCAAGCCCGCCCGCACGGCGTGGTTAGCTGACCCAGCGAGCACAAGCAGCAAGGGGGGTTTAAATGAATAAATAAATAAAATCTTTAAAAAAAAAAAAAAAAAAAAAGTTAAGGGTGTTTGCAATTTTCATGAATACTACTAAATTGCCCTGCATAGCTGTTAGGAGATACTCCTCCATGGCGCTCTTTTACACATCTTGCTGGACATGCTAAGAATGCAAGGCCCTGACTGCTTTTTATCTGGGCCATTTCTCAGGGTTGGATTTGCAGTGAGCAACCTTGAAGGATGAGGTGATGTTTCCTTCCTGGACAAAGAGCAGACTTTCTTACAGCTTGCTCTAAAAGTAGATTCCCCCAAGCTCAGTGTTCCTCAGCTGCAACACAGACCCACTCTTACTACAGATTCTTTTTTTTTTTTTTAAAGATTTTATTTATTTATTCACCTATCCCCCCCCTGCTGCTTATGCTCGCTGGGTCAGCCAACCACGCCGTGTGGGCAGGCCTGCCCTCACCAGGAGGCCCAGGAACCGAACCCGGGGCCTCCCATATGATAAACAGGAGCCCCACTGATTGAGCCACAGCCGCTTCCCAGTACAGATTCTAAAGTGCAAGTCCTGTGGGACATGGAGGCAACGGGAAATGATGCAACATTCCAATGCTCATGCTGCCTGATGTGCTGTGAATAATAAATTCCTTTGTCTCTGATCCAGGAGTTTCTCGTCTTCCAGCATCCATGAAAGACTAACAGCGAACATCCTAGCTTGTAAGTAGAGTAAAATCAAATCTTAGACCTGACACAATGGGTATTGTGCCGATATATCCTACAAATAGCAAAAATATGGGAGTGTTTACCTACAGTCTTGCCAACTGCACAATGTATTAACCTTTTGAACTTTGCCATTGACTAGCTGAAAATTTATATTTCAGTTTAGTTTTACTTCACATTCGTCTTAGTTTGAAATAAGTTGAACATTATCTTGTATGCTTAGTATCCATTTGTATTTTCTTAAAAAGTAATGACCCTGATCTGCAGTGAAGATTTGTGAGTAGAGCACTCCACCCCACAGAGGCCAGTGCCCATCCGCTGGTGGCGCAAGCTGCCTTGGGAGCTATTCCCTGGCTGGAGGTGGAAGCTATATTTCCCAAAAATGGAGGAGAAAAAGACAGTCGGGCACTGATTTCAGCTACCGACTAGTAAATTCAGCTGGCTAATGTCCAAGAACAGCTAAAGTTTGAGCCTGTCCAATCTGGAAAGAGGCCAGTAACCTTCATTTTAAATCCGTCCCTGGCATGAGGTGATGTGGAACTAAATGAAAATCACAGTGATGGTAGGGACCGACTTCTTTCCATCCAGGTCAGATCACAGCCCTAGCCTAGGCTCCAGCCCCACTTCTGGCAGGGAGGAAACTGGGAGGACCTGCAACAGCCTCTCAGACAACTGCTGGCACTTTTGGCCATCATGGCCTTGAGTGTTGGGCACTCATGGCTCCATCCCCACCCAAGACAGGGCAGAAGGGACAGTGCTCCTTCAGACTCTCCAGGCAACTGCAGATGCTTTTGGCCCACGTGAACTAGATTATTGGACACATCTGTGGCTCCACTTCAGCCCCCAATAGGACAGGAGGAGGGGTGGGGTTTCCCCAACCTCTCCAGGCAACTGCAGTTGCTTTTGGCCTGCATGGACTAGACTGGTGGGCGCATCTCCACCCCCAATAGGATAGGAGAGAGATGATGTTTCTTCCTCTCAGGGCAACTGCAGGTGCTTTCGGCCCACAAGAACTAGATCACTGGACACATCCTGGCTCCATCCCTGCCCCTGACAGAGTAAGAGGAGGGAGAGTGCTTCCTCACCCTCTCTGGGCAACTGCAGTCACTTTCAGCCTGCTTGGACTAGATTCATGGGCACACCGGAAGCTCCATTCCCGCTCCTGGCAGGGGAGGAAGGGGGCTGGTGCTTCATCAGTCTACCTGGGCAACTGTGGTCAGTTTTGACTACCATGGCTTAGTTTGCTGTCCACACTTGCTGCTCCATCCCATCCCAGGCAGGGGAGGAAGGGGCCTGGAGCTTCATCAGTCTCTCTGGGAAACTACAGACGGTTTTGGCCTGCACAGCTTGGCTGTAGCTCCGTGGGAAAAGCTTCATTGGTTCCTGGGGCAACACAGGCAGCTTCAGCCTCCATGGCTTAAAGTACCAACTGCATCCTCAGCTCCTACTCTGCAACTAGCAAGGGCGAAAGAGGAAGAAGCAGATGAAAAAGCTGAAAAAATTCAGACTGGCTAAACACAAGCCACTATAAAGTTCCAAATTAAGTTGAACCAAGTATCAAAGATGGGCTGTAGCACAAAGACAATCAAATAGAAAGCCCTAGACTAAAAAGAGAAGGGGCCAAGAATAAATACTAGTAAATCAGATGCTGAGATACCAACAAAAAGTTAAAATCCATACCAAGAAACAGGAAGAGATGGCCCAGCAAAAGGAATAGACTAAGCCTCCAGATGACATAAAGGAGTTGAGACAACTAATCATAGATGTTCAGACAAAATAGATTCAGTGAGATGTCTAAAGAGATTAAGGACAAGAAGACACTGGGGGAAGTGGCTGTGGCTCAATTGGTTGGGCTCCCGTTTACCATATGGGAGGCTCTGGGTTTGATTCCTGGGGCGCAAGCCAGCCTGCGCGGCGAGGTGAGCTGATGCAGCAAGATGATGCAACAAAGGGAGACAAGCAGACAGAAAAATGCAAAGCAAATGGACACAGCAAGCACAAGCAGCAAGGGTGGGGGGATAAATAAATAAATAAAATTTGAAAAAAAAAAAAAGACAACACTAGGTGAGAAAAAAGAATTTGAAAGCGTATATAGAAAAATAGATCTTATGGGGATGAAAGTCACAAGAAATGAAATAAAAAATACACTGAAAGGATGTGACAGATTTGAAGAGGCAAAAGAAAGGATCAGTGAGCTTGAAGACGGCCTCTGAAAGCGAACATGAAAAAAAACAGATAAAGAAAAGAATGAAAAAATTGAAGGAAAAAAACACACACTGCAACAGAAAAACTGCCATCCAAGAATCTTATATCTGTCAAGATAGTCTTTCAGTAATGAGGGCTAATTTAGAAGATTCACAGATAAACAGAATCTGAAAGAGTTTGTAACCAAAATACTGGAACTACTAAAGGGAGTGCTACAGTCTGAAAAGAAAAAACAGGAGAGAGAGGCTTGGAAGAGAGTCTAGAAATGAAGATTTTATCAGTGAAAGTGTAAAAAGAGTGTTGAAAACAAGATATGACAGAAAAAAACCCAAAGATCAAAATGGGTGAAGTAAGAACTGCCTTTATAGTAATAACATTGAATATTTTTTTTTTTTTTTTTTTTTTAAGATTTTATTTATTTATTCATTTATCCCCCCCTTGCTGCTTGTGCTCACTGGGTCAGCCAACCACGCCGTGCAGGCGGGCCTGCCTTCACCAGGAGGCCCCGGGAACCGAACCCGGGGCCTCCCATATGGTAAACGGGAGCCCCACTGATTGAGCCACAGCCGCTTCCCAACATTGAATATTAATAGATTAAACTCCCCAATCGAAAGACACAGATAGACTGGATAAGAAAATATAAGTCATTTATATGCTGTCTACAAGAGATTCACCTTAGACCCAAGGATACCAATAGACTGAAAGTGAAAGACTGGGAAAAGATATTCTACACATGCAATAATAACAACAACAAAAACCTGGAGTAGCTCTCTTATATCAGATGAAATATACTTTAAAAGCAAGTATGTTTTTAGAGACAAGGAAGGTCATTATATACTAATAAAAGGGACAATTCACCAGGAAGAAATAACAATCATGACTGTATATGCATCTAACCAGGATGCCCCAAATTCCATGAGACAAACACTGGCAAAACTGAAGGAAGAAACAGAAATCTCTGCAATAATAGGTGGAGACTTCAATACACCACCCTCATCATTGGATAGATCATCTCAGCAGAGGATCAGTAAAGAAACAGCTTGAATAATATGATAAATGAACTAAACCTAATAGACATATATACAACACTGCACCCCAAAACAGCAGGGTGTACATTCTTCTCAAGTGCTCATGGATCTTGCACCAAGATATACCAAATGTTGGGTCACAAAGCAGTTTTCAATAAATTCAACAAGACCAAAATTATATGAAGTACTTTCTCTGATAATAATGGAATGAAGCAGAAAAAGGGAAAATTCACAAATATATGGCAATTAAATAACACACTCTTAAATAATCAGTGGGTCAAAGAAGAAATTGTGAGAGAAATCAATAAATATCTTGTGATGAATAAAAATGAGAACAAAACATATCAAATCCTATGTGATGCAGCAAAAGCAGTGCTGAGAGGGAAATTTATAGCCCTCAATACTGACATTAAGAAAGAAGAAAGAGCTAAACTCAATGAACTAATTACACAGCTGGAAGGACTAGAAAAAGAACAGCAAACTATGTCCAAAGCAAGCAGGAGGAATGAAATAACAAAGATCAGAGCAGAAATAAGTGAAATTGATGAAAAAAAACAATAGAATTAACAAAACCAAAAGCTGGTTCTTCGATAAGATCAACAAAATTGACAAACTCTTAGCTAGACTGACACAGATAAAAGAGAAGATGCAAATAAATAAAATCAGAAATGAAAATGGGGACACTACTACTGACCCCACAGAAACAAAAGAGATCATAAGAGGATACTGTGAACAACTGTATGGCAACAAATAGACAATGTAGATGAAATGGAAAAATTCCTAGGAACATATGAACAATCTACACTGACCCTAGAAGAAATAGAAGACCTTATCAAACCAATCACTAATAAAGAGATTGAAACGGTCATCAAACAACTCCCCAAAAAGAAAAGTCCAGGACCAGATGGTTTCACAGGTGAGTTCTGTCAAGCATGCAAACAAGATTTAATACCAAACTTACTTGGTGAGAACCACTGAGTGTACACTTTGCATAGAATGTAGAAGGCAGGGGACTGTATAACACAGTGAACGATGTGGTAGAAGAAGGACTGTGGTTAACAGTACAAATATGAGAGTGTTCTTTCATAAACTATAACAAAGGTACTGTACTAATACGTAGTACTAATAATGGGGGCCATATAGAAAAAGTATACCAAATGTACACTATGGACCATAGTTAGCGGCAATAGTGTGATCATGTTCTTCCAAAATCTGTAACAGATGTTCCACAACAACGTAAGGTGTTGGTGGAGGGGTGATGTATGGGGATTCTGCACATTATACATGATTGTGTTGTTAGCTCACATTTCTAATAAAAAAATGAAAAAAATTACTTAAAAAAAAAAGTAATAACCCTAATTTTATGCATTATTTGATTGTTGCTGCTTAAGGCTCATCTTGGAGAATCCTAAAAGATTTCCATTCTTTTCTCACTCTTCATCTGCTCTTTCTGCTCAGCTAAAGTAAACTATTTAATTGGATGAGTGGCCAGATAACAGATTACTGAGAACAGATGCCTTCTGTGTTTTTGACAGATTCCGTAGGAGATGAATATTCTGCTCAGAGCTTCACAAGGGCACAGCCAGGCCTGGCTGCAACATATTTGTGGTCATTGCTAGGTGTGATTGAAGCCTGTTGCTGGAACAAATTGCTTATTACATCCCTTCCAAGTTTCCTTCTTCACACTTACATGTAGCATGTAAGTGTGTGCTAAATCTAAATGCAGTTCAAGGAGAGAAAAACATTAGCCACTTTGATGTGCTTCCTCTGAACCTCCTGTGGTCTAAACCATTTTTCAGCTGAACATTTTTGAAATGCATTTTATCAAGCTCATTCTATTTCCTCCAGATATGACTTAGAAGCCAAATTTAAAACCTCATTAAGTAGTTGAATATCTTATTTCCAGTGGTAAAATTCAGCATACTCAAAAAGTTCTTTGCTATTAAGTGCATATTTGTAAGTAGTGATATGCTGGCACTGTTAACCCTTACAGCCCTCTCCATTAATGAAGGACCTTTTCCTTATCAAAAGAAGTTTCCATTTCCAAAAGTGGCAGCCTGGATTTAATGGTCAAAATGAGTTTATTCACCTTAGAAAAGAAGAAAATCTTATTGTGACTGGACACCGGAATGAAAATACACATGGCTTAATTTTATAAAGACAAAACTAGCCTAAATGGCAACATGAATTCAACCAGATTCCAGCTTTCCATTATTTCTCTGGGATGGGCCATTGGAAATGATGGGTAGTTCTTCAAGAACTAGCTAGTGTTGATAGAGCACTCTCTCCACAATCCTCAGTTTCACACTTCTGATTGGTAAGAGCGGAAGAAGGCACTAAACCAGGAGCTCATGGTTATATAGCTCCGCCTGTGCCTAAGTGGGTAAGTTGAACTCTAGGCTAAAGTCTTGTAATCATATTGTGTTCATACATTTGAGTCATACCTTCCAATCCATTTTTACCAAAAACAGAGCTGATTTCTCCATCCAGATTTGTTTGTTTCTTGTGTCTTGATTCTAAAACCGACAAGGAAAAGGGAAATTATTTGTCTTCATCATAAAACCCCAGTGAATAGCTAAGAAAAAAAATTGAAATTCACAGGATATGCCTAAGTGATAATAAGTGACCACCCATTGCCAGACTCCCATAATGCCACAGTGGCTAAAATCTTTCAGAGAAAGTTTGATTTGGTTAGACTTTTGCAAATTGCATATCTTGTACTGCTTCCATAATAATTTATAATTCTTTTTTTTTTTTTCTGTGTCTGCTTGTCCCCTTGTTGCATCATCTTGCTGCGCCAGCTCACCACACCGTGCGGGCTGTCAGCTTGCCACACCACGTGGGCCGACTTGCCTTCACCAGGAGGCCCCGGGAATTGAACCCGGGGCCTCCCATATGGTAAACGGGAGTCTAGCCACTTGAGCCACATCTGCTTCCCTATAATTCTTTTAAGAAGTAGTAAAGTATTAGTTTGAGATAGTGTTGTTTAATAGAAATATAATGTAAGCTACACATAGAATTGTAAAATTTCCATATTAAAAAGAGTACAAAGTGGTAATTTTAATAAGATATTTAATTTAACCTAATATATCCAAGATATTATCAGTTCAACATGTAGTGGACATAAAAATTATTAATGAGATATTTTACATTCTTTTTCTCATACTAAGTCTTTGAAATCCAGTGTGTATCTTAAACATAGCATATCTCATTTCACACTCTAAATTTTCATCAGAAAATCTGATCTGTACTTAGATTTCATAAAATTTACATTTGACAAAGGGGGTTATCATACCCAAGTTGTTTTAAACATCCTTAAAATTTTTCCAATAAGTGAATCGAATATCAGGATTTTTTTTTAGTTCAACTTGTTTTCTAGGTAACTCTAGATTCACATGAGGTCATAGGAAATATTACAGAGAGATATCGTTTACCCCATTTCTCAGTGGTAACATCTTGCAAACCCAGAGTACAATATCACAACCGGTGTGGCCATCACAACTGGGAGATCCACATAGTCAAGATACAGAACAATGTCATGGCCACACGGATCCCTGGTTTACTCATTTATAGTTATAGCCACACCCATTTCCCTCCCATCTCATCCCCTTCTTAACTCCTGGCAGCCACTAATCTGTTCTCCATTTCTAGAAATGTGTCATTTTGAGAATGTGATAGAAATGGAATCCAACAGCATGTAAGCTTTTGGTGTTGGTGTTTTTCACTCACACTCATTCTCTGGAGGTACAGCAATAGCTTGTCTCTTTCTACTGCTGATTAGCATTTCATGTATAGTTGTCCCTGAGTTTTTTCACCATTCATCCAATGAAGGGCATTTGCATTGTTTCCAGTTTGGGGCTCTTAAGAATAAAGCTTCTGTGAACAGTTATGTCTCTACAGGGACAGTTTCATTCCAACCTTTCTAACCTAAATCCATTTCCTTTTCTTTTCTGGCCTTTTTTGTACTGGCAACACTTTTGCTACACTGGAGAAGTCTGGAGGGCATGTGGGGTACCACCTGGGATGGGCCCCACAGTCTTCCACACAGTTGTCCTGGAATTCCACATGCTGCCCAGAAGACCATTGCTCCTCCTTGGTTTGAAGGTTTTGGAATTTACAGATAGCATAGCCTGGGTTATGAGTTGAAATGTGTTCCCCTAAAAGGTTCAAATCCTAAGCCCAGATTTGCAAGATCGGAAACAGGAGCTTTGAAAATGTGATTAAAGATGAGGCCAAACTGGATGAGAGTGGGCGCTAACTCCACTGTGCCTGCTGTCCTTATAAGAAGAGGAGAATTGGACACAGTATTCCAACCCAGTTCCTGGAGGGCATGGGTCAGGGCCCCTGCAAGACCAGAGAATGTACTCAGCACACAGTCAGACGTAAGCTTTAGTGGGACTTACAGACAGGAGGGGGTCTCCGGTGACGACGAAATGAAAATGGTGCTCCTAAAACAGGCAGGAAAATGAGGGGTAATATAAAGGGTTGCAGAACAAAGATATTTCGTAAGAGTTTCTGCTAGGGTCACACGAAGCACATAAATGGAGTCTGGTGGATGTGATTGTAGGAAGGAAGTTTACAGCCTGCAGAAAATTAGAGTCGATGATATCTGTGGCAGTTTGAGATTATTTATGAATTCCAAAAAAGAGAGACTACGTTTGTAAGCTGGTCTGTTTCTCTGGGTGTGACACCCTTTGATTGTATTAGATTCAGCTGAGATGTCTTTGATTAAATTATGTTACGATTAGGGCTTTGATTTGACCACTTCAGTAGTCAACTCAGTTTGAATCCCCACACCCTTTGTGGGCTATATAAACAGACAATCAAGGAGACACAGAGAAGTAGGTACACAGAAAAAGACACAGCAGAAGAAACTTGGTTTTGACGCTGGAGCCCCAGGGAGAGATGAGCCATTTGCTTGATAGTTTACAGCTGGCCTTGTGAAGAGACGAGAGCATCTGAGGAGCCCTGAGAGACGAGCCTTATGCCAGCCTACAGCTGAGATGGGAAGAAGCTGGGACCACGGAGCCTTAAGAGAAAAAAGGAAGGCTGAACCCTCGCAGACATTGCCCACCATCTTGTTTCAACACATGGCAACAGACTTTGGGTGAGAAATCAACCTTGAGTTGGACTCTGGTACTTTGCCTCAGCACCTCTTTGGTTGACTAATACACCATCTGTACATTCTTTTCCTCCAAGGAGGCTTGTTACTTTTTTGTAGCAGTTTGGCAGTTTGATATAGTTATGAATTCCAAAAATAGATATTGAATTATGCTTGTAAATTGGTCTGTTAATCTGGGCATGATTAAGTTATGATTAGGGTGTTGACTGGGCCACATCAGTAGGGCGTTGAGCCCCACCCCTTGGTGGGTGGGGTCTCGAAGATAAAAGACATGGCAAAAGGCAGAGGTGGAGCTTTGAGTTGGAGTTCTGATGTTGGGGTTTTGATGCTGGAGCCCGGGAAGGCAAGCACACAGAGGAGCTTGGTCGTGAACAAGGAGAGGATGCCCCAGGATAGAGACAAGCCATTCGCCTGATAGTCTACAGCCGGCCTTGTGGAGAGAGGCAAAGCCTAGGGAGCCTCAGAGTCTACAGCTGGCCTTGTGGAGGAAACAGAGGGGCTGAGCCCAGAGAGAAATGGACCCCCGGGAAGAGAGGAACCCAAGAAACCTAAACCCTGGCAGATGTCGGCAGCTCTCTTGCTCCAACACGTGGCCATAGACTTTGGTGAGGGAGATAACTTATGCTTTATGGCCTGGTAACTGTGGGCTTCTACCCCAAATAAATACCCTTTATAAAAACCAGCCGATTTCTGGTATTTTACATCAGCACCTCTTTGGCTGACTAATACACTTTTAAACTTATGTCTGGGCCACCCAGGCAGCTACGTGCTACGGGCTTTGTTTCCGTTAAGGAGGGGGAGCCCAGGCTCTGGGCTCCCACAGAGAGACACAGGGGGAGGGGCATGTGGCAGTGGGGGCAGAGGCCAAGGCTGGCGGGCAAACACCCGAAGCTGGAAGAAGCCAGGAAGGACGGTCCCCCACAGGTTCCAGAGGGCGTGGGGCCCTGCCGACACCTTGATTTCAGACTTCTGGCCTCCAGGGCTGTGAGATGACAGTTACGATAGTTTGAAACCCCCCAGGTTTTGGGACCTTGTTACAGCAGTCCTAGGAAACTAAGACATCCTGTAGGCTGAGGCCATTTCTTTTCTTCCTGGAAACATTTTGCCCTCAGCTTTAGCTTCTAGGGGCATGGAATCTCTTTTCATGCTTTGGGAAGTACACACAAAGAATTAGCAGAGAGCCAGTGTTCATGCACAAACATTTTTTTTTTTTTTTCACTTTTGCCTACGCACATACAAATACCGGGTAAAAGTCAACCACAGACCTACAGTAGAGCCACCAGCTCCCTGCTGAAAAAATACACATCTCCTTTGGCTCCAGTCACAGCTAAGTAAGCCAGGAAGCAGCGAGAACCTGAAGCAGAGCCAGGTTCCACCACCCCTGTCCGTCCTCAGGGCACTCGGGAGCTGAGGAATCAGGCAGGGCCTGCAAACCTTCCAGTAAGTGTTACTGTTTGCTATATTTTTTCCTTCCTGCAAGAACAAATGATACAAGAAATGTTGGAACAAGAGCTGTTGAAGGTCACCACTGGAGAGAACAGAGTCAACACAGAGCTGACAAGGACTTCCTTCGTGTAGCTTGTTTCCTTTGCTTCCTTTTGCCCATATTTTACCTCCTTTCCCGGCATTCCCAAACTGTGCCCAGGAGTTACCCAGAGGATAACTCCTTTTGCATTTGCTCTGCAAACAGACCCAATTGGGTCAAATCATCCCTCTAATAAAACACCTCTGATGGTTTTCCATTGCCAAACTCCTTGTCCAGTGCTGATGGTCCCACAGTCTGCTCCAGTCGACCTCTCCAGGACACAGAGGTCAATGGTACCTGGAAGAGAAAGAAGAGGACATCGCTGTGTTAGTGGAAGGTTCTGGGCTCTGGGCTTCTAGGTTCTTGGCTGTGTCACATAAAGGTATTTAAGGACACGCCATAGGGTAGAAGGGAGTAAAGAGTTTATCGGGAAACAATGGAAAAGAAAAAAGTACACACCCCGGACACGGGTGTGGGCGTGCTCCAGGGTGAGCTGGGGTCCTGGGTCAAGCCTTTTTAAGGCCTTATGTTGGGGAGGGGCCCCAGCTGTTTGCTGTTTTGATTGGTTGCCTTACAACACACCCCTCACCCCACCCCACCCCCGTTAGCTCTTGGGGGAACAATGAGGAGCTCTTTCTGTGACCACTGGGGAGGCCATGTTTGGAGTTATCCGGGGCTTCCTCTTGAGCCCAGGGTCTCGGCGGGGTCTTTCCAGCTTTGTTCTTAGTAGCAGCCTTCCTTCAGGGGGTTTCCGGGCCGTGTCTCATGGCCCTGTTCTCTGCGGGGTCCCAGCTGTGACTCAGTCTTCCCTCTTTCCCTATAGTAACCTGCCTCAGCTGTGTGATGGGAAAGTCAAGGAACCCAAGGATTGCCAGCAGCCAGAAAGCTACCGGCGGTGAGGAAGCAAGCCTTCTAGTCTGACACCATGCACCAGTAAGTTCCCTTGATTTAAGCCAACCCATTGTATGGCATTTGTTTTAGCAGCCAGAAAACCAAGACGCCATGGCGCTTTGCGTGCTTTTCTTAATTTGAGAGAGTTGCTTAATGCCTCTGAGGCTCAATGACCTTAATATGAAACCAAAGGCACAGTGTCAATGTGAGGAGGCAATAAAAAGCATAGGGAGAGTGCTTGACAGAGACCTGCTCAGCCAACAAGGACTCAGTCCCGTTTGCCTCCTTCTCCACCAGCCCTCCTGCCCACATTCCAAAGTCACTCACGAATCCTTAAGCCTGTGCTTCCTTCCTTTATGTGAAATGACTTTTCCCCCAACTTTTCACCTTGAAAACTACTGCACACACTTTGAGACTCATCCGAGGTGAAAGCCGTCCCCTCAGTTGTCCTTTTCTCCAGACTCCGGGGCAGTTTGTACAAACCTTAGTCCAGCCTGACTCCCGGTGTTTTGTAATTATGTATTTACCAACCTGTGGCTCCTCCTAGACTTTGAGTTCCCTGGGGGCAGGGACCAAGTTATCACATATCTCTAGAAGAGAGCACAGTGTGACACAGAGCAGGCACTTGGAAAATGTTTGCCAAATAAATGAATGAAAATGGATCATTGTTAATGGCTCTTCTACCCTGGGGTCAGACAGAGGGCTCCAGCTGTCATTGAATATGACCTTGGCTGGATCTCTTAATCTCTCTAGCTTCAATTTTGTTATATAAAATGGAGATAGGGAAGTAGATGTGGCTCAAGCAGTTGGGTGCCCGCCTACCACATGGGAGGTCCCAGGTTTAGTTCCTGGTGCATCCTAAATAGAAGACAAGCAGACAGCGAGCACAAACAACCAGGTTGCCGGGGGGGGGGCAGGGGAATAAATAAAATAAATCTTTTTTTAAATGGAGATAATAATAGTATCTATTTCAAGGGTTTTTGTTTTGTTTTGTTTTTGCTAAGGATAAAACGATCCACTGCATATAAAGTACTTAGCAAAGTGACTGGCTCATTGTTATTTTTAAATGGTTGTTATTATCATCAAATCATGTTACCTTGGGTAGGTCATGAGACAGCTCCCATCTCAATGGTCTCATCTGTAAAATGACAGGGTAGGAGCAAATTATTCCTAAAGCTATTCTAGCTCGCAAAAATTTTTGTTGTAAGATTCTGTGACAACTCCCTTTTTTAAGTCGATGTTTAACACATGCATACCATTCTGAACAGGCTTACATAATAAGAGAACTATCACTCAGGGCTGTGAGACCATGGTGTCAACCAAGAAATAATTTGAGTTTCAAGGCGACGGAGACATTTATTTGGGGTCTTAGAATTGCAATTCGGGGAGCACAGATTCAGGTAGCAACCTAAATCGTTTCCAGTCTTGACATTTCCAGGCAAGGATTTTTTAATGAAAAGAAGATTAGACAAGTTTGTGGTTGGTGGGTAATTGAGTCCTTCAAATTTGGGTCCTTCTGCCTAGAAATTTACATTTTTTAACTTGTGGTTTGTTTTATGGTCTGGGTGTCCTTGAGGTTTTGAGGAACATCGTTGCTTGAGGCTTGCTTACTTTGGCAGTTTGTGATATCTCACTGAGACCTGCCTAAGAGTAACATCCAGAACGACCTTCCAACTCCATTTTAAATCTCTTAGGCATAGTAACTCTATTTTGTTTTCTTTCTTTTAGCAGTGGGTTGGGGTCAAAGCAGCATTTGTGGGAAATTAATATAGCTGAGGAGTGATTTTTGTGGAATGTTTTTTTAAAGTTACCTAAATGTCTACAGAAAATAGAAAAGCTATTTTTCAGCACTTTACCTGATATCATATAATTGCCCATCAGTTTTTTTCTTAGGAAATTTCTTCAAATCTGCCTCTACCATGATTTATCAACAAAGATCACACTTTTCCGATCTTGGTTGGTAACAAAAAGAATAATAGTTTACACTGGATGATGCTTTTCAGCTTACTAATATTTTCATGCCCATGGTCTCATTTAATATTTGCAACAAACCTGGAAAATGGTAAACATTGGTGTCTTCGTTTTACAGTTGGGGAAACCGAGGCCTGGGTGACTTGCCTCAGAAAAGCGTGTCTGCCCAGAGTCCCAACCCCCATCTCCTTCTCAAGGGCTTTGTCCAGAAAGAGAAATGCATTTATTATTATTTTTTC
Organism: Tolypeutes matacus; assembly: GCA_026826555.1. NCBI lineage: Eukaryota > Metazoa > Chordata > Mammalia > Cingulata > Chlamyphoridae > Tolypeutes > Tolypeutes matacus. The sequence continues at coordinate 25,231,574 of JAKSZT010054335.1, forward strand.
AACAGAAATCACCCTCTGGGGGGGCCAGGCCTTGCCTGGAAAGGAGTGAGGGGCACTCTGGGGTGGCTGCCAGGAGGCTGGAGTCGGGGGGTCCCTGCGGGTGCGTGAGCTCAGGCAGCCGGAATCCCACACAGTTTCTATGGCCTTAACCCTGAAGGGTTGTTTTCCTCTCTTAAACGCCCCCAGCCCTGCCCAGATGCCTGCAGAAGCCCCAGTCATGGCGCCTGCCACCCGGGCACAAGGGCCATCTTCTCCTATGTGGCTGGGCAGGGCGGGTGGACAGCGACAGGTCATCCTAATGGATCACTCTTCTTGGAGAGGAGAAAAGAGGAGAAACGGGGAGGAGTGAGCTAAAGGAGAAGAATGTGCAATGGAGAGTGTGCTTTACCTGAATGAAAATTAAACTGCAGTGTGTTCATCTTGTCTGTTGAAACCAGGCAACACCTGTTGTGCTGACCCATCTACATCAACACTCTTTCTTCTGCCTCTCCTGGACTTGCCTTGTCTTCTTATAACGTGGTGATTCGGCCACCCCTTCTCGTTCTCTCCATGTGTCTCTTGCATCTTCTCCTGGTGGTCAAGCTCAGCGAAGCAGTATGTGCTTAATTGTGTAGCCTTGGAGGTTATTTATCATGGCTTGTGACTGCATGAAAAAGAAAGCACTTCCCTTTTCTAAGATACAGTGACTCTGAAGGATGTCAGAATCAGGGTACTTTGGTTCAAGTCTCAGATCTGCCACTTCCTAGTTCTGTGCAAGTCACCCCATTATTGGAATGCTGTTAGCACCTACATTTATTTCCTCAGATTTTAAATATCCTGTTAAGAATCTCTGTGCTCTCTGTTCAGTTTGACAAGTGTTTAATAAACACCTACTATGTGACTGGCACTATCCAAGGGTAGGCGTCCTCGCTTTTCCTCCTTTCCTACTTTCTTTCCTCCCTTCCTCCCTCCCTCCCTTCCTTCATTCTTCCATAAATATAAAAATCTTTTGCATACTAACTATGTGTCAGAAGCTATGCTATGTATGGGGATTACCCATGAAGATCTCAAACAAGCTCCTTGTCTCCTGGGACTCACATTGAGGTCATTACAATGCAATAGTCTAAAAGGTATGATGGGCAAGTCCTGGTGCTACAGGAGCATGGATGAGAGCATATGATCTGGAGTAGGGAGACTCCTCAGGGGAAGCGATGCCTATTCTGAGACCTGAGACAAGTTGGAGCTAGCTGATAGGGAGCTTGGGGGAGTGGGTGAGGGGTATGTGGCAGAATGGCTGGAGCATACAGTGCCTGAAGGAGATTAGAGGCAGGCAGGGCCCGCTCCCATAGAGCCTTATGAGTCTTATGAAGGAAACTGGGCTTTATCCTCCAGGCAAGCTTAGCTAAAGTTGGTTTCTGTTGCTTGCAACCAAAGAACTCTAACTGGATTCAAATCGAATCATAGATTCATATATATCAAAGCTAGTAAGGAACTCCAGAGATAATCTGGCCTGGAGCCCAGCCTTTGCACATGTATTATTAGCCCTATTTTATAGATGGGGCAGATCACTCAGGCTGAGGGACCATAAGTAACCTGTCCGGTGTCACAGTAGAAGGTGCTAGAGTGAAAACAAGAACTCAGGCCTCCTGTCTCTTAGATGGAGTGGCTCACCCACTGCTGCCTCTTTTATACCCAATGGTTGTTTCTAGTATAATGCTTTGCTTTGAGAGGGAATAGTTTTAGTAGAGATAGTGATAAGCAGTTTAAGCATGTCAGTTAAAAACAAAAAGAGAAGGAGAAAGCCATGTTAGGGCAGAAGAAAACAAAGGTGTCATGTAGCACTTCTAATATCTAGAATCCTTTAGGATATGTTTAAACAATTGCCACATTAAAATATAGTTCTAATCTTTCTTGACTTCCCTTTTCCTGACCTTAATCCTCCCCCACCCGAATGACTCTTTTCTGATGTTGAACAAAACAAAGAAAATTACCATAGTGACTTCAGCAAGGGGTGCTTTGTCAAGGAAAGGGCTCAGAATGGCGCCACCTTGTGGTCAGAGCCTGGGAGCCCAAGACTGCTGCAATTAGGCAGATGCCTTTGATTTAAAAAGGGAACAAGCTGCATAGCTGAAGTATTTTTCAAAGCAATAAAAATGTTCAAATGAGTCATGTGGTTTATAACAACTCCCAGGAAACCCTTTTCCAAACAATTTATTTCTGGTCTCTGTTATGCATGCAGCATTGTTTCTCTTAGAGTGTTTTTTACATCACAGCAAAAATTGCGACTTAGATGATTCTCAAAGTGTGCTCTGAGGATTTCAAGGGCCCACGAGGTCTCCTTTTCTAACTGTCTGTCCAGATGAGACTGGACTTTCTCCGCCATGCTCCAACCAAAACAACGCATCGCAACAGATTGAATGCAGAAGCAGAAATCAAAATTAAAAAAAAAAAAAAAATCCAGCTGTCTTCTATTAAAACAGGGATTAAAGAGATTTGCAAAATGTAAAACAATGCCACTTATCTCACTAACTTTGTTTTTTCGTTTTGGAAAAGATTTTGCATAAAACATTTGTATTACATGTAATGGTGTTTTGTTTTTCAATTATTAATAAATATTTTTAAAATTTCTTAGTTTTAATTCCTAGTATTATAAATCTTGATAGATATAACCCTTCTCTTACCCCTCCTTCCTCACATACACAAAGTTCTTTAGGGCCCTCAATAGTTTTTAAGAGTGTAAAGGGATCCTGAGCCCCAAAAGTTTGAGAAACCACTGGACTGGAGTGACGTGCCAGCCGAGCCTTTGCCACACCAGAGATGTCCATGTTCTGTGTGGATGATGGTGATGGAGATACATCTTTGTGAATGTAGTTAACACCACTGAAATGTATATTTGAAAGTGGATAAAATGGGAAATTTTAGGTTGTATATCTGTTACCAGAATAAAAATTAAAAAAAAAAACATAGAACTGTACAATACAAACAGTAAACTCTGATATAAACTATGAACTACAGTTGATAGTACAATTATAATAATATTGTCTCATTAATTGTAACAAAGGTATCACACTAGTGGAAAGTGCTAGTAAGAGGGAAAACTGTGTGTGTGAGGGGGCCACGTGGGAACTCTATACTTACTGCACAAGTTTTCTGTAGTAAAAATAAGTTTACTGAGTTGTGCAACTATCCCCATAACTCAGTTTTAGAATATGATCTTACCCCTAATAATATACCCCATGCCCATTTATCATTAACCACCCTCGGCCCCAGGAAGCCTTTAGTTTACGCTGTCTCTATATATTTACCTTTTCTTGACATTTCATATAAACAGAATCATACGATATATGACCTTTAGTGACTGGCTTCTTTCACTAAGCATCATGCTTTCCAGGTTCACCCACATTGTAGTGTGTCTCAGAACTTCATTTTATTTCATTGCTAAATAATTTTCCATTATATGTATATAACCATTGGCTTACCTACTCATCTGTTAATGGACACTTGAGTTTTTTCCACTTTTTGCCTATTGTAAATAATGCTACTAGGAACATTGGTGTACTGTTCAAATCCCTGTTTTCAATTTTTGGGGGTATATGCCTAGGTATGGGATTACCACCTGATGGGGAAAATTTATGTTTAGCCTTTTAAGAAATGGCCGAACTATTTTCCAAAGTGGCTGTATCTCTCATTATTTTTAATTAATTAATTATGATTTAATTGGTTAATTGCAATCCTCACAGCCTCCCCAACTTTACAAATCAGAATACAGTATTCAATAACAACCAAAATAGCCAATTTTCTATGTAAATTATGGCTTTGCCATGTAAAAAGGTGTGAATTGAGATAGATGCAGCTGAATTGTTTGCAGAGAGGAGTCACATTTATGACTATAGGACAGGGGTTTGGGGGTCAGGGAAGTTTTATCCAAGAAAATTGGGCTCTTGCGTCCCAGCTGTAGCCCCTTTTCCTCCTGGGCCCAGTGTGATGCAGTGAGGGGTGAGGTCCTGGGAGCTTGAGAGCCTCCCAGGAGATGCTCCTACAGTCCTTTCCCAGATGCCTGCACCACCAAGGGGCAACTGTGCGGACCCTCCTCGGCCTCCCTCAAGTGCTCTTTTGTTTGATGCAGGTCAACCTTCTCTGGTCAGAACGGCTCTTTGCATAGTCACGTCCCTCAACCAACAGTCTGTGTCCCTGTGGGCTCAGTCAGAAGAAGCCGTTTATTCTCCAGCCCCCGCTCACCCCTCGTCAGGCCCTTTTGATTCTCACCTGTCCCTTCTGCAGCCATCACTCCCCCTTCTCTCCGCCTCTCCTCCGCCGCCCTCCCTTCACTCCCTTCTATCCTCTCTTCGATCGTTCGATCGTTCCTTCGCCCTCTCGCACAGTTTTCCCTGCTATTATCATTTTGCACTGGGGTGGTACCTTTGTTATAATTATATTATTAGTGATAGTGCGTAGTTTACATTAGGGGTCACTCTTTGGGATGTGCAGTTCTATGGGTTCTTTTCTATTTGGATTCTGGTAACATGTATACAATCTAAAATTTCCCATTTTCATCATCATCGAATATACAATGCATATTAATTACATTCACAGCGTTGTGCTGCCATCACCAACATCCATTAAAAGTGCTGATGTATGATGTGAGCAGAGACTCTGACTTGACGTCTTCAGAAGAGTTCATGTGTTTAATGTATAATGAATACCTACAAAGCAATGAGGAAAATAGCTTCCTGATATAAAAAATGGGTGAAGAACGTCAACAAGAAAATCAAAGAAGAATTACAAGGCAGTAATAAACATCTGACAAATATTCAACCTAATCTTCACTAGTAATTTAATAAATGCACATAAAACACTGAGATACCATTTTTCACCTATCAATATAGAAAAGATTAAAAATGATAACTTTGTGATTCTAGAGTGGTTATATTGAAATAGACATTTTTGATGAAAGTAAAAATAGATACAAATTTTCTGGAGAAAAATTTGGCAATAATTTCTAAGGAAACAATAAAAAAGTGGGCAAGGATTTATGCACAAAAGCATTTATTCCAGCAAATTTTCAGTAGTGTTTTTAAAAAGCATTTACATATCCAATAGTATAAGGACAATTAAAAATATTACAGATTCTGGGAAGATAGCATTGGAATAAATAGGCAGGGCTCAACTATCACAAAAGCAAAAGAGGAAGGGCAATAAGCTGTTGGAGGGAACTGCTTTGGGGCTCTGAGACCTGGAGAGTGCTGTACACCCCAGGAGGGCAAGGGGCAGAGAATGACAATGCCAATACGAAAATCATGGCATACTAAACCACCACGGTAGCAGGAAAGGCACCCATCCCCCACCCTCAAGGCAGATAGCCTGCATAAAATCCGGGGTCCACTGCAGCAGACTCTTCCTCCCTGGAAAAATGGAGAATGTGGTGAATCTCAGAGAGTGGTTTCTCTTTAATGAATTTGGCCAGCACAGCCAGCTTTGAATCTCCACTCTGGCCAGACCAGAATCAAGGCAAGTGGAGGAATGAAGGAATGAAGGAATCATCTCCATGAAAAGATTTGCTAACGATCACCACCTGCTGGCTGGCTGGGAAACTGCAAGGAGAAAAACTGCTTTTCAGTGTCTCTTGTCCCCTTGATCTGGGCTGCACCCCATTAGTAAGGCCCTGGCCCTATGTTGATAACTTAAGCTGGGCAGTGCTAAAGACTTAGAATAAGTTGAACCAAAAATTAAAGAAGAGCCGTGAAACAAAACCACTAGGCAAGAGAGAGAAATTGACCATCAGAGTAAATTCACCACCATATTCAGATGCCTAGACATCAGCAAAACATTACAAGCCATACTAAGAAACAGGAAGATAAGGCCCAGCCAAAGGAACAAACCAAAAATCTTGACGAGACACAGGATTTAAGGCAACTAATCAATTATAATCACACATACCTCCTAAATCAATTCAAGGAGTTGAAGGAAGATATGACAAAAGAGATAAAGAATATTAAGAAAACACTGGGTGAACATGAAGAGCAATTTGAAAACCTGCAAAGAAAAGTAACAGAGCTTATGGCAATGAAAGACACCACGGATGAGATTAAAAATACATTAGATGTCTATAACAGCAGATTTGAATTGATGGAATAGCGAATTAGTGAAATTGAGGGCAGAACATGTAAACTTGAAAAGCCAGGAGAACAGAAAGAGAAAAGAATGGAAAAAATGGAACAGGGTCTCAGGGAACTGAATGACAATACAAAATGCACAAATATATGCATTATTGGGGTCCCAGAAAGGGAAAAGAACAGGAAAGGGGCAGAAAGAATGTTTGAGGAAATAATGACTGAAAACTTCCCAACCCTTATGAAAGACATAAATATTAATATCCAAGAAGGACAACACACCCCAAACAGAATAATTCTGAATAGACCTACTCCAAGACACCTATTATTCAGAAGGACAGGATTCTGAAAGCAGCAAGAGAAAAGCAAAGCATCACATACAAAAGAACCTCGATATGATTAGGTGCTGACCTCTCATCAGGAACCATGGAGGCAAGAAGAAAGTGAAATGATGTATTTAAGGTACTAAAAGAGAAAAACTGCCAACCAGGAATTCTTTTTTTTTTTTTTAAAGATTTTATTTATTTATCCATTTATCCCCCCCTTGCTGCTTGTGCTCGCTGGGTCAGCTAACCACGCTGTGTGGGCAGGCTTGCCTTCACCAGGAGGCCCTGGGAACCGAACCCGGGGCCTCCCATATGGTAAACGGGAGCCCCACTGATTGAGCCACAGCCGCTTCCCACCAGGAATTCTTTATCTGGCAAAACTGTCCTTCAAAAATGAGGGTGAGTTTAAATCTTCATAGACAAAAACTGAAAGAGGATGTACCAAAAGACAAGATTTACAATAGATACTAAAGGGAGAGCTACAGCCTGAAAGGAAAAAACAAGGGTGAGAGACCTGGAAAAGAGTGTAGAAATGAAGATTATTAGGAAGGTTAACTTAAAGGGTAAAAGGACAGACAATAGTAAGATATGACAACACAAAGCCAAAGGATAAAATGGATGAAGTAAGTAATATCTTTACGGTAAAATAATTTAATGTTAATGGATTGAATTCCCCAATCAAAAGACATAGACTTATATAACATGCAGAACCATGTGGGAGAGAGGTCTACAACGTGAACAATGGTCCATGCTTAATGGCAAAGCCCAGGATGTGTTTATCAGTTGCAATTAATGTGCCACACTAATGAGGGATGTTTATGTGGGAGGTTGTGGGTGGTGTGGGAGGTAGGGCATATGGGAATCCCTATATTTTTTGTGTAGCATTTATGTAATCTAAGTATCTTTAAAAAATATATTTAAAAATTTTATATAAAAAAAGACATAGATTGCCAGAATGGATATAAAGAAAAATATGAGCCATCTATATGCTGTCTACAAGAGGCATACATAAGGGCACAACCAAGTGAAAGTGAAAAGTTGGAAAAATATTCCATGCAGAGAGTAATCAAAAAAGATCTGGAATAGCGATACTACTATTGGACAAAATAGCTTTTACAATGCAAAACTGTTATAAGGGATGGAGAAGGTCATTATATGTCATTAAAAGGGGCAATTCACCAAGAAGAAATAATTATAATAAATATTTATGCACCTAACCCAGGTGCTCCAAGATACATAAGGCACATACTGGCAAAACTGAAGGGAGAAATAGATGTCTCTATAATAATAGTTGGAGACTTCAACATACCACTCTCCACATTGGATAGAACATCTGGACAGAGGATAAATAAGGAAACAAAGTGAATAATATGATAAATGAACTAGAGCTAACAGACATGTATAGAGCATTATACCCCAAAACAGCAGGATATACACCATTTCAAGTGCTCACGGATCCTTCTCCAGGATAAGCCATATGCTCGGTCACAAGACAGGCCTCAATAAATGTAAAAAGATTGAAGTGATACAAAACACTTTCTCTGATCATAATGAAATGAAGCTAGACATCAATAACTGACAGAAAAGGAAAAACTCACAAATATATGGAAAACCCTTAGCAAGACTGACAAAGGAAAAAAGAGAGAAGATGCAAATAAATAAATTAGAAATGGAGGGAGGGACATTACCACTGATTCAGCAGAAATAAGAGAGATCATAAGAGGATACTATGAACAATCGTATGCCAACAAATTAGGCAACGTAGACAAAATGGACAAATTCCTAGCAACACACAAACAGCCCACACTGACCTGAGAAGAAACAAAATATCTCAACAAACCAATAACAAGTAAAGAGATTTAAACAGTCATCAAAAACCTCCCAAAGATGAAAAGCCCAGGTCCAGATGGCTTCACAGGTGAATTCTACCAATCATTCAAGGATGATCTAATATCAATCTTGCTCAAGCTTTTCCAAAAATTTGAACAAGAAGGAACACTACCAAACTCATTCTCTGAAGCAAACATCACCCTAATATCAAAACCGGGTAAAGATACTACAAAGAAAGAAAATTACAGACAATTTCTCTAATGAATATAGACGCAAAACTCAACAAAATACTTGCAAACTGAATCCAAAAGCATGTTAAAAGAATTATACATCAAGATCAGGTGGGTTTTAGCTCAGGTATGCAAGGGTGGTTCAACACAAGAAAATCAATTAGTGTAATAAACCACATTAATAAATTAAAGAAGAAAAATCACATGATCCTCTCAATTGATGCAGAAAGGGCATTTGACAAAATCTAGCATCCTTTCTTGATAAAAACACTACAAAAGATAGGACTAGAAGGAAGCTTTCTTAATATGGTAATGTGCATATATGAAAAACCCACAGCTAGCATTGCACTCAATGGTGAAAAACTGAAAGCTTTCTCAACTGAGATCAGGAACAAGACAAGGATGCCCACTGATCACCACTGTTATTCAATATTGTGTTAGGGGTTCTAGCTAGAGCAATTAGGCAAGATAAAGAAATAAAAGGCACCCAAATAGAAAAGGAAGGAGTAAAACTGTTGTTATTCACTGATTTTCTACATCTAGAAAATCCCGAAAAATCTACAACAAAGCTACTAGAACTAGTAGATGAGTTCAGCAAAGTGGCAGGATACAAGATTAATACACAAAAATCAATAGTGTTTCTATACATTACTGAAGAGCAATCAGAGGAGGAGATCAGAAAAAAATTCCACTTATAATAGTGACTAAAAAAAATCAAATATTTAAGAAAAAACTTAGCCTAGGACATAAGGGACCTGTATTCAGAAAACTACAAAATATTGCTGAAAGAAACCAAAGAGGTTTCTGCTGGAGAGTATGTAGAGAAATAGAACACTCATTCACTATTGGTGGTAAGGTAGAATGGTTGCAGCCTCTGTGGAAGTTTGGCAGTACCTCAAGTAGCTGAATATAGAACTGCCATATGATCCAGCAATCTCGTTACTAAGAATATATTCAGAAGAACTGAAAGTAAGGACGTGAACTGACATTTGCACACTGATGTTCACAATTGCTAAAATATGGAACTAGGCCAAATGTCCCATCACAAACAAAATGTGGTATATAGGAAGCGGCTATGGCTCAATCAGTAGGGCTCCCATTTATCATATGGGAGGCCCCGGGTTCGGTTCCTGGGGCCTGCTGTTGAAGGCAAGCCCGCCCGCACGGCGTGGTTAGCTGACCCAGCGAGCACAAGCAGCAAGGGGGGGATAAATGAATAAATAAATAAAATCTTAAAAAAAAAAAAATGTGGTATATACTTAAGATGGAATACTATTCAGCTGTAGAAGGAATGAAATTGGGATGCATAGGACAACATGGATGAACCTTGAGGATATTATGTTAAGTGAAGCAAGCCAGACACAAAAGGACAAATACTCTATGACTGTGCTATTATGAACTAAATATATTGTGTAAACTCACGGAGTTAAGAACAAGAATACAGGTCACCAGAAAATAGAATGAGGTTAGAGAAGGGAAAGCTGAGGGCTAATCTGTGCAGAAGTGGTAAAAAGGTTGCTCATAAATCTTTGGAAATGAATAGAAATGGTGAAAGCACATCATAGTGTTTATAACTAACATGCTAATATATGGGTATGACAGTGGTTGAAAGGGAAAGTCTAAGGCCATGTATATTACTAGAAGAAAAGCTAAAAGATGTAACATGGGTCTATATAGCATAGTGAAGCCTCATGTGAAATCTGAACATGGGTAATATGGCATATTTAAGACTCTTTTTCCTTGAAACTGAGTAAATATATATTAATGTTACAAGATGTTACTATTAGGCAAAAATACAACCAAAGCAAAATATGGACAGTAGTGCGTAGTAATATATTAATAATCTTCCATTAAGGGTAAAAAATATAAAGGAAACATACTAAGTGAAAGAAGCTAGACAAAAGAAACTACATAATATTTGACTCCATCTATACAAAATATAAATACAAATAAGGAAAGGCAGAAACAGAATATCAGCAATGAATGGCAAGGGAAACAGACTGAGAGGTGATTATTAAGGGGTAGCCCCTTTTTTGTTTGTTTTTTGTTTATTATTATCATTATTGGAACAATGAAAATGCTTTAATAATGATTGAACTGATGAATGCACAACTATGTGACTATACTAAACACCACTGATTGTACACTTTGGATGGATTGTACACTTTGAATGGATTGTATGCTTTACTAATATGTATCAATAAAATTGATTTTTAAAAAAGAATGAACAGGGTAACCTTATATATATATATAAATACATATATATTATGGTCTCAATAATATGAACTAAATATAATGAGTAAATTCTATCATTACTAGGAAATAGAGTGTGGGTCGAGAATGGGAGCTGAAGCTCAATGTATGTAGAATTTTTAATAAGGTTTATTGTAAAAGTGTGGAAGTGAATAGAGTTGATGGTAACACATTATAGTGAGTATAACTAACTTTGCTGATTTTTAAATGAGATTGCGGCTGAAAGGGGTAATTTGTGGATGTAAATGTCATTTGAAAGGAAACTAGAAAATAACCTAGGGTATGTAGAACACAGTGATTTTGGTGGTAGATGAAGATTTTGGTTAACAGTATAAATATGAGAATGTTCCTTTACAAAGTGCTAAGAATATGGTGATACATGGGAAAATTACAATTAATTTAACTTATGGATGATAGTTAACAGTAATATTGTAATAGTTTTGCAGCAAGTATATAAAGAAGATATATCAATTCTAAGAGAACTATAGAGGTATATATAGGAGTATGGGATTTTTCCTTTTGGAGTAATGAAAATGTTCTAAAATTGACTGAGGTGATGATGGCACAACTCAGTGATGAAAATGAGAGCCACTGAGTCTAAACTTAGAATGGATTGTACAAAACATGGCACTGTTCAAACAGGGAATCCAGTGGTGGAAGATGGACTGTGCTTAACAGAACAAATATGAGAACATTTTTTCAAGAAATATGACAAACATATAATACTAATAGAGGGTGTTAATAATCAGGTGGGTTGGGGGAAAAACATACCAAATGTAAGCTCTTGGCTATAGTTGGTAGTAATGTTCCGGTAATGCTATTTCATAGTTTGTAACAAATGTTACACAACAATGCACAGTGTTGGTGGTGGGGTGATGTATGGGAGCCCTGTATGATGATATGCATGTTTGCTTTGTAAGTTCATAAATTTCACTATGCTCTTGTTGTTTATGTATGTTCGTGTATGAATTATATACTTCAATAAAATTGTATTAAAATATTACAATATAACTATGCCATATTGGCATATTACACCATCTTTAGAAATCATATTTTTAAGGAGTTTCTTTTTATTTTTTAATTAGAACAGTTGTGGGTTTACAGAAAAATAATCAGAGAGTACAGAGTTTTCGTATACCCCCACCACTACCACTGTTTTCCCTAAAGAGTTTTTAATGACAAGGCAAAATGATCACTATGCAATGTTAAGTAAAAAGTACAGGATACAATCTGCACGTACTGTATGATCTCAATTACAGGTTGTAGAGGGAAAAAGAAAGAAATATGTCAAGTAAAAATATATGTAAGGAGGGGGCGAATGTGGTTCAAATGGTTGGGTGTCCATCTCCCATATGGAGGGACCTGGGTTCGATCCCCGGGACCTCCTGGTAAAATTAAAAAAAAAAAAAAAATATATATATATATATATATATATGTAAGCAAATGGCAAAGTGTTAAAAAATGGTTGCCCCTTCTAGATGGTACAATTGTGGGTGAATTTTTTCCTCCCTGCTTCCTTTTATTTTCTATATATTTCCAAATTTTCTATGATGAAAGTGTGACCTTTTTGTGTAAATAATTTTTTTTTTAGGAGGTACGGGGGTTTGAACCCAGGACCATGTACATGGGAACAGGAGCTCAATCACTGAGCTACATCTACTTCCCTTTGTAAATAATTTTTAAAAGGTAAAAATGAGGTTTGGCTTCCATGATCTCTAAAGTGACTTTTAGCTCTAAAATTCTATAATTTACAACACATCCTTATTACTTCAGTTTTTTTGTTGTTGTTTGTTTTTTACCTTCTGTGAATAGTAGTAGAATGTATTACAAGTTTGCTAATAACAGTGTAGTTTTGACATGTCATTGCCTAAGATTTATAAGTCTTGGGCAAGACATTAACATTGTCTAAGATTGTGATCTTTTACGAAATGTGTTGATGCTGCCAGAAGACTGTTGGGTTAGTAATGCAAGTAGAGGGTAGGAATGTGATACTGGTAAATGTGTCATCACTAGATTTAGAGTAGTATAGAACTCAATCATCTAAGAGACAGTTTTCTTTTGCTGCTACGATAGCACTTCTAATAGTTTCCTCAAGGCAAGATGAGTGCGGTGATTGCCAAAGTCAGCGTTGACTCAGAATGGTAAACAAACAGGTATGGACTTGTGCCTCCAGCCTGCTCACCTGAAGAGGTAGGAGGTCCGCCTCACCTTATCTCCAGCTGAACAGGAGAAAAGAACAGTGAATCAAAACAGTCAAACAAAAATGGGAGCTTACATTTATGGAGGGCTTGCTGTGTGCCAGACACTGTGCTAAGGATTTTACTAAACATCTCTTTTGAGTCTCACAACACTCTATGAGGTAGATACCCTTATTCCCATTTTACAGATGAGAAAACTGACATATCAAGATTAAATGAACTCATCCAGCATGCACAAATAATAATTGGCAGATGCCAATTTGGAGCCAATTCCTATCTTACATCAGAGACCACGCTTCTAACCCTGTCCTGACTTCATAGAACTTACTATCTAGTAGGTAACTGCCAGCACAGAAAATTAAAATAGACACTAGAAAATGTTTAGGAAACTGAAAACACAATGAAGAGGCACCTGTGATAATCATTTTCCCAGTCATTAAAACTCATACAAATATGACTTTGAATGGCTATGTAATATTCTACTATGGTGATTTGGCACAATTTATTTAATCATTTATTTATCATTGAAAACTTAGATTATTTCCAATTTTAAATAATTAGAAATATAAATATTCCTTATAAATAAAATCATAAAGCATATCTTTGTACATAAATCTTTTTTCTTTATCTGTAATTACATCCTTAAGAGTCTGATATCTCTTAATATATATCCTCTAAATAGATCCAAACATGTTTTTACGCCCCCTCCCCCAGATGGTTCTGTCATCTGTCTGTTCACTGTTTGCTCGCCTTCTCCAGGAGGCACCGAGAATCAAACCCAGGACCTTCCACATGGACGGTGAGTGCCCAATAGCCTGAGCCACATCCGCTCTCTGTGGGCTCTGGTATCTGCTGGCTTGTGGCATCTGCTCGTTGCAGCGGGTTGCAGCGTCTAGCTCATTGTAGTGGGTGTGGCATCTGCTTGTCTTCTTTAGAAGGCACTGGGACCCAAACCCGGGACCTCCCAAGTGGTAGTTGGACACCCAACTGGTTGAGCAACATCTGCTTCCCAGATCCTAAATATTTTAAGGGCCTTGTTACATATTGCCAGATTGATTTCCCGAAAAGGTTGTGTCAATTTATATGTCCAGAAGAGTGTGAATTTCATGACAGCCTCTAGTGAGTGTTTTATTTGATTTTATTATTGATATTATTAATAATAAATTAATTTATTAAAATATTTTCTATATTTCAAATCGGTAGTAAATCTACAACATGATTTTGCATGGAGTTCTTTCTTTTGTTCCAGAATTGCAGCTGAGGCCCAAAGTCATAGACAAAAGATGTTAAGAACCCTACCTTCTAAGTTCAGGGAGGCCCCAAGACCCTTCTGGGCTTACTGAGAAATGCTAGGGGACAATCAGCCCTATCACCAATCACCTCTCAAAACCTTCTCACCTTCCCAATCAACAGACGTTTTTTGTTCACTGGTTGGACTTCTGCTTAGCCTGAGTTCTTGCTGATCAGTAAACCCATGTTACTGGAATCGGGAAAAGGAAACTGGAAAGAATTGAAAGATAAGAGTAGGAGGGGGAGCAGAGGAGCAGTTCATTCTACCTGTTTTGCCTTGAATTTTTCCCCATTGATGAAGTCAGTTTTGGTTGAGTGGACACCATGGAAGACAACTGGACTTGAGCAGCCAGACTATCCAAGAAGGCTGCCCACTGGGTCAGGGGAGACCTTAGGAGCACCAAGGGAAGCAGAAGCCAGCACCAAAGGTCAAACTGGAGCTGGATCTCCCCCATCAGGGTGCTGTGCAGTTGGGAGATTCCCTTCTCCTAGAGCTTCCCAAGGGACCCCCTCCCCCAAGCACCCCGGGAACTCCTGCTTCTGGATGGCTGCCTCATGGTGCTCTTGTCAATTAGAGCACAGGGACAACCAACAGAAGTGGGCTGCAAAGGGGAGTTTACCATGAAGAAATGAAGTTTAACCTCCAGGGCCTTTCTCTTGCCCAAGCCTCTTTTGATTTTATTAGAGGATTTCCAAAATTTTATCAATCTTCATATGTTTCAGTTCTCACGAATCTTGGGTCTGCACCTGGCAAGCGGTCACGTTAAGATGACCTCTGTCTTCTACACTTCTTTCTATCCCCAGTGCCAGAGATGCCAAGCAGATGCTCCCTTCTATTCATCCCCCCCCTTCCCATGGAGTCAACAAGGTAATAGTGCAACCCGCATTGAAAGTTAAGGAAGCTTCCCAAAATGTCTTCAAGGGACAGCTACCCAGTGGGAAAGGAAAGTTTGACATAGACCATTTTGGGGAAAAAATACAAAATACTTCATGTTATGTCCCAATGGGTGGACTCAACTAGATTCAAAGGTTATACCAGGGTATACAGCTGCAGTTCTCAACCTGTGTGCCAAGGTGCCCCGGGCACAGCAAACTCACAGGGATGACATGGGGTATTTTAAATTTTGGAGGGAAACAGAGTGATGTCTGTTGGACTCCACTCTAACTACTAGGTAAAGGCCAGTCACAGTTTCCACATTAGATCACACTGCATTCCATTCAATAACATCACATCTTTGCAAAGCTGGGATGTTGATGGTTGCTGTGATAAAAAGCAAGTACCTCCTGAAAAATCAACCTGGGACAGGAATGAGGGAGGAGGCAGTGTCCCCTCTGATTCCAAAGTATGAGGAGTTATGCAGTGCCTAACAGGCACAAACAACCTACTAGTTATTGGTTATACAGGGATGAAATAAAAATAGTATTTTTCTTTCAATTTATGAGAATTTATTTTTTCTAATGGTGCCTTAGTTTCCTAGGACTGCCATAACAAAGTACCACAAGCTGGGTGGCTTAAAACAACAGAAATTTATGTCTCACAGTTCTGGAGGCCAGAAGTCCAAAACTAAGGTGTTGGCAGGGCCATGCTCCCTCTGAAGTCTGTATGGTCCAGGTGGTGGCCAGCAATCCTTGATGGTCCTTGGCTTGTGGCATACCTCAATCTTTGCCTCTGTCACATGGCCATCTTCTCTTTGTGTCCAAATTTCCTCTCCTTATAAGGACACCAGTCATATGGGGGCCACCCTAATCCAGTCTGGCCTCATCTTAACTAACATCTTCAAAGACCCTATTTCCAAAAAGGATCACATTCATGAGTCTGGGGGTTAGGACTTGAACATATCTATTTGGAGGACACAATTCAATCCATAACAAATACCTACTAGGTTTTCAGGTCATTAATACTTACTAAGCTGTTTGGAACTAACTACATAATAAGTGGAACTGTTAGGTAGTTCTTTGGGCCTATCGGTGCTTAGAAAAAATTACTGAGACACTAAAAAAGTGTGAAATGAGAAAGTTTGGGAACCATTGGTATACAATGATGAGTAGGTCTCCCTCTCCCAACAAACGGGAAGTTCCCATCCACAGAGGCAACCACAAACACTAGTTCCTTGTATATCCTAGAGATAATGTATATAATGATAGCTAACATTTCTAAGTGCTTTGTGCTTATTAACTCATTTAATATAACTGATGTAGATGGCTATTATTCTTCTTCTTTTATAGATGAGGACATTGAAGCTAATGAACTACCCAAATGCACACAGAGAATCAATCAATGGCTTCGGGTTGGAGTCTGAAATACATATACTCTATATTGCCTTTGTGCAAAGTTTGGATATTATCTTTAAAATTTTTTCAGTTTGATGGAGAAAAATGCGTTTCCTTTGGTTTTAAGTGAAACATTTTTCCATATGTCTATGGGTCATTTATATTTCTTCTTTCCATGAATTTCCTTAAAAAAAAAAAAAAAATTTTATTTATTTATTCCCTCCCTCAACCCATTGTTTGGAGGCACTGGGAACGGAACCTGGGACCCCCCCCCCCATGGTAGGCAGGCACCCAACTGCTTGAGCCACATCCACTTCCCCATGACTTTCCTTCTAAGTGAATATTCTTAAGCATTTATAATGTCAACATTTTCTAGGGTTGTCTCTGAAAAACTCATGTGTGAATTATTTTGAAGTACCCAATCAGACAGAAGGGGTAACTATTGTGCCAACTAAAATCTCTAAGTTTCTACTTCTCTAAATTTTAGTAGGTCAAATCCATTTTTGAAAGTTACAAGTCTAGTTCCTGGAGAAATAAAACCAATACTCAGATTTTCCCTTATGGCATCTAGATTAAAATATTTATATGAGAACAATAAAAAGAGAAGAATCTCCTCTGATAATCAAATATTGTGAGTGCTACAGAAATCACTTAATGCTACTTGTTTTTCTAATAACCAGTCATTGGGTTTTTCAAAGTATGAAGAAGAAACCAAGGTTAAGTGACTTTTTTTTTTTTTTTTTTTTTTTGGTATAATTTTCACTGTGGTTCACAATTTATCATTGCTGATTTTTTCCCTACACCATGTGGGGATCTTGTTCCATATCCGAGTAAACGGAAAGGATTTGGAATTGGTACTACCAAGGCAGAGATTTAGTAAACCATCAGCCCCACTGAGTTCCAGTGAGAAAGTGAGCCAAAAAAGAATTCAAAGGTTGTTGCCTTGTGTGAAGAATCAAGTCCTGAAGATGAAAACAGTGAAAACAAATTCTCTCCCAAACATTATTGTTAAATTGTCTTAACTCATCTTGTTTTTCATGTGATAATTTCCTTTTATTATATTACTGACTAGTACAGATAATATACTAGCACTAACAACCTGCAGCACTAACAACCAAACATCAGCTGTGACTCAAGAAAAAATTGCTCCATAGAGCATCCTTTTTATAAGCAATCTCTCTTATAATCTAAAGATTGTTGATTGCTTTGTAAAAATAAAATGGCTCCTTTTTCCAAATAAATCTGTCTTTTCCAATCAAGTCCAAAATCTTTAAGAACTAGTGAAATAATGTAGGTCAGAAACTGTAGGTCAGAAATATCTATAGATATTAGGAAAGGAACTATCCAGAACCTAAGAAAATATACTTTGGGGATGGATGTACGAGTAATTTAAAACTCATTTTCTCTTATTAAGGAGAAATAACTAGAATCCACAGTCCAGAACTCTAAGAAGGCTTTAGTACTTTGGAATGAGAAATACTTTAAGGCTAGGGAAAGAAATTAAAATTGTTGTCTCATATAGGACTGTAGGTTTTCTTCCTAACTAAGTTAGTTTTGTTTTTACCCTAGAATTTTGAATTTGAGGAACTGATGGACTAGAGATGAAAGCTTCAATTAAATGCAGAGATAGCCCCTTGGTGTTTATCATCTCAGGCAGGGATTTTTTTTTAAAACAATTTATTGAAGTATATCATTCATACATGGACATAAACTATAAGTGTTCAGTAAACATTGTGAACTTACAAAACAAACATGCATAACATCATGAAACATTTGTTAACATATCATGAAAGAGCATCGTCAAAGTATCACTACTAACTATAGTCCATATCTTTTAAGGATTCATTTATTTACTTTTATCCATTTTTACCCCCCCACCCCATTTTTGCTGTTTCTATGTCCATTCGCTGGGTGACTCTGTGCCCCTTTCCTGCCCTCTCTTCTCATCCTCGTCCTCCTGTCTTCACTGGGATTCGATCCTCGGAACCTCTGATGTGGGAGAGAGGCGTCCTACCACCCGCGCCACCTTAGTTCCTGGTTTTTCGGTGTGTCTCGTCTTGGCTCTCCCTTTTGTCACTCTCCTGTTACGTCATCGTCTTGCTGCGTAGCTCACGGGGCCTGGCGGCGCACCTGCAGATGGGGCCTGGTGGCCTACGCACATTCTATATATATTTTTTCTTTTTACCAGAGGTTCTGGAGATTGCACTCCCTCCATATGGGAGACAGATGCCCAGCCATTTGAGCCACATCCGTCCCCCTGTTATATCTCTTAAGGCTGACCAGAGATACCTAGAGTTACAGTCTTTTCCCATACAGGATGGTCATATAATAAATCAGGCTTAGTTTATCACCAGCATTCCAAAAACCAGACCTAGGGAGCAAAACTAGGTCTGGGGACACATGCATGGTTTCTAATATAGCGAATGTTTAGCCTACCCTGATTATCACAAAATCAGGGCAGCGAGAATATTCGCGTGATTTTTTTTTTTAATTGGGGTTGTTAATGGTCTTGATAAGCAGAGGTTCAGAAATAAAGGCTTAAGTCCTTAAAAGGGATTTGGTTGCTCTGGCCCGATCTTCTCAAATATCTTTTCCAGAGATCACCTGAACTTTGTTGGGTAGATTTTTTGCATGTTTCTCTTCTGGGCCTTTGAAGTTTATACTAAATAAATGTAAAGAAATAACTGTTGCAACTGTTTCTTCAGAATAATGTCACAGCTGAAACAAAACAGAGATAATAAGAGAACATGTGTAAATACTCTTATGCAAATGCATTTGGTGGTTTGATTTCCTTCACTCTGGAATATAAATACAGAATATGCTGATATTGATGTGGTTGCCTATGCCTTATCCAGTAAATTTACTCTGAACTCTATACAGTATTTAGTCCAGAACGGACTATAGCAGAACAAGTCAACAAACAGCAGAGGGAGCTAGTGGTGTGTTTTTGCAAACAACATTTGTATGACTTCAAGGGTCCACACAATTTCTTGGCAGGCTGTGTCCACAGAGAAAAAAGTATGAATTCTTAATCAAGCTACTCGCAAACTGAAACGTTTTCTTTAAAAAAAAAAAAAAAAAAAAAAATTATTTATTACTATTTTTATTTTAAAAGAAACTTTAGATTACATAAATGTTACATTGAAAATTTAGGGCAGAATTAGAGAAGGCAATTACCAAATTCATCTGGAAGGGTAAGTGCACCCAAATAGCCAATAGTATTCTAAAAAAGAAGAGCAATGTGGGAGGAATTTCACTGCCTGACCTTGAAACATATTACAAAGCTACAGTGGTCAAAACAGCATGGTACTGGCATGAAGACAGACATATTGATCAGTGGAATAGAATTGAGAATCCAGAAATAAACCCTCACCTATACAGTCAACTGGTTTTTGACAAACCTACCAAGCCCACGCTGATGGGAAAAAACAGTCTCTTCAACAAATGGTGTTGGGAGAACTGGATATCTATAACCAAAAGAATGAAAGAGGACCCCTATCTCACCCCCTATACAAGAATCAACTCAAAATGGATCAAAGATCTAAATATAAAAGCCAGGACCATAAAACTACTAGAAGAAAATGTAGGGAAACATCTTCAAGACCTTGTAGTAGGTGGTGGTTTCTTGGACTTCACACCCAAAGCACGTGCAACAAAAGAAAAAGTAGATAAATGGGACCTCCTCAAAATTAAACACTTTTGCACCTCACAGGACTTTGTCAGAAGGGTGAAAAGGCAGCCGACTCAATGGGAAAAAATATTTGGAAATCACATATCTGATAAGGGTTTAATATCCAGGATATATAAAGAGATGTTACAACTCAACAATAAAAAGACAAATGACCCAATTAAAAAATGGGCCAAAGACTTGAATAGACATTTCTCCAAAGAAGAAATACAAATGGCAAAAAAACACATGAAGAAATGCTCAACATCACTCATGATTAGGGAAATGCAAATCAAAACTACAATGAGATATCATTTCACACCTATCAGAATGGCCACTATTAAAAAGACAGAGAACTACAAGTGTTGGCGAGGATGTGGAGAGATAGGAACACTTCTTCACTGTTGGTGGGAATGCAGGATGGTACAACCACTATGGAGGACTGTTTGGCAGTTCCTAAAGAAGTTGAATATAGACTTGCCACGTGACCCTGCAATACCACTACTGGGTATATACCCAGAAGAACTGAGAGCAGTGACACGAACAGACATCTGCACACCAATGTTCATAGCCACATTATTCATCATTGCCAAAAGTTGGAAACAACCCAGGTGTCCATCAACAAATGAATGGATAAACAAACTGTGGTCTATTCACACGATGGAATATTATGCAGCAGTAAGAAGAAATGAAGTCATAAAGCATATGGCAACATGGATGAATCTGGAGGACATTATGTTGAGTGAAGCAAGCCAGACACAAAAGGACAAATACTGTATGAATGCATTACTATGAACCAAATATATTGTGTAATATATTGTTTGACTCACACACACACACAAAAACAAAAAGACAAACAAAAAACAAAACAACAAAAAAATTTACATGTATCCATTACATTTAATTGAGAAATGTATATATTTATTCATCTGTGTTTACTTTTTAGTTTTTTATTGTTTATGTTTTCAATTATTAAATGTACAAAATAAAGTTAAAAAAAAAAAAAAGAAAATATAGGGGATTCCCATATACCTCAACCTTCCCCCTCCCACACTTTTCCCCATTAACAACATCTTTCATTAGTTTGGTACATTTGTTACAATTGATGAACACATATTGAAGTATTGTGGAATGTTTTCTTTTAATTATTTCTTTTTATGTCTACATTTTTCAGGAAGGTGTGGAGGAACCTACATAGTCACTTAGAAACAAATATTTTGTAGATTTTTATGTTAAGGAAAATCTGCATTATGTGCTCATACACACATACCCACACCAGGCAATTGTCAATGGACCCTTGAATGGCATGGCTTATTCTTTTTTGAACTATTATGGGCACCTAGTATTTATTCATTCCATAGTAAGTCAACAAAAACATACTGAGCAGCACTAAGTTCCATGTATATATTGAGCATCATTTTGCATACACTGAATGGTTAAAATTGAAGCTTGTATGTATGCAAAATCCATGGGGAGTCTCTACATCAATTTACCACAAGTTTTTATAGAACGATAATAGAAAGCAGATAGATTACCTGATTCAGTTATTATGTTCTATGGGACATTACTATTTACGTTGATCAAGTTGAGATTTGTAGTGCTTCCAGATTTAGAAGAATTTAGAACGTTGGAGAAAGAAGCCTAGTTAAGTCTACAGAAAGAACATGGTTTTGCTTCACATGATTTTTTCTTCCTTTTAAAGAAATCTGTGCGGACATGGTCAGGAGAGCTAATTGGGGCAGTCTTTGTGAAGAGGTAGGTTTGAGCTTTGTTGAAAGATAAATAGGATGAAAGCATTGCAGGGGTTAGGGATGATGTTACAGGTGAGGACAGAAGGCAGAGCATGTGCCTGGTGTCTGGGACAGTGGGGCGAGCCTGGCTGAAGCAGAATATTACTTTTATAGTCAACAAAAAAAGAGTTTTTGGCAAATGACACATCCCCTCCCACTAGACTGAATGTGACAGACAATGCTATTCCAAATCGATGAGTTCTCTGATGCAGCAGTTCTCAAGTTGTTGGTTTTGGAACCCTTCTCCACTTGTAAAAATGACTGACAAGGAACTCACCAATAGTGGAGAGCCCCTCTCTCAGCCATGAAGTCGTGTTTTGTGGCCTCTGGCTAGGGGTTAGTGAGGTCAGGCAAGTGGCTCATCAAAGCACTACATTTTAACTCCCAGAGCCAAATTCCTAAGGGCCCACCCCACTCCAAATATGCCCCATTTTAACTTGCCTAATTTCATTTGTAATGACTCTATTTCCAAGTAAGGACACACTCTGAGGTACCGGGGGTTAAGACTTCAACATATCTTTTTGGGGGACACAAGTCAACTCTCAACACCCGGTCTGTCCAAATGCAATCTAGTCATCCCCATGAGTTCATGCAGTCACAGTGCATGGTTCCTTTTGAAGGGGCAGCGACAGAGTCAGAATTGTATCTTCAGACAATGCTCATCACCCCAACCCTACCCCAAATGAGCTTCCTCCTTTTACCTGCTCCCCACAGACACCCAGGGACTTTTCACAGCAGACACAATGCCACTATCATCCTTTAAGGATTGGCAAGCAGCATTCGGCTATGGTTCTTCTACACAACCAGAAGACGGTTTGGGTTTCCATCTCTTTGATGTCACCTGAAAGGCCTTAGTAGACCTGCTTGAGAAGGAAATGTCAGGACAATACCAACCCTGCCTTTTGCCCCCATCTCTTCAGAACCCTCCTTATACACGGCACTCACCAAAGTTCCAGCCTTCGGATTCCTGCCTGCTCCACCCATTAACACCAACTCTCACAACAGTACCTTTTCAGTCTTGTCACGGAGGCTCCCTCAATTTCAGCGGCACCAGGTTTACAATTCATTCCGTTTTCCAGGCCAGGCTGTCCCCTATCCTTCATGCAATAGCATCATGCACTTGAATCACACCAAACTCCATCTCCAATAGCAATTTCTTAGACTTGAATCTCCTGCCACAGCACAACACAGGTCTGGAGGGGTTCCTATATCATGCAGGTTCATTTAAAGCCTTTGAAATTTTGAAACTAACTCATGCCTTCAGGTTGTTGGGTGGGTAGAGAATAGAGGACTTACTGTTGGGGACGGGGTGTGGCTCAAATGGTTGGGTGTCCTTCTCCCGGAGTGACCTGGGTTCGATCCCTGGGATCACCTGTTAAAAAAAAAAAAAAAAAAAAAAGAGAGAGGACTTATTGTTAGTCTTAGGTGTTTCTTTGGGAAAAAAAATTTGAGGTCTTTAGCACAATCTCATATATATATACATTTTTGGATGAGGTGAATGGCTCTAATCACACGGCTAGACAGGTGCAATGTTGTAATAAGTACAGGCAGACTGGAGCGGCTGGATCTTGGCAATCACCAGGTATTCCTCAGTGGTTGAGCACTGGCTTCCTGCATACGAGGTCCCAGGTTCAATGCCCTGACCCAACCCCACTGGCAGTTCTGATAGGTTTTGCCTTTAACTTGGGGACCAAGACCTTTTGTTACTAGGGTGGGACTGCAGCAATGATATCCACCAGGCAGGGCTGTGCTGAAAGGCCGTATTTGGCAGCTGTCCTGGTTTTCACCTTATTTAAATCAGTGTCTTTGCCCTGTTCATGGGCTTCAATCAGTTGTTTAATAACATCTCTTATGGTCAGCATCAGCAGCTCAACAGGGCTGAGATCTCCTTTCAGCCTCTGCCTCATTTCTGCATGGTGGAAGCAGCAGCCAACTCGGACGATGTAGCTACCAAATCAGACCTCATAAAATTTTAATTGGATGGATGCGTTATAATACTGAGCTTTATAACGAAGGGTGGAGTGTTGTAACTGGTTATAGTTTAAAAGCATTGTACTTAGAGAGTTGCCAGGTTTTAACATATCATAAATGGAAAGCAAAAAGGAGAAGGCTCAGGGTTTCATACGTAGCAGAGCGGCTCCCTCGCTGCAATCTATTGAAAGTCAGCCCTTGACACAAGGGTTTGTAAAAAAGGAAAAAAGGAAAAAAAAAAAAAAAAGAAGGAATGGGGGGCGGGGTGTGGAGAGAGAGAGAGGAAGGGAGAAAGAAAGGAAGAAAGGGTTCTGGAATTATGGTGTTGTAGAGTTTAACAGCATGATGAAAGTTCTGATTGTATATTCTGAAATTAAGCTGTTTCAAAAATAAATTTTAAGATGGTAATTAGTAAGAACAGGAGGGATAAGGCCACTCTAACTACTTCTGACAATTACTATGATATATACACACATCAAAACGGTGACATACATTAATCAAATATTTAATATTTGATACTTCCAAATATTAATGCTTCGCAGACATATCCTATGTGCACAAATATATATTCTACGAAAAAGTGTTTTAAGGAGAGATATTTTCCCTTTTGTTGCTATCATGTTTTCATTTCTGGGGAAATATATAAGGCTCCTATAAGTTTGATACCATAATATTTCTGGTGCCACACCAGAAAGTTTCAGAGTTTTGGGTTATAAGATCCCTTCATGTTTTGCAGATCAATTGTATTTAAAATACAAGGGAATTATTCTTATTAATAGTGTTCCCATTTAATTTGGTCTTAGATGCCTACTCAAAAGGAGATTTTATTCTTCTGATTTTCTCAAGTAAAATAGATTAGTCCCTCACTCTGTTGCAGAATTCATCTTTTAAAAAGATATTTATTTATTTATCCTCCCCCCTGCCCCTTATTGTTTTGCACTCGCTGTCTGCTCTCTGTGTCCATTCGCTGTATGTTCTTCTGTGTCTGCTTGTCTTCTCTTTAGGTGGCATTGGGAACTGATCCTGGGACCTTCCAGAGTGGGAGAGGCACTCAATCTCTTGTGACACCTCAGCTCCCAGGTCTGCCGTGTCTCATATTGTCTTTCCACCGTGTTTCTCTGTTGCGTCATCTTGCTGTGCCAGCTCTCTGTGTGGCGGGCCAGCACTCCTGTGCAGGCCAGGACTCCTGCACGGGCCAGCATTCCTGTTGTGGGCCAGCAAACCGCGTGGCCAGCTCTCCACATGGGCCAGCTTGCCTTCACCAGGAGACCCTGGGAATTGAACCCGGGACCTCCTATATGGTAGATGGGAGCCCAATCACTTGAGCCACATCCACTTCCCCACAATTCATTTTTATTCCTTGTCATGGCATATATATATACATATATATATATATATATATGTTATTATAGCAGTTGTAGATTTACAGAAAAATCATGCAATAAGTACAGAGTTTTCCCATCCTCACACTGTTTTTCCTATTAACATTTTGCATTAGTGTGGTACTTTGGTTACCATTGATGAAACAATATTATATACTTCTGCTATTAACTTTAATCCATTATTTACATTAGGGTTTACAGTCTTTCTATTATATAGTCTATGGTTGTTGTTGTTTTGTTTTTTTTTTTAAAGATTTTATTTATTTATTCATCCATCCCCCCCCGCTGCTTGTGCTCGCCGGGCCAGCCAACCATGCCGTGCGGGCGGGCCCGCCCCCACCAGGAGGCCCCGGGAACCGAACCCGGGGCCTCCCATATGGTAAACGGGAGCCCCACTGACTGAGCCACAGCCGCTTCCCAAGGTTGTTGTTTTTTGTGGTAACTTATATACAGTGTAAATTTCCCTTTTTAACCTTTTCCAATATATAATCCAGTGGTGTTAATTACATTCACAAAGTTATGGCTCCATCACCTCATCTAAACCTCTTCCATCACTCCAAAAGGAAACTCTCAACCAATTAAACATTAACACCCCATTTACCTCCCCTATCTGGCCCTTGGTAACCTGTATTCCAGTTTCTGATTTTATGAATTTGCATATTTGGCTTATTTCATATAAGCAAGCTCATACAATATTTGTCCTTTTGTGTCTGGCTTATTTCATTCAACGTGATGTCTTCAAGGTTCATCCATGTTATAGTATGCATCTGAACTTCATTCCTTTTTATGGGTGATATCCCATTATTTGGATATACCACATTTTGTTTATCCATTCATTGGTTGATGGACACTTGGGTTGCTTCCATCTTTTGGCAACTGTGAATAATACTGCTATGAACATTTGTGTGCAAATAGCTGTTCAAGTCCCTGCTTTAAATTCTTTTCGTAATAAGTGGGATTGCCAGGTCATATGGTAATTATATAGTTAATTTTCTGAGGCATCACCAAAGTGTTTTCCACCTTAGTGGCACCATTTTACATTCCCACCAACAATGTGTTCCTATTTCTCCACATCCTCTCCAACACATTTTTTAAAAAAAAATTTATTGTAGTCATTGTAGTGGCTGTGAGATGGTTTCTCATTATGGTTTTGATTTGCATTTCCCTGATGGCTAAAGACATTGAGTATCTTTTCATGTGTTTATTTGCCATTTGTATATCTTCTGTGGAGGAATGTCTATTCAAGTCTTTTTCCATTTTTCAATTGAGTTGTTGTCTTTTTGTTGTTGAGTTGTAGGAGTTCCTTATATATTTTGGATATTAAACTCTCATCAGATATATGGTTTCCAAATATTTTCTCCCATTCTGTAGGTTGTCTTTTTACTTTTCTGATAAAGTCCTTTGATGTATAAAAGTTTTTCATTCTGATTAAGTCCTGTTTATCTATTTTTTCTTTCATTGCTTCTGCTTTTGTTGTAAAGTCTAAGAAACCACTGCCTAACACAAGGTTCTGAAAGTGTTTGCCTATGATTTCTTCTAAGAGTTTTATGGTTTTCATTCTTATATTTAGGTCTTTGATCCATTTTGAGTTACTTTTGTATTTTGAGATAGGGGTCTACCTTCATTCTTTTACATTCTTTTACATTTGGCTACCCAGTTCTCCCAAGCACCATTTGTTGAGAACACTATTCTTTCTCTAGACTTGTCAAAGATTGACTGGTCAAAGGTGTAAAGATTTATTTCTAAACTCATGATTTGATTAATTGGTCTATATGTCTGTCTTTGTACTAGTACCACACTATTTTGATTACTGTGACTTTTTTTTTCTATCTGGTTGCGTGATCGTGTTTTTGGTGTGCCTCTCCACGCCACGTGGGGGCCTGTGCCTCTCTGTGCTGTGCAGGTCTGGGATGCCTTTTTTCTTTCTTTCTTTTTTTTACCAGGATGTCCGGAGGGATCAAATCCAGGTCCTTCATATGGTAAATGGGAGCTCAATTGCCTGAGCGTTAGCCCCTTCCCTACTGTGACTTTTTAACAAGTTTGAAAATCAGGAAGTGTGAATCCTCCAACTTTATTCTTTTTCAAGATGGTTTTGGCTGTTGGAATTTTGATTGGAATTGTGTATAGCTGTATATTGCTTTGGTTGGAATTGACATCTTAATATTTATTCTTCTAATCAATGAACACAGACTGTCTTCCCTCCATTTATTTAGGTCTTTAATTTTTTTCAGGAATGTTTTGTAGTTTTCCATGTATAAGTCCTTTACATCTTTGGTAAAATTTGTTTCTAGATATCTGATTCTTTTAGTTGCTATTGTAAATGGAGTTTTTTCTCTTGATTTATTTTTTATATTATTTATTACATGTGTATAGATACCACTGATTTTTGCATGTTCATCTTGTACCCCACCACTTTGCTGAATTTATTTCTTAGCTCCAGCCCAATGCTGAATGACAGTGTTGACAGTGGGCATCCTTGTCTTATTGCTGAAATAGGGAGACAGCTTTCAGTATTTCACCATTGTGTTTGATGTTAGCGGTGGATGTTTTATCAGGAAGAGATGCTGAGTTTTGTCAAATGCCTTATCTGCATCAATTGAGATTTTTTTTTTTTTTTTTTTGCCCCTCATTCTATTAGTGTAGTGTATTATATTGTTTGAATTTCTTAGGTTAAACCATGCTTGCATAACTGAGATAATTCCCACCTGGACATGATATATAATTATTTTAATGTGCTTGTGGATTTGGTGTGCTAGTGTTTCGTTGAGGCTTTCTGCATTATATTCATGAGGTATATTGGTCTGTAATTTTCTTTTTTGTATGATATCTTTATCTGACTTTGGTATTAGGGTGAAGAATAAATTGGGAAGTGTTCTCTCTCTTCAATTTTTTGGAAGAGTTTGACCAGTATTGGTGGTAATTCTTCTTTTAATGTCTGGTAGATTTCATCAGTGAAGCCATCTCATCCAGGGCATTCCTTTGTTAGGATTCAATCTCTCTACTTGTTATTGGTCTGTTGAGATACTCTCTTTCTTCTTGAATCAGTGTAGGTAGTTTATGTGCTTCTAGGAATTAGTTGACTTCATTTAGGTTATCTAATTTGTTGGCATGCAATTGTTGATAGTACCCTCTTATAATCCTTTTTATTTCTTTGAGGTTGGTAGTAATGCCACCCCCACCCCCCATTCCTGAATTTTATTTGCATCTTCTCTTTTTTTCTGTCTGGCTAGCTAGTTAAGTTGTCTCAAAAGATTTCCTGATTTTCCTTGTGTTAAATTCCATATATTTGTAGATTTTCCAGTTCTCCCTGTTATTGATTCTTAGTTTCATTCCATTGTGGTCAGAGAAGATACTTTGTATAATTTAATCTTTTAAAATTGATTGAGACTCATTTTGTGACCTAACATGTGGCCCATCCTGGAGAATGATCCATGTGCACCTGAGAAAAATATGTACTCTGCTGTGCTTGGGGTGCAGTGTTCTGCATATTTCTGTTAGGTCTAGTTCATTTATAATATGGCTCAAGTTCTCTGTTTCCTTATTGACTATCAAGATGTTCTATCCATTGAAGAAAATGGTGTATTGAAGTCTCCATCTATTATTGTAGGAATGTCTATTTTGCCTTTCAGTTTTGTTAATGTTTGCCTCATGTATTTAGGGGCACTATGGTTAGATGCATAAATGCTTATGATTATTTCCTCTTGCTGGATTGACCCTTTTTATTAATACATAGTGTCCTTCTTTGTCTCTTGTAACAGTTATGACTTAAAGTCTATTTGTCTAATATTAGAATAGCTATTCCAGCTCTCTTTTGGTTACGATTTGCATGGAATATTTTTTCCATTCTTTGACTTTCCTATTTATTTCTTTGGGTTTAAGGTGGGTCTCTTGTAAACCTGGAATGCTTTTTTATCCATTCTGCCAATCTGTGTCTTCTGACTGCAGAGTGTGGTGATTTGGAACTATATATTCCAGAAAAACATATTCTTAAAGTTAACCCATTCCTGGGGGTGTGAACCCATTGTTAAGTAGGACCTTTACATGAGGTTACTTCAGTTATGGTGTAGTCCACCTCAATTAGGATGGTCCTTAATTCTATTAAGAGTCCTTTATAAGAGAATGAAATTCAGACAAAGAGAGAGAAAGCCACAGATGAAGCAGTCAGAGCTGAACCTCAGAGGAACCTGGAAGAGAAGGGAGAGACCAGGAGATGCCACCATGTGCCTTGCTGTGGCAGTCTGAAGCTTTTGTGGACCCCAGAAAATCATATCCTTAGGGCTAATCCATTCCTGTGCATGTAAACCTATTCTAGGTGGGACCTTTAGATTTTTACTTCAGTTAAAGGCCTTTGATTATATTGTGTGACCCAGGGTGAGTCTTAATCCTCTTACTGGAGGCCTTTATAAATGGAGGAATAAAAAGCTGCAGACACAGAAGAGCTGCAGAGACAGAGAGGAACCTAGAAGCTGAAA
This sequence comes from Tolypeutes matacus, assembly GCA_026826555.1. NCBI lineage: Eukaryota > Metazoa > Chordata > Mammalia > Cingulata > Chlamyphoridae > Tolypeutes > Tolypeutes matacus. Next base: position 25,261,343 of record JAKSZT010054335.1, read on the forward strand.
GAAAAGGCACCAAGAGCCAGAATGGAACACAGAAGTTGAGAAGAAGCCACTTTAGTCAGAAGCTGAACGCAACAAGGTCCAGAGAAGAGGGGAAAGATGAGCGGATGATGCTATATGCCTGATCATCCGTAGTTGCAGATCAGAGAGAAAGGATCTCTTGATGATGCCTTGATCTGGACACTTTCATGGCCTCAGAACCATAAGCTTTTTTTTTTTTTTTTTTTTAAAGATTTTATTTATTTATTCATTTATCCCCCCCTTGCTGCCCGCGCTCGCCGGGTCAGCCAACCACGCCATGCGGGCAGGCCCGCCCTCACCAGGAGGCCCGGGGAACCGAACCCGGGGCCTCCCATATGGTAAACGGGAGCCCCACTGATTGAGCCACAGCTGCTTCCCAGAACCATAAGCTTTTTTTTATTTTTTTATTTTTTATTTTTTATTTTTTTTTAGATTTTATTTATTTATTCATTTATCCCCCCCTTGCTGCTTGTGCTCGCTGGGTCAGCTAACCACGCCGTGCGGGCGGGCTTGCCTTCACCAGGAGGCCCCGGGAACCGAACCCGGGGCCTCCCATATGGTAAACGGGAGCCCTACTGATTTGAGCCACAGCCGCTTCCCAGAACCATAAGCTTTTAATCTAATAAATTCCCATTGTAAAACCCAGCCCATTTCTGGTATATTGCTCCCAGAGGCTTTTAGCAAACAAAAACACTTGCCATGTGACAAACTAAGGCCCAAGGCTCACCATCAGACAGGCCCAGAATACCACAGTCCTTGGGAGAAATCATCACCTTGATGATGCCTTGATTCTGACTTTCATTTAGCCTCAAAATCATAAGCTAATAAATTCCCCTTGTTTAAGTTGAAGCATTTCATGGTATTTTCTTGAGCAGCCTAGGAAACTAAAATGGGGATTTAATTTATTTACATTCAGTATAATTACTAAGGGAGCCATCTTGTCCTTTGTTTCTTATATATCTTATATATTTTTGTCCTTCTTTTCCTTTATTGCAGCCTTCTTTTGGGTATAGTTCATCTTTTGTGATATAACTGACTGATCTCTTTCTCATTTCTGTTTCTGTATATATTTTAAATACATTCTTTGTGGTTACCCTGGGGATTGTATTAAACAACCTAAGCCTGTAATGTAATAGTTCAAAAAGACACCAACTTAACTTCAATTGCATACACCATCTCTGTTCCTATACCTGTTTCCCCTCTTTATGTTGTTTTTGTCACACAACTCTATTTTCCATGTCCATTACATGGAAATATGATACTTATTCAATTGTATTCTAAACCATACAAGAAATAAAGAGTAGACTTACATACTAAAGATACTATACTGCTGGGTTTTTTAAACAAATGAATTTTATTGATATATATTAATAAAACATATAATTCATCCAAAGTGTACAACCAGTGGTGTTTGATATAATCACATAGTTGTGCATTCATGACTTCAATCATTATTAGAACATTTTCATTATTTCAATAATAACAATAAACAAAAAACAGACAAACAAGAAAATTCTTCACCTCTCAATCTCTCTAGGTTTCCTCTGCCATACACAGTTGCTATTTCTGGCTATTCTTGCACAATTATTTATTTTTAAGCAGTTTTACTGAGATATATTCACATACCATATGATCTCTCCAAAGTGTCTAATAAACAGCTTTTAATGTAATTCCAATGTTGTGCATTCATCACCATAAAATTTTTTAAACTCAACTTAATTACTCCAAAAAGAACTCCATATTCCTTAGCAGTCATGTGTCAATCTCTCTATCCTTCTCCACCCTTACATAACCACTAATCTAGTTTTGTCTTTATAAGTTGATTTACGTTTACATTTTATATAATTGGGATCATAAAATATGTAATACTGTGTCTGGTTTCTTTCACTTAGCATAATGGTTTATTTTGGTCTGATATTAACATCTTGTAGTATTAACATGAATTAGTTCAGTTTCAAAGAAAAATGGTCTTATATATGCAATTTTACCCATATTCATATTTTACGTGCGGTTTTACTGTTATACATTCCCATGTTGCATTTTTTAGCTTTCCTTTTAGTAATATACATGATCTTAGACTTTCCCTTTCAACCACAGTCATATCCATATAATAGTACTGCTAGTTAAAAACATTATGTTGTGCTTTCACCTTTTCTATTCATTTCCAAAGATTAACACACAGCCTCTTTACCAATAGTGCACAAGTTAAACCTCAGCTTTCTATTCTCTAACCTCATTCTATTTTCTGGTGACCCATATTCAAGTGGTTAACTCCACGAGATTACACAATTTATTTAGTTCATAGTAGCACAATCATACATATTTGTCCTTTTGTGTCTGGCTTGCTTCACTCAACATAATGTCCTCCAGATTCATCCATGTTGTCATGTGCTTCATGACTTCATTTCTTCTTACAGCTGCATAATATTCCATTGTGTGTATACACCACAATTTATCCACGGACACCTGTGTTGTTTCCATCTTTTGGCAATTATAAGTAATGCTGCTATGAACACTGGTGTGCAGATGTCTGTTCGTGTCACTGCTCTCAGTTATTTGGGTATATACCCAATAGTGGTATTGCTGGTCATGTAGCAAATCTATTTCCAACTTCTTTAGGGACTGCTAAACAGTGCCCTCCACAGTGGCTGTACCATTCTCATTCCCACCAACAGTGAATGTGTTCTTATCTCTCCACATCCAACAACACTTTATCTTTTTAATAGTGGCCATTCTAATAGGTGTGAAATGATATCTCATTGTAGCTTTTATTTGCATTTCCCTAATTGCTAGTGATATTGAACATTTTTATGTGTTTTTCTGCTATTTGTATTTCTTCTTTGGACAAATGTCTATTCAAGTCTTTGGCCCATTTTTAAATCAGGTCATTTGTCTTTTTATTGCTGAGTTGTATAGTCACTTTATAAATCATGGATATTAAACCCTTATCGGATATAATTTCCAAATATTTTCTCCCATTGAGTTGGCTTCCTTTTCATCCTTTTGACAAAGTACTGTGAGGTGCAAAAGTGTTTAATTTTGAGGAGGTCCCATTTATCTATTTTTTGTTGTTGTTGCTCATGCTTTGAATGTAAGGTCCAAGAAACCACCACCTACCACAAGGTCTTTATGATGTGTCCCTACATTTTCTTCCAGTAGTTTTATGGTCCTGGCTTTTATATTTAGGTCTTTGACTGATATTGAGTTGATTCTTGCATAGGGAGTGAGATAGAAGTTCTCTTTCATTCTGTTGGTTATGGATATCCAGTTCTCTCAGCACGATATGTTGAAGAGACTGTTTTGTTCCTTAACATGGCTTTGGTAGGTTTGCTGAAAACCAGTTGCTCTAGAGGTAAGGGTTTATTTCTGGACTCTCAATTCTATTCCACTGATTGATGTATCTAACTTTATAACAATACCATGCTGTTCTGACCACTGTAGTTTTGTAATATGTTTCAAGGTCAGGCAATGAAAGTCTTTCCACACTGTTCTTCTTTTTTTAGAATGCTTTTGACTATTTGGGTGCACTTTCCCTTCCAAATGAATTTGGTAATTGCCTTTTCTATTTCAGTAAAGAAGACTGTTGAAATTTTGATTGTTATTGCATTGAATCTATAAATCAGTTTGGGTAGGATTGACATCTTCTGATATTTAGTCTTCCAATCCATGAACACGGAATGTCTTTCTATTTGTTTAGGTCTTCACTGATTTCTTTTAACCTTGTTTGGTAATTTTCTTTTCTTTAAATTTAAAATTGACTTAATTTTTTTCTTTTTGGTGTACAGTTCTATGAGTTGCCCTCTCCCCTGCCCCGCCCCGCTCCCACTGCTTGCTGTCTGTATCCATTCACTCGGTGATCTTCTGTGTCTGTTTCTTGCCTTCTCTTCTCATTTTTCTCCTACAGGCTTCACCGGGATTCAATCCCAGAGACCTCCGATGTGGGAGAGAGGCACCTTGTCACTTGCGCCACCTCAGTTCCTGGTTTCTGGTGCATCTTGCTTTGGCTGTCCTGTGCATCTCTCTTTTGTTGCATCACCATCTTGCTGCATGACTTGGCTTGCTGCATACGGGCCTGGCTTGCCTCGCATCTGTGTGGGCCTGTGGCTTGCTGTGCATGGGCCCAGCTCGCCTTTTTTCAAAATTTATTTTACTGGGAGGTCCCGGGGATCGAACCCTGGTCCCTCCATATGGTAGATGGATGCCCAACTTCTTGAGCCACATCCGCTTCCCTGTTTGGGTGTTTTCTGCATATAGGTCCTGTATTTCTTTGGTTAAATTGACTCCTATGTATTTGAGTCTTTTTGTTGCTATTGTAAATAGAATTGTTTCCCTGATTTCCTCCTCAGATTGTTCAATACTAGTGTACAGAAACATTACTGAGTTTTGCGTGTTAATCTTGTATTCTGCCACTTTGCTGAAATTGTTTATTAGCTCAAGTAGCTTTGTTGTAGACATTTCAGAATTTTCTAAATATAGGGTCATGTCATCCATGAATAGTGAGAGTTTTACTTCCTCTTTTCCTATTTAGATGCCTTTTATTTTTTCTTGCTTAATTGCTCTCGCTAGAATTTCAAGCACAGTGTTGAATAACAATGGTCAGTGGGCATCCTTGCCTTGTTCTTGATCTTAGAGGGAAAGTTTTCAATCTTTCCCCAGAGTACGATGTTTGCTGTAGGTTTTTCACATATGCCCTTTATCACATTGAGGAGTTTTCCTTCTATTTCTATCTTTTGAAGTGTTTTTTTAAATCAAGAACAGATTCTGGATTTTTCGAATTCCTTTTCTGCATTGGTCAAGATGATCATGTGTTTTTTTTCCTTCAACTTGTTAATGTGGTGTATTACATTAATTGATATTCTTATATTGAACCACCCTTGCATACCAGGAATAAATCCCATTTGGTCGTGGTAGATAAATCTTTGATATTCTGTTGGAGTTGATTCGCAAGTATTTTGTTGAGAATTTTTGCATCTATGTTCATTAGAGAGATTGGTCTGTAATTTTCTTTTCTTGTAGTATCTTTATCTGGCTTTGGTATTAGGGTGATGCTGGCTTCATAAAATGTATTGGGTAATTTTCCCTCCTCTTCAATTTTTTTGGAAAAGTTTAAACAGGACTGGTGTTAATTGTTCTTGCAATCCTTGGTAGAATTCACTTGTGAAGCCATCTAGTCCTGGACTTTTCTTTGTTGGGAGATTTTGGATGACAGATTCAATCTCTTTAAATGTGATTGGTTTGTTAAGGTCTTGTATTTCCTGTAGCGCCAGTGTAGGTTGTTTGTGCATTTCTAGGAATTTGTCCATTTAATTTAGGTTGCGTAGTTTGTTGGCACACAGATTCTCATAATATTCTCTTATGATCCTTTTTCCGTGTGGTCAGTTGTAACTTCCCCTCTTTCATTTCCGATTATATTTGTGCCTTTTCTTTGTTAGTATAACTAAGGGTTTGTCAATTTTATTGATCTCAAAGAAGCAACTTTTGGTTTTGTTGATTTTCTTTATCTATTTTTTTCAATTTCATTTATTTCCACTCTAATCTTTATTTATTTCTTTCCTTCTGCTAGCTTTGGGAATGGCTTGCTGTTCTTTTTCTAGTTTCTCCAGCTGTTCATGTATACATTTATTTTAGCTTTTTCTTTTTAAATATAGGTGTTTAGGGCTATAAATTTCCCTCTCAGCACTGCCTTCGCTGTATTCCATAAGTTTTGATTAGTTGTGTTCTCGTTTTCATTTGTCTCAAAATATTTACTAATTTTACTTGCAATCTCTTCTTTGACCTGATGATTATTTAGGAGTGGGTTGCAGACCTGCTTCCAAGGGCCTTGGGGTGGGAGGCTGTAAAGGCCAGAAAAAGCCTCTCATTTATTTTTAATTTCCTTATGTGCACTTCCACCAGTATATGGCGCCCTTTGGCAGCCCTCTCAGTTCAAAGCCTGGTCAGGGTGTTTGTTGCAACACTGATGAGATCAACAGGATATAGGATCCTGCCTGGAGGCTAAGAGTCTCATAATTCAAACTTCCTCAGAGGCAGTTCTCCAACCTTTGCAGGCAGCCCCCTCCCTTTTCCTGGGTAGGAAATAATTCTACTCCCCTCTGCATCCTCAACAACCATTCTTGGTCAGTAGAGAGGGAGACTCGCCCCTTGCTGGCTCCCAAGGCAAACAATGGTGTGGACTCACCCAGCCTGGAAGGGCTTGTGGAACACAGCAGATCAAATTTGTGGGTCAAAAGCTTAGTCAACCTTAGGCTATGTTCCTCTCTCTCCCCTCTCCTGGGGAGGTGGAATCCTGGGGCCCCATTTGTCTATAGCCACCGGACCCAATGCCTGAGAATTCAAACATGTCAAGGGTGGGAGAGGATGCCGGCAGTTGTAGCTGCAGGTTTTAACTCACAGTTTTACTGTTGCTATTCTTTTCCTTTGCCCCTTTCTCTTCTGGGCGGTGTCCAGCTTTTCCCTGGTGTCCTAAATCCCAGAACACTTTTTAAAGGCCATTTCAGCCTGTCCTATAGCTATTTTTCTGGGAGAGAAGAGAGTCCCGTGTCTTTCTAATCCACCATCTTCCCAGAAGTTGCCTTGACCATTTTTAAATGTACAAATCAATGACACTAATTGTTCTTTTTTTCAACTTGAAGAACTACCTTTAGCTTTTCTTGCAGGGCAGGTCTCTTGGTGATGAACTCACTGCTTTTGTTTATCTGTGAATATCTTTTTTTTTTTTTAAAGATTTATTTATTTCTCCCCACCCCCTTGTTTTTCACTTGCTGTGTCTGTTCATCTTCCTTGTTTCTTTAGGAGGCACTGGGAGCCAAACCTGGGACCTCTGAAGTGGGAGGGAGGTGACTAATCGCTTGAGCCACCTCCACTCCCTGCTCTGTTGTATTTATCATTATGTTTTTCCTCCCCACATCTGTTGTTGTGTCATCATGTTGCATCAGCTTGCCACGCCTGCTGGTTCTGTCAGCACACTGTCTTCTTTAGGAGGCACTGGGAACCTCTGCTCCCTGCTTTTGTTGTGCCTCTCATTTTTTTCTTCTTGTGTCTCTTGTTGTGTCAGCTTGCCACGCCTGCCCACCATGCCAGCTTGCTGTCTTCTTTGGGAGGCACCGGGATCTGAACCAGCAACCTCCCATGTGGTAGGCAGGAGCCCAGTCTGAGCCACATCTGCTTCCCTGTGAATATCTTAGTCCTCTCATATTTGGAGAACAGTTTTGTCGGATAAAGAATTTTTGTCTGGCAATTATTCTCTTTCAGAAATTTAAATATATCACACCACTGCCTTCTTGCCTCCATGGTTTCTGACGAAAAATCGACATTTAGTCTTATTGCTTTTCCCTTGCTGCTTTCAGAATTCTCTCTGTATCTTTTGCATTTGACATTTTGATTAGCATGTCTTGGAGTAGGTCTGTTAAGGTTTATCGTGCTTGGAGTTATTTTGCTTCTTGGACATGTGTATTTATGCTTTTTGTAAGATTTGGGAAATTTTTGGCCAATATTTCCTCAAATATTCTTTCTGCTCGTTTTTCCTTCTCCTTTCCTTCTGGAATTCCTATAATGTGTACATTGATATGCTTCCTGTTGTCCTAAAAGTCCCTCAAGCTCTGATACCTTTTCCATACTTTTTTCTATTTGCTGTTTTGATTGTATGATTTCAATTGCCCAGTCTTAGTTTGCTGATTCTTTCTTTTGCCTGTTCAAATCTGCTTTTCCATGCCTCTAGTGTATTTTTAATCTCAATTATTGTGCTCTCATCTCAATAAGTTTTTTTTTTTTAACTTTGTAATTCTTCTTGTTCATGCAATGTCTTTGTACCCTTTAGTTCTATTTCCATATTTGGTTTATTTCTGTCCATATTGTCCTCTAGTTCCTTGTCTTAGTGTGCCACAGGGCTGCCAATGCGAAGTATCAGAAATGGATTGGATTTTCTAATAGGAACTTTATTTAGGGTAAAAGCTTACCTTTTTGAGGTTGTGAAATGTCCAAATCAAAGCACCATCAGAGATGCTTTCTCACCAAAGTCACTACTTGTAATCCTGGCATCCTGCCATGTGGCCATCAGGCAAGACAACAGGTCTGCCAGTCTCTCTCTAGTTTCTCCTTGAACTCAGCTGTAGCTGATATGCCATCTCTTCCTGGGTCTTTGCCCCTTGAACCTCTTGGGACTTCTCTCCTTGAACTCAGTTGTGGGCGATCCTGGAGTCCTTTCTCTCACGTGGCCGGATCAAATATGGCAGCTTCCTCTCTCTCTCTGTGTCTCATTTATATCAGACCCAGCAAGAGGGCAGACACCCAAGTTAGCTCACACCTCACTGACGTAATCCAATCAAAAGGTCCCACACCCACAAGAATGGATTAGTTCAAAGACATAACATAAAAAATTTTCTTTTTGGGATTCATAAAAGAACTTCAAACTGTCACAATCCTTGAATTGATTTAGACCTGACTGAAAGTTTTTGATTAGTTGTTCCAATGTCTGTGCTTCCTCTTAAGTTTCAATTTGTTCCCTTGAAGGAGACATTTTCTTTCTGTTTTTTTTTTTTTTGCATGGCTTGTGATTTTTTGTTGATATCTGGGCATATGATTATTTTGATGTGCTAACTCTGGTAGTCAATTTCAATGTCTCCAAAGTATCAAGCAAATATGTATTCAAATTTGACATGCTGTAATAACAGTAATAATTTGCATTCATAGACTTCATAGTTTTGCAAAGTTGTCTCAAATGTATTGTCATTTGAACTTCATGCACTTGTGATCTCCATTTTATAGAGACCAAGCTTAGTTCCCAAAATGTTAAATTACTTACCCAGAAAACATAGCTCATAAGCAGCATAGATATAACTCATACCTAGTTCTTCTGATTCAAATTACCATCTTTGTCCACATCACCATAAAGGTATTGGACTGCTAGGCAGGTGATGGGTTCTGATTAGCTTGGTCCTAAATTACTTAGCTTCTATGGGTCTGATTTTCATCATCTGAAAAATAGGTGGCCCTTAAAAGATTTTCAGTTCCAAAATCTCAAGATTGTATAATTTCAAACTTCTCCTGTAGTTTTAAAATATCATTATCTGTGATCCACAACAGTTGGCTTTTCATTTGCACCAGAATGTATGCAGTGGCGACAGTAATTATATTTTTGCTTAGCAAATGTTCCCAGAGAGCCCCTAATTTGGGAAAGACACAAAATTTAGCAAAGTTGGCTTCTGAAGCAAATTCCACTGGCTTCATTAGACATACACATGCACACACAATCTATGTTCCCAAGAAGAAATATATAATATGCTCATTAATCACTTTTGGTTAAGAATAAGTAGGAATCATTTTGGTGCTCATGGCATTATAGGTGTTAAAGGACTGTTCTGAAAGTAGAAGGGATGCTTTGTGAAATGTTCTTGATTTCAGATCACAGGCATTTAACCTTTCCTGGACTAGAAACATTTCTCTCATGGCTGGTGAGGAATTACTGAAGTTTGCACAACTTTCTTCTCATTTACTGATAAAGGATATGAAGAGCATGTGACTAAATGTGAGTATAATTTTTATTTTATTTTTAGACGAGTGTTATTTTTATTTTTTTAAATTTTTAAAATTATTATTATTATTTTTTTTACCGGGAGGTCCCAGGGATCGAACCCCGGTCCCTCCATATGGGAGACGGACGCCCAACCAGTTGAGCCACATCCGACCCCCAAGTGTTATTTTTTGAACAACAAATCAAGCAGTGACAATATTCAAGCCCTGGATGGGGAGTTTGAACTAGCAGGTAAATTCTAAAGTGCCTTCCAACATTGAGATTCTTCAACTTAAAATATTTGACCTACTCTAAAATTCATGGCTCTCAGTTATGTGAGATGAGTCTATAACTTACTTAAAAAGGGAACAGATGTGGCTTAAGTGGTTGAGTGCCTGCCTCCCATATGGGAGGTCCTGGGTTCGGTTCCCCATGCCTCACGAAAAAATAAAGATGGACAACAAGCAAAACAAATGAAAAAGCCAACTCAGGGAAGCCGATGTGGCTCAGAAGTTGAGTGCTGGTTTCCCACATACTAGGTCATGGGTTCAATACCCGGCTCCCTGTACCTTAAAAAAAAAAAAAAAAAAAAAAGATTCAAAATACTGTTAATTTGAAAAGAAGCATACACACATTTGTTGAAATACCTTTTCTTCCTCCTCACTCATAAAATGTGTCTAGATACTCTAGAAGCAAAATTCTTTTTTTTTTTTTTTTAAGATTTATTTATCTACTTTATTTAGTTCTGTTGTATTGACATAAAATATAAAACCTAAAAAGTATGGTTTACTTATAACTAGGGAGAAGATATATAAGAAGATTTTTCTCTAGAAGAAACTTTGAAATACTGAAATGAATCTTTCTGTGTAGCCCCAGAAGGCAGAAGCACCAAAAAGTAGAAACCGTAGGAAAGTAGAGGTAAGATAAAAACCAAACAAAAGAAATCTCTCAGGCAAACAACTTTTTCTGATACTTAAAGCTGGTTGGCATTCTCAAATAGCTGTGACAGGACCACTTAACAGGAATGTGGTAAAGGATTTTAAGTATGGGAAAGAAGGTTGGATTAGCAGACACTCTAATGTACTTTTTTAAAAAAAGATTTTATTTATTTATTCATTTATCCCCCCCTTGCTGCTTGTGCTCCCTGAGTCAGCTAACCATGCCGTGCGGGCGGGCTTGCCTTCACCAGGAGGCCCCGGGAACCGTACCCGGGGCCTCCCATATGGTAAAAGGGAGCTCCACTGATTGAGCCACAGCCGCTTCCCTCTAATGTACTTTCAACATCATTAACATGACTATTATGAATTCCTAAAACACAGCAAAGCGGTAGCAACTGAGGTCTTACTGAATTCAAGAAGACTTACCAAGCATCAAGGATGCGGCTCCTGTTCTCTGCTTTCTCCCTTCCTATATGAGGAAAGTGAAGAGGGCAAGAGAAAAGGATGAGGTTTTCTATTTGGGTCCCCTAGTTACTGGCTGTTCCAATAAATTTGGATGACTTTCCTGTAGGAGGACCTCCATTCAGAAAAAGAGGCATGTATCCTGAGGTACATGCTCTTTATGGCAAGAAGAAACAGAGAAGTAGGACGTAGAAAACAGTAATACTTTAAAAGGAGGCGCAATCTCAGGAGAGGAAGGGAGTGGGGGACGCGCTTCCAAGTCTAAGAAACTCTTCATGGAAGCCGGAAGTGCAACGGAGAAACATTAAAAAAAAAAAAAAAAGAGGGGAAAAGCTAGAGATGTGAAGGGTAGGAATGAAGGGAGTGGATCGGTATCTGAGGCCCTCGGGGACGGGGAGAGGAAGGGACCGGTGTCTGAGGCCTCGTGCACAGGTAACTGGAGCCTAGTGAGCAGTCGGGGGAGGGGGGCGGGATTGGGGAGGGAGGAGGTGCGGGCACGGCGCATGCGCTGGCTACCGGCGCGAATCGCAGCATCGCAGTTTAGACCCACCGCTCCAATCCTACCTCTGCGCCTGCCCCTGTCCCGACTCTCTCTGTCTCGGCCCTCTGCTCCACTCACGCTTTCCCAGGCAGCCGCCCCAGGCCCGCATCCGGCCCGCGAGAGCGGAGACCAGACGTCGGCGTAGGCGTGGGGCCGCGCGCGCTCCGGGCCGCACCCCAATTGGGCGCCGCGGCGCCGCTCCCAGAATGCAGCGCATGGCGCGTCATTGAAGAGAGACCATGATGGCGGCGGCGCTGGGGCCCCCAGAAGTGATCGCTCAGCTGGAGAACGCTGCCAAAGTTCTGATGGTGAGGACGCCGCCCTCCCGGCCCCGGCTTCCCGGGCCTGCGGCTGGCTCCACCGTGTTGCTCCTCGCCACCCGCCGGACTGGCGACCGGGCAGGGCCCCCAGGGACTCCTGCAAGTGGAGGAGGAGGCGGCGGTGGTGGCGTGGCGCAGGATTCTCCATCCTGCTTCTTTCATCCTGCCTTCGTCCCCTCCTTCTTGGGGTTGTCCCCTTGTCCTAGCTGCCCAGCACCCTAGCCGCGCGTCGGGAAGGTGGTGGAGTGGGAAAGGTTTCCGGTGCCAGGTCTTCACCCTACACCCCGCCCAGGTCGCAGAGCAGGGCTTGGGCAGGGAAGTCAGGGCTGCACCGCAGGATTTGGGTCGGGGGAATTTGGGGTCTTTGCGCGCGCAGCTGGGGAGTTGGAACCCGCAGGGAATTGATGGCATAACCTGGATGCTGTTAGTAACCCTTGTTCCCTTCGTGCATTCGGGTCTGCAAGCGCTTTCGCTGAAATGCAGCCACGTCTGGGTAATCGCAGCCGGCAGCACGTGGAAGGACCGGCAGGAGCTAGGGAAGGGAACCTTTGGTATCAAGGTCATTGGGGCAAAACTTGGTCTAGTACTGACCTCCTTGCGGTCGCGCTTTATGGAGAGTGTGGTCTGCTGTACTCGTTGACTTCCATTCTTAACGCTATACAGTAAAACTCAGTAAACTGTGTGTTTGTGTTTGCTGGTTCATCATTTTGTAAATTATGACTTAGGTGTTTTTATATTTTGGAAGTTAGAGTTTGGCTCATTTGATTATTTGAATTGATTCAGCCAGTTTTGTTGCACTTTTGAGCTTTTTTCTTTTCCTTTCGGTTCGGTAACTGGGTTGTGTGTCCAAGCAACACATTTAAAAATATTTCAGCTAATTCTAGCATAGTTTCTAGTTTCATTTATTAAGTTTTGTTTTCACACACAACTCCAGATATTTTAGCTCATGAAATTGAGAAGTCTAATAAAAGCAGGATTTACTTGCTTCATTATGAGTAAATTCAATGTATCATTTTGTCACTAAACTGAATAGATAACATTTTCAGACTCTTGCAAGTTCAGAAAAAATTAGCCAGTCATCCACGTGACATACAGAGTTTCGGGAAATCGCTGACATTTTTCTAGAACTAAGGGCCCGTTTTCATGAGTATCTGGAAGGAATATGTGACCCCAAAAATACTGCTTTAGTTCTTACATTGATAAGATAAAATTAGTGTTCATCATGGGCCTGATATAAATTATTATTTGCACTGCCATTACCTACCTTTAACCTGGTAAAGTTAGTTTTATCATCTATAAGGGGTAGCTGAGAAGAATAGTATTAAGTGCTGTTTATTGAGTACATACTACGTTCCTAATACTAGACTTGATGCTTTGCATAATTTTATTAATTCTTGGAACAGCCTTACAAGATTCAGAGAGAGTTTAAGTGGCCTAGGTTGCATAATTACTAAGTGACTGAATTAGGTCTAGAACTCAGATCTAAACTCTTTTCACTCTACCTCACCAACCTCAGGTATGCTGTATAGATAGATAACTTTTACATGTTTTTTATCTTTCCAGAGGAGAAGAATATTGAACAGAAAAGTATTATTTTGTTAAAAATAGAAAATTTTGTTTTTACGCTATTAGAAAATGTGTACCTGATGTTAAAATTAGCAATTACTACATTATTTCTCAGAATGAAAGCTGCATTTCCATTTACTTTTATCAATAATGATCTATAATTCAACCCTATTTAGGTTGTTGGATGACCTGCAAAATAAAGTAGTATATTAGATCTGTGGAGTAAAAAAGATATTTATGGATTTTATGGGTCTCAGCATGAAGAATGATTTCCCCCCAAGGCAGTAATGGAATATTTTATGCACATGCTTGTAAATACTGCTTCATCTTCTACTTAAGATGGTGAGCTTACTTGCTAGAAAATAAATTTGGGGGTAAACAAGCTAGGACTATTAGTAACAATATGCAAGTAAAGTTACCTATTCTGAAAACATTGTTTAAATAGGTCCTGAAAATTCCTTTTCCAGAAAGATGTCAGTTGTTGGCTTTTGCTTAAAAAACCTAACCCTAAATTTTTGAGAGGATATAAAATACATAGCAGAATTAGGAAAGTTGACCATGCTTCTGTACTAACATTCTCTTCAGTGGGAGTTTTACTGACTGTATGAATTTAGCAGGTTATTTAAATGTAGACCTGAGAATTTGGTATTGTAGGTACATTTTATGTTATTTCAAAATTATAACAGCAATACTGGAATACATTTTTTAAATGTATATCAACAATATGCAAATTTACAGAGTAAAAAGTGGGACTTTCCCCACTCTTTTCCTCACCCCCACCTCAGTCTATCCCCAGGTAATCCAAATTAATGGTGTGGGGTCGGCTTTAGCTCTAGCGGTTACTTCTCATGCCGAACTACTCCAAATTAATGGTGTGAATGGATAAACTTTGACCTCTTTTCCTATACTTTAAAATATACCTCTATATAGTTTTTTTGACACAAATGAGATACTATATAAATATTTTTTTCTTTATTAAGAAAAAAATCTTTAATAGATTTATTGTAGTAATGAAAGAACTTGTAACATTGATATAAAGATAGTGGTTACCTGAGGTTCTGAGGGGAGAGAGAGGGAAGTATAAACGGAACATAGAGCATTTTTAGGACATTGGAATTGTTCTGCATGATATTGCACTGATGGATACAGGCCATTTATACATTTTTTCAAAACCTATAAAATTGTGCAGTGCAAAGTGTAAACCATAATGTAAACTATAGACCTTGGTTAGTAGCAGTGCTTGAATATTTGTTTATCAATTGTAACAAATGTACAACATGCTACTGTACAATGTTTTTAATAGGGGAAAATGTGAGAGAGGGAGAGAGTGGGATATATGAGAATTACCTGTACTTTCGATGTGACTTTTCTGTAATCTAAAACTTCTTTAAAAATAAAATTTATTATATGAAGAAAAAAAAAAACCCACCTTTAATACCTTCTCCACAGTAAGAAATTTCAACAATGCAGGAGTAGGTTTCTTAGTCTCTATCCCCACTCTTTGGAGATGACTGTTTACAGTTTCTTAGATACCCATATTGAAATTTTCTAAGCATATAAGCACATATATACATAAAAATTTTATTTAAATGAGATTATATCCATATTCCTGTAGTTTTCTTTGTTCATCTCATATTGTGGATGAATTTTAAAGTAAGTTGTTTCTGTTTTCTTTTTCATGGAAAGTTATAAAATGTAGGATGTGTTTTGATTTTAGAGCTATTATAATGTAAAGGCCAAGAATTCTTACAGAATTAATATTGTATTAGTTTGAACCATAAGTCAGAGTGTTTTATTTATTGTCTTGAATTCCCTTGGTATTGTTACCCTAGCTCCTTTAGGGATTTTTTGTTGTTGTTGTTGTTTTTTTGAAGGCAATACCAGGTATTGAACCTGGTACCTCATACATGGGAAGCAGGCACTCAACCACTGAGCTATACCCGCTCCTCTCCTTTAGGTTGTTGAGGATCCTGTGTGTGCGCTGTGGTTGTCCTTAGTGGTGGTTTGCAGTGATAAGATAGTACAGAGCACACGTTAACTGATTTGTTATATGATAATGAAAGGGCTTCATGACTGGTTTTCATAGTTTTTATTGTAGTAGAATTTATCTTTGAAAATATGTGTAAAATTGTGCTATACAAAAGGTATATCTTACTCTATTCTGACACCAATCCTGTGAAGTAAAGTGGATGAAGAGATGTTCTTAAATTTTATAAATGAGAAAATCCAAGATTCAGAGCTGGTAAATGATTTTGCCTATGGTCATATAGTTAGTTTGGATCTAGAACTCAAACTCTGGCCATTTCATTCATTCTAGAACATTTCTTCAGTATGTGCATGTTAGGCACTATGCTGAAGAGACAGGAAAAGGACAGGCCCTGTTTCCAAGAAGTGTATAGTTTAGTGGGAGGCAAATAAATTAGCAATTGTGTGGTGATGTAAGTGTGTGCAAGTGTTCTGTGGGGTGCAAGTTTGGGGTAGGGGCATCTATTTCAGACTGAGGCAGAGATATAGGAAAGGCTTTTTGGAACAGGAGGCCTTTAATCTGAGGCATGAAGGACAAAATGTAGTTTCTCAGGTGGATAAAGAGATTATCTCATGTGGAAGGATATATTTGTACAAAGGCCTGAGAAAGCACAGTATATTTGGGAACTAAAAGATATTTGAGTATTTACTTAGTAGATAGTTTGAGCCCCTCCTATATATAAGGCACAATGCTTGTAGTTTTTCTTTAACCATTAATGTATATGCCATAAAATTAAGAATTTTCATATAGAATTTACTTATTGAAAAAATGCAGTATATTGAGTAAGCATTTTTTGTTTTAACCCTGTTTTGTAGTACTTTCTATGAGACTAGAAAAGTACCATTGGAAAAGTGGGAAATAATTCTTTCCCTCAAGACCTAATGGAGAATTTATATTTCAAATTCAGTTCAATGGAATGTGTTTTGCATTTGGATTTGTGTAAAACTCAGCTAATTGGAACATAGCCAGTGACTCATGGAAGAATTTTGAAGACCTTTGAATCATTCATAGATGCCTATAAGGCAGTTGATAAAATTTAATAGCATTTTATGGTTAAAAACTTAAACTAGGAATTGAAGGGAATTCTCAATATGATTAAGAAAATATAGTTATTTGAAACTATTATTAAATGGTGCCATTCTTAGGAGTAAGAGCCTGAGTCCTAGTCCTAATAGAACTATTGTTCCACACCTGGAGGCTTAACTGATAAAGATAAGAAAAAGGTGTAAGTGCAACTGTTGGAAAGAAATGTAAAAATGATGATTATTTGTAAGTGATGTAATGACATTCAGGGGGGAAAAAAAGTCCAAGGGAATGAACTAAAAAACTATTAAAACCAATAGTTGTTTGGTAAATTGGCCAGATAGAAGATAAATAAAACTTTATAACAAGATTTCCTTTGTAACAATGATCAGCTTAAAAATGGAAAAAGATATTCTGTTAGGAATAAAACTGTAGCAATACATTATAAGACACTATTTAATAAGAAACCTGCAACCTTTTTCTGAAGAGAAAAGCATACAGTTTATTTGAAGAATATAAAAGAATATCTAAATTAAATGAAGACCATGTTCCTGGATCCAAAGCATCAATCTGGTTAAGGTGGCAATTCCTCCCTCATTAATCTAAATTGAATGTAATGTCAATCACAGCCCCTCCTCTCCCCTCATCCTTTTTTTAAGGTGGGAAAAAAACTTGACTAATTAAAAATACATCTGGAAGAATAATTGTAAGAGAATAACCTTTTAAAAGGAAGAAAGGAGGTACTGGGAAACTTGATGTAACAGTTTTTAAATGTATTCAAATATTACAGAAAGTAGGAACAGAATAGTCCATAAAGAGAACTGGGATTAAAATGGTATTTCTAAGTGTAAATGTGTGGGGAAACAGTGTCTACTAGTGGAAGTATAAAGTGCTACGAGTTTTTGGTAGATATTTTGATGGTATGTTGCAAGAACCTTAAAAATGTGCATATCCTTTGACCCCAGCTCTTTCATTTTTACTCATCCATTTTGCCTATGGAAACAAAGGATGTTTACTGTAGTGTACTTTGCTGTAGCAAAGAACTGTTACTATGTAAATGTGTAGTAAGAAATTGGTTAAACTATGGTATTCTATTTTTTTTTTTTTTTTAATTTATTCATTTATCCCCCCCTTGCTGCTTGTGCTCGCTGGTCAGCTAACCACGCCGTGCGGGCGGGCTTGCCTTCACCAGGAGACCCCGGGAACCGAACCCGGGGCCTCCCATATGGTAAACGGGAGCTCCACTGATCGAGCCACAGCCGCTTCCCTATGGTATTCTATATAATGGAATCTTAGGGAAATTTTAAAAATGTGGTGGATCTAATATTGGTAGATTTTTTTTTTTTGTTTTTGCGTGTGGAATAATCTGAATGGACAAGGAAAGATGCTCAAAATAAGTGAGGAGAGTGTAGAACTGAATATATGGTATGATCCTGTTTTTGATTTCTTAAAAAGAAAATCACTACATATGTTTGTGTATGCATAGAAGCAGAATTGGAACTTTTAACAGTGACTATTTAGGGAATGGGATTGGAATTGGCAAGAGTCCTCGTTTTCTATGTTTTTATATAGTTTGAAGTTTTTACAACATAAACGCATTATATTGAATCACAAATTAAAAAAAGAAAAGTAAAAAGTGACTTTTTTACTCAGACTGAATAAAGACCAGATTTGTGGTTTTGCATTTTAAATTAGGTCATCCTATTTCCACAGCTATGTTTAATCACTGTTAGTTAAGCATAACCTTGTTAACAAAAGTAAAAAAAAAAAACTTTGAATGAGAAAGAGCTATTAGAAAATCATTCTAAACCTATTCTGGAAAAGAGATGCAGATTGACTCTCAGGCCCAGCCCCAATCACTTGTAATTATGGGAAAAATTGGGTCCACTGTGAAATGACCAGAATATTCTAGAGTAGGGACTTTCATAGGAAGGTACATAATCTGTCTTAGGGTGATTACTGAGTTTCACCTATAAAGGTTCTCTTTGATTGGGCCACTCTCCTCTCATCCCTCATCTTGAGATGGCTTTCTTAACAGAGTTCTGGAAGCTCAACATAGCTGTTGGCCCCTGCTTCATATTCCAGCTATATCTCTAACTAGGCTGATTCCGCTTACTTTCTTTGTGTACCAGCCAGGACTAGCTATATAATAGCAGGGACCAGTGCAAAATGAAAATGCAGGGTGCCCGGTTAAAAAAACAAACAAAAAACAACCAGGAAAAAGGTGTCATTAAAGGTACTAGAATATAAATTTTTTTTTCTTTAAAAGTATTTTATTACTTATAAAACACCATGGAGGTAATAGTACTTTATAAGTAATAAGCTTTAAATTGCAAAAAATATTTTTGGTGTCATAATTTTATGTAATAGATTCAGGACATATGGGAGATATAATACAATACATGCAGTACATTTATTTATGTGATATCTAGTTTGATTATAAGATTTTTCTGGCTTTCCTACAAGTTTAAGTCATACAAATTTATATGTTTAGCAAGTTTATTTTCAGTTGATATAATTGAAAGTGATGTCACTTGCTCTTGGCAAATGCAAGATTGCAAATAATTTTTGGTAATTTTTAATTTTGAGAATGATCTTTCTGCTGATGCAACTGTTACTGGAGCTGTTAAGAGTATTTTATAGGTTGTGGCAACATTGCGATAAATTTCTGATAAGTTATTTCAAAATATAAATGTTAGTACATTCAGAGCTTATGATTTTTGCAGAACAATTTTTTCTAAAAAGATTTAACTGTTCATACAAATCATTTTCATGTAAGTCTGAATTTAAATTTATACACTGAATATTTTAATGTTTCCTTTGATTTCTTGTTTCTTGTAGAGGTAATACAAGAAACTAAAAGTGGCTTTGTTACTTGTATGTAATGCAAAATGCCCATGCATTGTCTCTGTATTTTCGGTTATAAGAAGAAAGTAATTTTTAAATTGTCTTCCTCATTTATAATGGATTCATCTGAAACTTCCTATTAAAATAGCATTCTTTTCCTCCAATGTGACGGTCTTTAGTTTCTATTTCTAACCCTGTGGATATTTTGCTTTGCTGTCATAGTTTTCAAAACCAGAGGCTCTATAAAGTGTTTGAAGAATTTTGATAATTCGCTGATATGCTTTATTGCAATGTCCACATTTTTCTTCTGTGGTTTACTGACAAATTTTACTGCCTGAGTGTGTGGCAGTTCCTGTGCCAGCACTCAGACTGGAGAGTTAATAACTTGTGCAGGTGCCTTAGGGTAAGCTGGCTCCCCATTGCGAGTCCCAGCGCCCCAGCACCGTCCCCATGTGCACCACCTTTCTCCTGTGGCTGCTGCTGCTGTAGCTACCAATCTGGGCCTCGGTTCCATTGACGTAGCCACCCCCTGCTACCCTGAGGCATGTATGTGTGCCCCGATGCTGGCCTGTCTTTACTGCTATCATGCATGTTCCTTTGTCCCATTGGATTTCACTTACAAAACACAAATTCAATATAAAGTAAAATTATTAAGAATTTCAGGGCAGCATACACCCATGAAGTTGACCCTGGGCTCTAGCAAACTGGCTTTTTAAAGTCTATTGTGCTTTGACCTCCTCCTCCTTCTAGGATTTAGGTGTATTGCCCTTCTCTCACCTTTGCCTAGTTGACGTTGAATTCTTTAGATTTCAACTTAGTTGTTTACTGTGTCAAAAAGACCTGACCAC
Source organism: Tolypeutes matacus (assembly GCA_026826555.1). Taxonomy (NCBI): domain Eukaryota; kingdom Metazoa; phylum Chordata; class Mammalia; order Cingulata; family Chlamyphoridae; genus Tolypeutes; species Tolypeutes matacus. The sequence continues at coordinate 25,281,440 of JAKSZT010054335.1, forward strand.
TCTGAATGAGGTTAAGTTATTATTTCGTAGCACCATTTAATTTATAGCATTTATTATCCCTGCAATTTTATACTTATTCATGTGATTATCTGATTGCCTCCACTAAATTGTGACCTCTGTGAGGATAGGGATTCTGTCTCTTTTGGCTTATTGTTGATTCACTGTTGTGTCTGCAACCAGCACATTGCCAAGCACATAGTAGGCATTTGATATATACATTTGTGTACTGACATGTATCAACAGATTGCTATAGGGGAAGGCATATAGTATAATGGGTTCCAGAGACAAATTTTACCAAGGTTTGAATTGAAGTTTCATTCATTCCTTGATCCTCGTGTGGCTTTGGATATATTACCTTTCCAGCTTCTTATAACCCTCCCAGCATGGCTTTTTTTCCTATACATTAGCCACACCAGCCTTCTTTCAAACCTTCCCACTCTAGTCCTCCATCCTGCCACAGGGCCTTTCATTATATACTGTTCCCCTTGCTTGGAATACTTTTTGTGTGTGTGTAGGTTTATAGAAAAATCATGCATAAAATAGTGTTCCTATATACCACCCTATTATTAACACCTTGCATTAGTGTGGTTCATTTGCTATAATTAATAAAAGAATATTTATACTGTTAACTATAATCCATGGTTTCTTTTAGGATTCATTGTGTTGTAGCATCCTATGTAGTTTTAAAATTTTATTCTAGTTATATATATATATAAAAAACCTAAAATTTCCCCTTTTAACCATATTCAAATATAAACTTCAGTGCTGTTGATTATGTTCACAGTGTTGTGCATCACCACCATTCATTACCAAAACTTTTCTATCACCCCAAATAGAAATTGTACAGTTTGATGGTTTTCCCTTTTACACTTTCACCTAATCCTTCAGCTCTCAGTTCATTTGCCACTTTCTCAGAGAGGCCTTCCTTAACCTTCTGAAAGTGAAATTCGTCTATCCTGTAATCAGGTAACTGAGCATTTCTTTCATAGCACCCCCTCACATTTGGAGTCTTATATTTATTTGTGTGGTTAATGAATGCATATTGGTTTCCCTTGCTAGACGCTAATATATGAGTGCAGGGAGCTTGCTTGCTTTTCCTCAATGATCTATCACAGTGCCAGACACATAGTAGTAGCTCAGTAACATCTGTTGAATGAATAAATGAGGAAGGGAGTAGTATGACATGAGCCTAGAGAAGCAGGAGGCAGGGATTGGGCCATCTAAGCCCTTATTTGCCATAACAATTAGCTTCTATTCACCCAGTAGTGAATCTTGTCAGATTTGTGGTTTAGATGTTTGTCTGACAGCAGTGTGGAAAATCTGATCTGATGGAGACAAGACAGGAGGTAGGAAGACCAGTTTGGAGGCGGTTAAAGTTGTTCAACAAAGAGATTCTACACTTGATCTTAGCCAAAAGGCCGAGAAGCGATCAACAAAGAGATTCTGAACAAGCCTTGAGTTCATCTTTTCAGAACAAAATCAGTGGTGACATAGTGACCTGATCAGAATCACCTTGGTGCTGTCTTAGTAAGCACCCGCGAAATTACTGAAACCTTAGGAGTTGAAAGGCAGTATAAACATAGAGGGTCTGGAGCCAGCCTGATTATTTTTGGCTGCATGGCTGACTAGCTGTTTGACTTTTGGCAAGTCATTTAATCTCTGTGTGTGTTTCTTCATCTCTAAAATAGAAAATAATAATACCTACCTTAGGGGGTTAATGTGAAGATGAAATTATTTATTTTACATCAAAAGGAAAACCTTAGTATAGTGAAGTTAGTAAAATTTTACTATTGTTGGTAGAGTCCAGAGCAGTGCTGTCCAGTAGAACTTTTTGCAGTGATAGAAATGTTCTATATCTGTGTTGTCTAATGTGGCAACCACTAGCCGTATGTGACTATTAAGCACTTGAAATGTGGTTAGTGTAATTGAGGAACTGAATTTTTTATTTAATTTAATTTAAATTATTTAATTAGCCCCATCTGGCTAATGGCTACAGTATTGGGCAGCACAAGTCTAGAGTGTTGCTCTCTCTTTGCATTCATCTACTGATTTGCCTCATAATTGTGAAACATTTTCCTTTGTCATGTTTCTTCACTTTGCTGTTACTTGTGGAAAATGAAACATTCTGAATTCTCAACAGTGTTCAACGAAACTCCTCCAAAAAAGACTACAAAGATGGTATCTACAGACTTATTTTATAGTTTCTTGAAATATGCATCACTTTTCTAGGTAATTCCATCATTCTTTCATTTTCTAATTAGTCTTTTCTTGTGTTATAGTTGGGAAGAATTGATGCGTTTTGATAAAATAATCCCGAGGATGATGAAATAGCAAAATGTTTTAAGATACAGAAAAAATATCATAACTAAGATCCCATAATGTATTTTTTTAATATGTTTTTTATTTTTTGAAAGAAACTTAGATTACATAAATGTTACACAAAAAATATAGGGGATTCCCATATGCCCCGCTTCCTAGCCCTCCCACATTTTCCCACATCAACAACATCTTTCATTAGTGTGGTACATTTGCCACAATCACTGAAAACATCTTGGAGCATTACCACTAAGCAATGATTATAGTTTACATTTTTATACTCTCTCCCACACATTTTTGTAAGTTATTACAAGATATACAATGTCCTGTATCTGTTATTGCAGTGTCATTCAGGATAATTCCCAAATCCCAAAAATGCCCCCAAACTGTACCTATTATTCCTTCTCCTTCCCCTCAGAACCTCTAGTGACCACTGCCTCCGCATCCATAATGAAAGTTCTTCCATTGCTTGGATCACAAGTCAACAAAAGAACAACTCTACTCTAGTCCATCATCCGTTCCCCAGTCCTGAGGATTCTGTGATGGTGATGCCCACTCCATCTCTAATTGAGAGGGGGCTTAGACCCCATGGGGCAAATGGATGGGACTTTCTTGCTTGCAGTTGTGGACTCTCTCTGTTCCTTGAGATGGTCATTGACAGTTCATCATCTCCTTGTTAGTTGTCCTGGGTGAGTCCAATGAACTGGAGAGTAGGTGTTATAAGTCTGTTGAGATTGAGTCCAACTGGCACACGGACAGCCCAAAGATTTAAGTCTCTTGGAGATACAACTATGAACTCTAGTACTAACTATAGGTTCAGATAGAGGCGCAGCAGAGCCATGTGTAAGGAAAACACAACTAAGTCCAGCTCTATCACATTGGGGAGCATAAATTCCTAAGTAGGGCCCACTGGCAGGGTGTCAAATTCCTGAGCTCTCTGCTCTCCCTATAGTGTTTGGATGCCTCAGGAGCCCTGCTATATGAGGTAATATTTACTTTGGCAGTCAATGAGTACCTGCTGAGATGTGCATAAGCGTACCTCTGAAATGACCTCCTGACTCACTTTGAAATCTCTTAGCCATATAAACTCATTTGTCTTTACCCTTTCCCCCTTTTGGTCAAGGTCTTTTTCCAGTTGCATTGCTAGTTGGTTCTTGGTAGTAATCCCTCAGTGCCAGGGAGGCTTATCCCCAGGAGTCATGTCCCACACATAATGTATTTTAGACTTAAGAAAAGGTCCAGTAGACCTATAAGGTAACTTCAAGATGGAAGTAGTTTTATTCTATTAACAAAGAGTAAACTTTCTCTTTTTTTTTTAAAGACCTCTAAGGAAAAAAAAACAGTCATAAACTATCAATTGTTAAAAGTAGTTAGAACTGTTAAAAAAAAAAAAGCCTCAGAATACAGAAATTGAGTTCAGTGGACCCAGATTGTGTACAAACAGTTAAGGGAATGCCTTTATTGACTTTATTAGTATGATATTTGTGAAAGGTTTTTTGTAAATTTTTTATCAAGTTAAGGAAATTTCTCTACATTCTTTGCCAAAAGTTTACTCACAGATCTTAGTTTATTAAACATCATTTTGCATTTTTTATGATAATATGATTTCTCTCATTTAAACTACTAATTTATTTAGTGGTTGCAGGGCTGTTCAGGTTTTCTATTTCTTCTTAAGTCATTTTTATTTATTTTTTTTTAAGATTTTATTTATTTATTTATCCCCCCTTGCTGCTTGTGCTCGCTGTGTCCATTTGCTGTGCGTTTTTCTGTGTCTTCCGGTCTCCCTTTGTTGGGTCATCCTGCTGTCTCCCTTTGTTGGGTCATCCTGCTGCGTCAGCTCACCACGCCGCGTGGGCCAGCTTGCCTTCACCAGGAGGCCCTGGGAATCGAACCCGGGGCCTTCCATATGGTAAACAGGAGCCCTATCGATTGAGCCACATCCGCTTCCCTTAAGTCATTTTTGTTAAGCTATGTTTTTCTAGGCGTTTGTACATATTATATAATCTTTTTTAAAAAGATTGATTTATTTACTTTATCCATTTTAAGCGCCCCCTTTCCCCATTTGCTGTTTTGTGTCCATTCGCTAGGCAATTTTCTGTGTCTGTTTCCTGCCATCTCTTCTCATCCTCCTCCTCCAGTCTTCACCAGGATTCAATCCTGGAGACCTCTGATGTAGGAGAGAGGTGTTCTGCCACCTGCGCCACCTCGGTTCCTGGCTTTCAGAGCTTTCGGAGCATCTCATCTTGTCTCTCCCCTGTTATGTCATCATCTTGCTGCATGGCTCCCGGGGCCTGGTGACTCACCGGCACACAGAGCCTGGCAGCCCATGCGCCTTCTATATATATATTTTTAATTTTACTGGGAGGTCCCGGGAATCGAACCCAGGTCCCTCCATATGGCAGACGGACGCCCAACCATTTGAGCCACATCCGCCCCCTATATAATCTTTTATATATTCATCAGCATAAAGTTATTAAAAATTTTTTTTTTTTTAGTTTCTGAGGCATTTGTGTTAAATTCTCTTTTAACTATTGTTTATATATTTGTCTCCTCTCCCCATAACTGTACTCTTCTTTCTGTCTATGAATTTGCATCATTTTCTTTGTAGTTACCATGGGGCTTAAATTTAACATTCTAAATCTATAACAATTTTATTAGTCACTCCAAAGAAGCAACTTTTTTTTGTTTGTTTGTTTCTATTTTATATTTAATTTCTGCTTCATCAATTTCTGCCCTAATCTTCATTGTTTCCTTCATTCTATTTTCTTTGGGTATGTTCTGTTGTTTTTGTTAAATTCTTAGGTAGATGCTTAGCTCATTTATTTTAGCCTTCTCAATTTCTTAGACATTTAAGGCTATGCATTTTCCTCTAGTACTATATTTGTGTAGTACTACAGGCTTTTGTACTTTTTTTTTTTTTTTTTTTTTTTACCAGGAGGTTCCAGGGATCGAACCCAGGTCCCTCCATATGGGAGATGGGCGCCCAACCATTGGAGCCACATCTGTCCCTAGGCTTTTGGTTTTTTTTTTTTTGTTGTTTTTTTTTTTAACCGGGAGGTCCTAGGGATCGAACCCGGGTCCCTCCATATGGGAGATGGACGCCCAACCAGTTGAGCCACATCCGACCCTAGGCTTTTGATGTATAATATTTTTGTTCAGTTTAAAATGTTTTCTTTTTGAAATACATGCAATTTAATTTTATTTTAGCAAATCAATTTTATTGATACATATTAATAAAGTATACAGTTCATCCAAAGTATACAATCAGTGGTATGCGGTATAATCACATAGATGTGCATTTATCACTTCAAGCATTATCAGGGCATTTTCATTGTTTCAATAAAATATTTTCTAATTTCCATTATGATTACTCCCTTGATCCTTGAATTTTTTGTTTTTCTTTTGTTGTTGTTAAATCAGTTTCTAACTTAATTGCAATTGCTTTGCAGTCAGAGAATGTGATATATATATATATTACTTAAAATTTGTTTGGATTTGACTTATGGCCTTATTTTGTCAGTTTTCGTTCAGTATGTGTTTGAAAAGAATATGTGATAGCCAGTTAAAGATGGAATGTATTTATGCCCATCAAATCAAGATTATTAAACGTTTTTGTCTTCATAATCTAGCAGTCTTCGTAAGCTTCTACTTCATGGATTTGTCAGGAGTCCTGTCATTTTTCACTTCACATATATTTAGTATATTTTAGTTGTTTTCCTGTTAAGTTGATCTTTTGATTATGAAATGACCCACTTCTCTTTAGTAACATTTTGTATTAAATTCTCTTTTTGTTCTGATGTTATCATAGCTACATCGGTTACATCAGTTTTCTTTTGATAGAATTTGCTCTATATGTAAATGTATGGGAAGCATCCTTTTACTTTTGGCCTCTCCTTGCATGTGTGTTTTGTTTGTTTTGTTTTGTTTTTTGGGTACTGGGGCCGGGGTATGTGAGAGGCTGGTGCTCAATCACTGAGCCACATTGGCTCCCCTGAGTTGGTTTTTCCATTTGTTTGCTTGTTTGTTTTGTTTTGTTTTGTTTTGTTTTGTTTTGTTTTAGGAGGCACTGGGGACTGAACTTGGGACTCCCATGTGGGAAATAGGCGCTCAATCATTTGAGTCATATCCGCTCCCTGCACATGTGTTTTGTATGAATTTTTAATAAATATCATAAAGTTGAATTTTTTTATCCATCTTGACAATCTTAGGTTTTTGTTTTTTTTTTAACCAGGAGGACCCAGGGATTGAACCCGGGTCCCTCCATATGGGAGACAGACGCCCAACCATTTGAGCCACATCTGTCCCCCGGCTTTGTTTTGTTTTTAAAGACTTATTTTACTTATTTATCTCCCCCCGATCCCCCGGTTGCCCTTGCTGTCTATTCTCTGTGTCTGTTGGTTGTGTGCTCTCTGTGTCTGCTTGTCTTCTTTTTTTAGCAGGCACCGGGAACCGAACCTGGGACCTCCCATTTGGGAGGGAGGCACCCAATCACTCCACCTCTGCTCCTTGTTTGTTGTGTGTCTCATTGTGTTTCCTTGTTGTGTCCACTTGTTGTGTCACATCATTGTGCCAGCCCTTCGTGTCAGCTTCCTGTCTTGCTTATCTTCTTTAGGAGGCACCAGAAACTGCCATATGGTAGGTGGGCACCCAACTACTTGAGCCACATCCACTTTCCCAGTTTTGTTTTTTTTTAATCTTGAGAGTTTAGTCTATTTACATTTATTTGTGATTGCTGAAAAATTATGATTTATTCCTCTTAGTGTGTATGTGTTTCTTTCTTGCCTTCTTTTTGGGGTTGATAATTTTTGTTCCTCATTCCATAGGTGGGTGTCATAAACTATGTCTCTCTTCTTTTGGTGATCACTGTAAAAATTTTTTTTTTTTTTTAAAGATTTTATTTATTTATTCATTTATCCCCCCCTTGCTGCTTGTGCTCGCTGGGTCAGCTAACCACGCCGTGCGGGCGGGCTTGCCTTCACCAGGAGGCCCCGGGAACCGAACCCGGGGCCTCCCATATGGTAAACGGGAGCCCTACTGATTGAGCCACAGCCGCTTCCCCACTGTAAAAATTTTAACATGCATACTCAATTTAGTCTAAAGTTTATCTCCATATTCTGATTCAACCAGAACAGTACTAAGATGTCAGAATATCACTCTCCTGACTTATATGCTATTATTGTTCACAATTTTATGTGTCTTTTTAAAAAAATTGCACATATTAATTTTTTAATACAATCAGCACTTTGTTTAGATTTATTCACATATAACAATTTCTTTACTCCATATTCCTTTGAATTCAAGGCCTTCCATCTGGGATCACTATTCTTTTAAGTAAATCCTTTAGAAATTTCCTTAAGGAAGAGTGTTTTGGTAGTAAACTCTCTTGGTTCTTATCTGCATGAGTATGTCTCCATTAAGTTCTAATTCTTGAAAAATAGTTTCCCTGGACATATATATTATATACTATGAAATTGTTATTCGTCTCTTGCTCTTGTCTGGCTTCTCTTGTTGCTTTAAGAAACCAGTTTTGGTCTCTAATCCCTTTGAAGGTAATCTCTTTTCTCTTTGACTGCTTTTAAGATCTCCTGTTTGGTTTTTAAATTTTCCAGTTTACCTGTTATATCAGTAATATGATTTTGAGTTTTAGTGCCTCATCAAGTTTGGAATACTTCCTGCCATTATTGTTTTGAAACTTCATCTTTTTCATTCTTTCTCTTCTCCCACTGACACTCCATGCTTAGTCAGGATCCTGGCAAGAAATACTCAAAGGGGTAATTGAAAAGAGTGAATGAATGGTCTGCTGAGAGCTTTAGAGAGGTATAAGGTATAAGGGAATGACAAAGGATGATGAAGCCCTTACCAAGGAGGGAGTATTGAATCTGGGAGAGCTGCAGCTGTAGGACAGAACAGTGTTATAGGAGATGTGGCTTTTGGTAGAGAAAAGGAGCTACAGAGGGTGGGAAAGGCTGAGTGATATGTCTCTAGAGATCAACCTCCTGGGATGCTGAGCAGGGCAGAGAAGGGTGGAGAATGGACCGTCACTTTATCCTCTTAAAACTATCTAAACTTTCCATCTATTAGTATCTTTTTGCATTCTGAATAATTATTCCTGTCTGTCTTCCACTTTCCCAGTTTTCTCCTCAGTGTATCTAATCTCTTTTTTAACTGGTCCATTGACGTTTTATTTCCGTTTTTGAAAGACAATGTTTTTATTTCATTCTTAAACAACTGTTCTTACTAATGGAATGCAAACAGTACATCTGTTTGGCACTTACTGTACAACTTCTCAAACCTTGGGATCAGATTGGACACCTCCACTTTTGTTTCCTATTCCACATTGATTTTCTTATGGCAATTGCTGTTGATATAGCAACTGTTGAGAATGCAGCTTTGCCAAGAAATGATATTATTGGAAGGAGTATAAGGTGATCTGATGTTGAAACTGTGGACTACTTTGAGTTAGTAACTACTAACATGCAGTGTCCAATGGATGTTGCTGTATTTACTTCAAAAAGTTAAAATATCCCTCACTGTGAGTTCACTTTTGGGAACCGAGGTGCTAAAGACCATGATAAACCATGACATCTCTTACATATTTCTACACTTAAAGTTTTCTTAATGCATTTAGAGCCTTACAAAAGGTATAATTTCCAGTGAATGGTAAAAACTGTTGCATCATTTTAAATTTATCTAAATATAAATATGTCAGTGTTATCCACTGAATTTTTAATATGTATTTTTACTGAGCTATGTTAACATACAGTAAAATTCACATATCTTAAATGTCCAGTTTGATGAATTTTGGCAATTGTGTATACCTCTGTAACTATCATCCAAACAAGGTGTATGTCTTTTGATTTTTAAATTTCTCTATTATATTGCTTCTAAAAGTTGTGTTATATTGTGTTTCTTACATTTTTAGTCCTTTTATTTCTTTAAATGTATTAAAACATATTTAGTATTCTGTTTCTAACATTTTCAGTATCTGTGAGTTTTGTTGGTCTGGTTCTATCATTTATTTTTCTGCAAACTTATGGTGGTTTGTTTCCTCATGTGTTTAGTAAAATTTGGGTATTAGCTCTTGGAAATGTTTCTGGGCAACTGAAGCCTGGATGAAGGTGTGCTCCTCCAAGTGGTGCACCACCAACACAAGGCTACTTTAAGTTTATTGGCTTGGAGAGTTTTAGACCGCGTGGGTCCTATGTAATCTGGCAACAAACCTAGTTGAGGGCTTGTTTGTGGTTATTAATTCCCTGAAATAGTTTTCCCTATTTCATTTTTCACCAAGGTCCACACTGGCAAGTTTCTCCTTCCCTCCCTCTCTTCCTCCCTCAACTTTATGTGAAGGGCTCTCTTCTTGGTTCCTTAGACACCTTAGGCAGGCCCTGGCTTTATTTCTTGTACTTTGCCCTCAGCAGCTGTCAAAATGGAAGCTCAAGAACACTAGAGAGTGGCACATGTTCCAGAGTAAATGCATCTTGTGGGCTTACTGTCATCTTTGAATGCCTTCATTTGCTTCTTTTTTACCTTCTGAGTATTCCTTAATTTCTTGTAAGCTCAGTGATACTTCTGAAAAATGTTTTTCAATTTTATCCACCATTATTATTTGGTTTTAGCAGAAGAGTTGGTCAAGGTATCTAGTTAGCCGTACCATTGTGAATGGAAGGCCCACTCATTTCTTAAATTTCTAAGTTCAAATACACAGAAAAGTACATAGAATAATATAAATCATACTCATGTGTCCACCTCTAGATTAACAAATATTTATATAGCCATTTTGTTTATACCCTTTTTAAAAAATAATATATCACTGATACAATTGAAGTCACCTTTGAGTCCCTTTTAGATACAATTCTCCAGCCTCTGCTGCTTCCTGTACAAAGGTAGCCACAAATTTAAAGTTTTCTCTTTCCCTTCCATGTTTTCACACTTTTAGCACAAAGATATATAACCTTAAATAAAATATAATACTGGTTTAAACATTTTTACATAAATGATATATATATATACACACATGTATATATATGTCCTTTAGCCATTTGCCTTTTTTATTCAGGAAAAATTTCAGCGTTTACCCATGTCGATATTAGCTCTAGTTCAATCATTTAATTATCTTATAAACCATTACAGGCATACCTTGTTTTATTGTGCTTTGCTTTACTGCACTTGCAGATATTATGTGTTTGTTTTTTTTTTTTTTTTTACAAATTGAAGGTTTGTGGCAAACCTGTGTCAAGCAAGTCTGTCGGTGCCATTTTTCCAACAGCATATGCTCACTTTGTGTCTGTGTCATGTTTTGGTAATTTTTGCAATATTTCAAACTTTTTCATTATTCACTTAACATACACTTAGTAGATGACAATGTAATGTAAACATAAAATGAAACCAAAAATTTTGTGTGACTTGCTTTATTACAATATTTCTTTATTGTGGTGATCTAGAACCAAACCCGCAATATCCCCAAGGTATACCTGTATATAATTATACCATGATGTATTCCCTACTGATAGAAATTCAAAATGTTTCTTTTACTTTTGGTGTTACAGTGCTGTGGGAATGCCTTTATGGCCTTTATATGAATGTAGGAGAGTTTCTCTAGGGAGTAAATGCCTTGAGATGGACTTGTGCATACTGTGCTGTTCAGCGCCATCAACTTTTTCTAGATAATTCTAAATTCCTTGTGAATGTCCCATTTTATATTACCATCAGCAGTTTATAAGAGTCCACATTACCCCAAAACCTCCCCAAAACTTGTTTTTGTATTTAATTTTTGTCCAGCCAGTCAGAAATAATAGCTCATTGCGTTAATTTCCATTTCTCTGGTTACTAATGAGGTTGAGTGTGTTCTCATGTTTTTTTTGTCAATTTAATTTTCTCTTCTATGAATTGTATAGCCCATTTTTTTTTTTCTATTGTATTGTGTATTAGTTTAGACAGTGTTTGGCAGCACGTAACAATATTCAAGTAACAGTGTCTTAAAGAGAAGTTTATTTTCTTTCATATAAAGTAGGAGTTAAGGGAAATGGATGTGGCTCAAGAAGTTCGGCGTCCGTCTACCATATGGAGAGACCGGGGTTTGATCCCCGGGACTTCCCGGTAAAAAAAATAAAAAATAAAAAAATAAAGTAGGAGTTAAGCAATCCAGGGCTGGTTTAGTGGTTCCAGGATACCATCAGGGGCCATGCTTCTTCTATTTTTGTTTTACTCTTTATAGCTGTTGCCTTCCATCTTCTAGGTTGTCTTCTGGTCCAGGGTGATTGGGAGAACTACAGCCATTCTCATCATTTCCAGGGTGCAGGAAGAAAGGACATCATGCACAAAAAAGGATGTATTTTAAGCTGAATCAGCTCCCTCTAGGAAGTCCTACCCAAAACTTTGCTTACATCTCGTCGACCAGAACTTAATCTTATGTTTGCTCCGTATCTGAGAAGGGAACTGGGAAATATCATTGAGCTGGGCCCACTGATGCTGTGAACAAAATTAGGGCTCTATTACTAAGGAAGAAAGGGAGAATGAATATTGAGGAGGTAGCTGCAAGTCTTACTCTTTTTAAAGAGTTTTATGTTCTGAATATTAATCCTTTGTTAACTGTGTGCAGTGCAGTTATTGTCTTTTAATATGTGACTAGTCTTTCCACTTTATGTACCTTTTCATATTTATTTCTTTTAAAATATTTATTTATTTATTTACTGCCCTCCCTACCCGCATTGTTTTTGCTCTTGCTGCCTGCTCTCTGTGTATTTTTTTTTTTTTTTAAAGATTTTATTTATTTATTCATTTATCCCCCCCTTGCTGCTTGTGCTCGCTGGGTCAGCTAACCACGCCGTGCGGGCGGGCTTGCCTTCACCAGGAGGCCCCGGGAACCAAACCCGGGGCCTCCCATATGGTAAACGGGAGCCCTACTGATTTGAGCCACAGCCGCTTCCCTCTCTGTGTATTCTTATGTGTCTGTCTGTCTTCTGTTTAGGCGGCACCGGGAACCTATCCTGAGACTTTCCGGAGTGGGAGAGAGGCGCTCGATCTCTTGTGCCACCTCAGCTCCCTGGTCTGCTGCATCTTATTGTCTCTTCTCTGTGTCTCTTTTTGTTGTGTCATTTTGCTGCTCCAGCTCTCCATGTGGGCCAGCACTCCTGCTCGGGCCAGTACACCTATATGGGCCAATACTCTGGGTGGGCCAACCTTCTGCTCAGGCCAGCTTGCCTTTCACCAGGAGGCCCTGGGAATCAAACCTTGGACCTCCTGTATGGTAGACAGGCACCCAATTGCTTGAGTCACATCTATTTCCCACCTTTTCATATTTAAAAGGTTATAATTTTATGTAGTTAAGTTTATTAATTTTTTAAAAAGTGTTTGTGCCCTTTATTTTTGTTTAGAAATCCATCTCTACTCTGACATCATATTCTCTTATGTTCTTTTCTTAATGCTATTTTTGTTGTCATGTTTTCAAACTTCATATTTTTAATCAGCTCCATGATTAAACACTATATGAGACACAACAGTTTGGTGACATTCACAAACATTTTTAAGAAGCTCTTCTATATAATCAGGGTGGTGGCCACATAATGTAGAGTAAAAACCACCTCTTAGCAATCATGTTCTCAATGGAGATTTCTTGTAGGTATGTTTGGAAACTGCTTCCTAACTGGTAAGAAAACATTGTGTACACATTTTTTTTAAATGTCCCTAGGTGCACATTAATTTTAAAATGTCATTGTGGGGACGGATGTGGCTCAAATGGTTGGGCGTCCGTCTGCCATATGGAGGGCCCCTGGGTTCGATCCCCGGGACCTCCCGGTTAAAAAAAAAAAAAAAATGTCATTGTGACAAAACTTTTTTTGTTGTTGTTGCCAGAACCAGTAATTCTAAGAGCCCAAATTAAAAACTAGTAAAAGAAAAATATCCAGACTTTACAGTGTCCCAAAATTTGTCTTTAAATGGAAGGAAAAAAAATTGAAACACATGGAGCTTTCTAAAAGGTCTTTGATAGAGTATCCTGGGAGCTCAATTAAAAAACAGAAATTGTAGGGAAGCGGCTGTGGCTCAATCAGTAGGGCTCCCGTTTATCATATGGGAGGCCCCGGGAACCGAACCTTCCTGGTGAAGGCAAGCCCGCCCGCATGGCGTGGTTAGCTGACCCAGCGAGCACAAGCAGCAAGGGGGTGATAAATGAATAAATAAATAAAATCTTTGGGGTCGAATGTGGCTCAACTGGTTGGGCGTCCGTCTCCCATATGGAGGGACCCGGGTTCGATCCCCGGGACCTCCCGGTAAAAAACAAAACAAAACAAAACAAAACAGAAGTTGATATACTAAAACAAAGATCTTTCAGTTCAGCTCCAAAAATCCTTATAAAGACAGCTATTTGGAAGGACAATACTGAATCAAAATAATTTTTATTCCTTACGTATCTACATTATGTGTGCAAACCTCATCTCAGATCATAGTTTTCTCTGTAATTCCCTCCAGATTAGTGGTCATAACTACCCTGGCTTCTGCCACCATAGTCTCTGGACCATCCATGTCCATGTCCATGTCCTTGTCCATATCCATATTCATATCCATATCTATATCCAATCTCCATGGCTTGCATGGCTCCTGAGGCATGCTCTGTTGGTGGAGGTGATGAAGCTAAGCCTCCTGGTTCTTGAAGACGACTACTTCAGAGATAGTCCTGAAGCTGCTGAAGTGGTCTTTTAGTGCCTGCTCATCAGTCTTGAAATTGAGCCTTCCTACAGAGAGTTTCCCTTCTTCAGATGATATGGCAGGGAATTCGAGTCATGGATATGAGAAAATAAAATGACCTGAGTGACAGCCAATGCTGAGGAGCAGAGAGAATGGGGCCTTAATGCTTTTACTTAATAATTTTAAAGGTTTGCTTTTCATTTTTAAATCTTAAATTCACCTAGAGTTTATTATTAGGTATGATATGGGTAAAGATCTAATTTTATGTTTTTCTTATAAATAGCCAGCTGTTCCTGTACCATTTATTCTAAATCCTTTGTATCATGGGTCCTTTTCTGGAAATTCTCTCTGTCCCATTGTTTGTGTCCCCCTCCTCCTTGCTCTAATTCTCTCTCTGTGTTCCTCTGTCTCTATTATTACTATACCTTCATAAATGTTCATATTTGGTAGGGTAAGACCCCTTCTTCTCCTTTTCCAGAGTTAATTTGATGATTGTTAGCCTTACTTTTTTTTTTTTTAAAGATTTATTTATTTATCCCCCCCTTGCTGCTTGTGTCCATTTGCTTTGTGTTGTTTTTTTTTTTTTCCTGTGTCTGCTTGTCTCCTTCTGTTGCGTCATCTAGCTGCGCCAGCTCACCGCGCCGCACAGGCCAGCTTGCCTTCACCAGGAGGCCCCAGGAATCGAATCTGGGGCCTCCCATATGGTAAACGGGAGCCCAACCAATTGAGCCACTGCCGCTTCCCAGCCTTACTCCTATATGTAAGATCACTTTGTCATGCATTCTGAGATAGTTACTGTGATTTTAATTGGAATTTTATTAATTATTTTTTTTTTAGTTATTACAGATTAATTTTGGTGAGATATACTATTTTCAATGCAGTTCTCATATTAATTATGGAATAGGTTCCTTAGCATCAGTTCGTAGGTGGGGACCCTGAGGTGCAGGGTCTAGATTTTCCCAACTATGTATGGGAAAGTATGTTGTAGAGCTGGGATTAGGAATCAGGTCTTTCTGGTTTCATATTCTATTCTTGTAATTAAAGGAGGGGCTATAAAATTGTGTAGAGGGGGTTTTTGAGGTAGGGTAGACCCTGTTTGTAAGCAGAAGGGAGTCACTGCTAAGGACAACTTTAAGATAAGATAAAGAGCTAGGGAAGAGGAAGGAAATGAGGCTGAATGGGAGCAAGGAGAACATAGATTTAAGAGAAAGTTGTGATGTAGTGGATATTCTGCAAAAAATTAGAGAATAGAATGATAAGATTAGGATGAAGAGATTTTGAAAAGGAAGATATACGGAGGAGAAGATCTTACTGGAAGGCTTTTGTTTTGGGAAAGTAAAAATAAAGTCATTTGTTGATAAAGGAGTAATGGCTATTGAGAGAAAAACACATATTGAGAGAATGGACAACTTTGGGGTATATGCTAGGGAATCAAGGGATTAATTAGGGCAGTGACTCTCACATTTGTTTAACTGGAAAGGTTCAGTAACTGGAATTTATAGTACTCTTGGTAGAATATTATGAAATATTGGTATGATAAATTTAAAGTAACAAAGCACCATTTTGTGCTAGTGGGTTTAAATTTAGATATGAGCAATGGCATGCTCCAACAATTAAGAAAAGATTATGGTGGAAAAATTGAAAATTGAGCAAATTCTTATCATTCATTTAAATTTTTCAGTGAAGAAATCAAAACTACCATTATTCATGTTTTGTGGTGATATTGCTGCCATTTTCTAATTGAAACACTAAACCATGCTATCTCTTTAACAATGGGAGAGGAATTAGAGTTAAGAAAAGCCTTAATTCAAGCTCTGTGATGTGACTTCAAAGCAAGATTTCTAATTTTGAAGCTTATTTCCTATCTACAAGTAGTACCTGATTTTCAATCTGAGTTTGATATCCTTGCTTTTTTTTTTTTTTTTTTTGTAGTCCTATAAATAATGGCTAGGTATTTGATAGATATTAGGCATGCAGATAAGGATAAAATGTTTCTAATGTAAGGAAAAATATACCCAATTGTGTATTCTCAGCCGTAATATTGAAGGACGTTCAAATCATGGGCTTTGCTGTCATGCAGATTTAAGTCCAAATTTTGGTTATGCCACTTACAAACTTTGTGATCTGTTCCATCCTAGCCCCTGAAGGGCACAGGTCGGGTCAGCGGTAAGACCAAAGGACACCCTCGGCACAGTGTCAGACATAAGCTTTATTTATTGGGACTTAGGGTCAGGAGAGGGTCTCTGAAGGTGGAGGTTTGGAGAATGAAGATAACATTCCACAAAGAGGCAGGAAAATGAGGGGAAATATATAGGGTCTCAGAACTAAGGTATTTAATTAGAGTTTCTGCCAGGGTTGCATGAAGCACATAAATGTGTATTTTTGGAACTGTCCTGTAAGTTTGAAATTATTTCAGAATAAAAAGTTAAAAAAAAAAAACAAAACTCCTATAGCAATATTGTTGGAACTGCATGAGATAATATATGTAAAGTACTTAGCAGTCTGGGAATGGCAAATAAATGGTAGCCACTGTTATTGTGAATAGTATAAAAATTTTAATTATAGCTGCCCAGGGAAAGAGTCTCAAGGCCCCACTGAATTTGGCAATCAGGATTCCTGACTCTTTTGAGGTTTAGTAGCATGATGGGAGAGGAAGCTAGAATGTTGTCAGTGAAGGCAGAAATTATAGGCTATCATAATTATTTGTGTAATTGTTTAATGTCTGTCTTTTTTTCATGACTCAGAATTCTTTAATGGCAGGGGCTATTTTCCTTACTTTTGTTTCTCTAGTTTATGGCATGCTGCTTCAAATGTAGTCAACCCTCAGTAAATATTTTTTTGAACGAATAGAAACTATTTAGGTACTGTGGCCCTCTCCGTCTGCCTGTCCCTCACACACACATTTATTTACATGCACACTCACAATCTATTAAAAACTAATATTAAATATGTCATTTAATCCATTCACCAGTGAATAAATAATCTCCAGAGTTCCAATTTTGGATGCCCCTAGCTCTGAGCCATTGATGTTTCTCCAGCCTTGTTTGTAAATTGAAGGGGTCTGGACGGGGTTAGTGGGGGTGGTGAGAGTTGGGGCCCGAAACACCAGTAAATTGAGTTAGGAATTTGTGAGGTCCAGGTCTTGTGCTAGTGTGATGCCTTAGAAACAGTCTCAGATATTCCCCATCCATGTCTTCATTTTTCTGAAGATACATGGGACTGGTTACCTCCTTTCCCCCCTATTTCCTTCACTGTTTGCTGGTAACACCTCTCGTTGCTTTCAGTTTTTCTGATTCATTGAATTCCATCTCTGAAGTGATCCCTTTTAAACGTTTTACTCTTCGTGACAATGAGAAAGCATAAACATGAACTATAAAAGGGCACCTTTGTTATTTCTTTACTGAGGCTGTTAGGTAAAGGAGGCTGTGTAAACCACCTTAATGTCTATATTGGGTCATAGAGGAAGACTTTTTTTTTTTTTTTTTTTAAGATTTTGTTTATTTATTTATTTATCCCCCCTTGCTGCTTGTGCTCGCTGTAGAGGAAGACTTTTAGTAGACTTTTGCTTCCTTTCTATCCCAGACCTTAATAATGATGGGGCTTCTATAATATTGAGCCCTGCAAGTATAGTTTCTGTTGAGAGTTAGGGTCCTGGAGTCATACTACCTCTGTTTAATTTCCAGCTCTGCATCCTACTGGTAGTGTGACCTTGAGCTCATTACTTATTCTCTCTGTGCTTCAGTTTCTTCATCTATATTATGGAGATAATAGTATCTACCTCATAGGGTGGTTGTTAGGATTAATGAGATTATGCATGTGCGTGTGCCTTACAGTGCTAAGTATTCAATAAATGTTAGCTATTAATAATGGATTAAATATTATTTTAATTATTATTGGATGTCTCTCCCTTTTGTATGTGCTAGGTTCTAGGAATTTGGAGAGT
Organism: Tolypeutes matacus; assembly: GCA_026826555.1. Lineage (NCBI taxonomy): Eukaryota > Metazoa > Chordata > Mammalia > Cingulata > Chlamyphoridae > Tolypeutes > Tolypeutes matacus. The sequence goes on from JAKSZT010054335.1 coordinate 25,299,381, forward strand.
AATAAAATAAAGGCTCTATTGTCAGAAAACAAAGAAAAGCAAGGGGGGCAAATAATTACGTTGTGACAAGTTGGTGCATCTGCTTTGTTGCTTTGTTGAATTAGGGAAAATGGTGGAAATAAAGAATTTGCAAAAAGGGCAAAATATATTTGCTTTTAGCTTATAGTTAACAGTATTTTATTACTATAGCTTTTTTTTTTTTTTTTTTTTAAGTATTGAAGAATTTAACACAGTTCTTTAATGAAACTATTTTCAGTTTTATCTAGAGAACTGTAGAGGGTGCTGTAGCCTTAGAAATAGTTTGAACTGGCTTTAGCTAATAATAAGAATTCCCTTAGGACAGAGTATGAAAGTTAAATAATTTTCTCTTGGATATATGTTTTTTCTTACTGTTTTGACTGAAATTAGAACGATGTTGGATATTTGATATAATTTATGAGTATTCATCTAATAGTACTTGGTTGCAAAATGCTTTTCATTGTCTAGATTCTTTGACTATAGTTGAAATTATGATTTAGCCCCTTTATAGTGAATAGAAATAATAAAGATTTATTTTCCCACAATCTATTTCCACCCTCCCCTCCCAAATGAGAATTTCTGATTTTAATTGGTGGGCTATTGAAATAGGTCAAAAGATACCCAAACCATATAATGATAATATATATTTTTAAGTAGATCTGATTCATAAGAGTATTATCTTTAGAGGAGAGATTGTTAGAACAAAATAAAGTTTTAAAAACCTGGGTAGACTTTAGAAGCTGCTTTTGTTAAGACAGAAGTCTGAATAATTTATTATTCAGAGAGGAGTTCCATAAATTCCAAACTTTGTTCTCTGATTTTTCTAGTTTATTGGTGACTTTAGAAAACTTTAGGTGAAATTATTTCATATTACTTATATCTCAAAGGATTGCTTTTAGAAATCAAATTTTAGTGACTTTTGGATTCAGTTTCATCAGTGTTGAATTTAGAAGTTTTTTTGAACTTGGTCAGGTTAGATTGAATGGAATCAAAGGTGATGCTAAATTAGCTATGTTTTTAAAAATATACAAAAAATGTTTATAAGTATCTTTCTAAAATGTGGACTACTTTAAAGGTTTCTCTGACCCAAACCTTGCCAGGAATTTCTTTTTCCTAAAACCATATCTTAAATATTTATTAGGAAGTTTATGCTATATTTCTTGAAACATTTAGGCAAGAATTTGTCCCTCCATACTCCGCTCCCTTGCAAAAAAAAAAAAAAAAAAAAAAAAGAAAGCATTTGCTCTTGTTGTGGGTCAGAGGATTGCTGTTGTTCAAGCTTTCTCATTTAACAAGCATACTTTTTTTTTTTTTTTTTTTTTTTTTTTTCTTTCTTCCCTTTTTAACTCTCAAGGCACCACCCTCCATGGTCAATAATGAACAGCGCCAGCATGCAGAGCACATATTTTTATCATTTAGGAAATCAAAATCACCTTTTGCAGTTTGCAAGCATATTTTGGGTAAGTATTCACTTTAAAAGTATTTTTGAATAATCAGATTTAGTTTTCCTGTCTTCAACAATAGGTATTTTAAATTCCATTAAAAATAAGCAGGTTCATACAGTTATAATTTTCCTTTAATAATTCTACTGGAATGGCTTTGAAAATATTCCTTAAAGCCAGAGAGAAAATTTTGTTTTTATTATTGACATAACATGAAGGTTGTTAGTGATAGAAGAAAAGGGCATGTTTTTCCAATTGTTTCCAAGTGTTACATCATTTATTACAGGAAATTTACTGTTATAATATCCCAGTTTTCTAAGTGTTAGTTATAAAATTTAGACTGTTAGGCATAACAGTATTCATACAATATTTTCCTATTTTAGGTTAACATTAAAAATTTAAACCTCTTTAGTACTTATTGCTGATTTTAAGCCTTTTTTGAGGTTTCTGCATTTTCTTATAGTTGTTTTCCATGGTGGTCTTTTTTTTTTTTTTTTTTTTTAATAACATTTAATTTGTATTCAGTTTGCTTAGTGATTATTACTCATTTCTGGGTAAGTATTACTGTTTGAGAAATAAAGCATTGATTTTCACCTTTGTGAAATATGCTTTATGAGCATCCTCTATCTGACATAAAGAAATGATTTTTTTTTCTTTTTAAAACAATCACAAGTGTATCACTCTTGTCCAAAGATAGTATTTGCCAGTAAGAGTTATATAGTGTTGTTATCTGCCTCTTAGGTAGTTTTCAATAATGGTATGAGAGGTTTCATTGGTTATTGTTATTTTATAATCTTATTATTGTTGGCTCTTTTTGTTAATTGGAACCATCTTTTATAGCCCATATTTCGGGCCCTTAAAGGCTGTTTGAGTTACTATGACCACAAAATAGTTGAGGATTAGGAACTAAAGTATCTGACCTTTTTATTGTGCTTTTATATTTTTAGTAAGGCTTATCTGTTAGCCATTATGTTGGTTTCCAGGTTGAAATAAATGACAAAGTTATATGTTAAAAATGCTTTACAGCTAAAGACCCATAAATACGAGTGTTAGATTATAGTGTAACGCACACTGGAGTAGGAGCTCTGAGATCCAAGTTCCAGTGGTGCTGGCTGCACCTGGTAAACTTGAGGATGTCACTTTCCCCTCTGGGCCTTTTATCTGTAATAGGGGAATAATGATACCATTTTCCTTAATAGATTCAGCTACCTTAAGTTGTTGTGAAGCTCAAATGTAGTAACGTATATTAAAGCACTTTGTAACTAGTAAGGTCCTATGTAAATGTCATTTATTACCTCATTTTAAATGGCTTTTAAAATATATAAGCTTGAAGAATTCTCTGTTCTCTAATTGCAAGGAGCCAGCAGCAGTGGTGATAAGATAGCTCTGTCCCATCAGGAATTAGAGAAATTAGGTCTTCCCATCAGAGGAGCAGTTTTGACACCCACCAAAATGAAGCAGTTTTATTTTATTTTATTTATTTAATTTAATTTTAATTTAATTTAATTTAATTTTTTTGAGTGGGTAGTTTTTCTATTTGGGTGAATTTCTGACACTAAGAAAATTTCTTATCTTATGCCTATACAGAATATATGAACCAAATGTTAAATTAAAAGAAACGAAACTAAATGTTAGCATAAAGAGTTTAAGAGAGTGCTACCTCATCCTTACTGCCTTGAAATTGATCAGCTTGAATAGATTTATAAAACCATTGTCTTAAACTATTAACCTAAAATAGTATGAGTTTGGTTTTCATGGCATATGCTTTAACTAGATTAAAGAGGATTCCATCAGTTTTTCACCTGACTTTGTATTGTAATTCAGTTGTCAATTCTCTACTGGTTGGGAAATAGTTGATTTAAGTTATAAGTATTTTATTAGAATGTATTTGTTTATATCACTCCTTTTAGAGAATGTATATTTTGTGAAGTACGGTTGCTTTGTTACTACTGTAGCTTGTTTTGGAATACTTTTATTTTTCCGATAAAATTTTCTAAAGTGTAGCATTGCTAGTTCTGGGCACGCTTTAAAAATCAGTTTGGGATTGGAGACATTAACTATTTAAAAGGTTGAGTGTGTGTATTACAAGCATAATCATTAATGTACTGCAAAGCCCTGTGTTACATTAATGTTTATATCTAAACCTCACAGAAAATCTTTTAACTCCCTACTCAGTTGCCACCAGCACAGAAGGGTTAATTCCTCTAAGAAGACTTCTCATACAAGTGGCAGTCAATCACAGTTCAGAATTTTCACATTCTTATTTAGGGATTGTATTTCATTTTAATATAACGTCTGGATAATATATTCTAATATTTCTCTTTGACGCTTCTTTTTTCTGGCCTCTTAAAATTCTTCCTGCCCACTTCCAACTTAAGTTTTATATGTTTCTTGTTTTTCCTCATTTTCCTCATTCCTTTCTCTTCTTATCTATTTTCATTCTGTTTTTTATTTTCTTTGCTCTTGTCTGTGTGTGCTCACGTGTGCATGTGTGTGCTTGTGCATTTTGTCAGAAGAGCACTTTTAGATTTCTTCAACTCGGAAGTCTTTGGCACTTAGGAGTTTACTGGTTTTGTAGAGTCAAATGCTCCTTCAAAGAACCTGCGAGTTCTAGTCTTGTTAAAAAAAATATCCAAAAACAGTGAGGGATTGGTTTAGCATTCCTGGAACTAACTTTGTAGCATCTTTTTGTGCTTCTCTCAGGAAGAAATGGATTTCTTTCACTTCTCAACTCAGAATAGCCACAGCAAAATGAAATGAGAAACCACCAAGAAGACAGATGAGTAAACTTTTTCATCTGTAAATAAGGAAATTGTTTTTTTATTGATGCTGTCAATTATTGGAAATTGATAGATCATCTTTCAGCTGAAATTTTTTACTATTGGCTGGTGGACATATAGCTATATCATAAAGTCAAAGTGAAGATTTTGTGGAGCTTCTATTTCTTTTGCTTTGGAAAGGAATCTTGAAGGCCAAAGGAGTTATTGTGATAGCTGAATCTCTATGGCTTGAATATTAGGGTTTTGTTTTTATTTTTACTTTTTAACTTTTTTGATCAGAATGTAGTACTTCTCTTATTACCTACTTCACTTTAACTTTTGTTTCATGTCAGATGGCAGACAAGAGGCAAATGAGTTATGTATATGTAATTAGTAGTAAAAGAAAGTTATTGTCACAGGAAGTGGAGACGTCCTGTTAAAGTGCCTTAAAATAATTTAGCTTCCAGGAAGTGTCCTAGCCAGTGGCAAATCTTCCTAAAAGTAGATTCCTCTGTTCTTAGAGAGAGCTTCTTATGGAAGCAGTAAGTTAAAGGTCTTCATTTAATGCCTTAGAGAGTTATCCAAGAAAAAGTTACCAAACTCTTTTATTTCTTGAAAACTTTTGAATGTCATTCACTGTCTGTAATTGTCCAAAAAAAATAGAAAAGGGCCAGGATATAAGCACAAATAGTTAGAAATAAACAGCATGTTTCATTGCTTATGAAAATCAGGTGGTGCTTATTTGGTCTTATCTTCATTGGCATAAGCATTTAGGAACAGATTAGTATTCTTCTAGAAACACTTACTAGCAATGACTTTGAATTCACTCTCTTAATCTTGTAGGGGATCAGTTTCTTCAATTGTAAAATGGAGGGATTGAATTGGATGATGTCTCTGTTTCTAAAATTCTATGAATCATTAAGATTCTGCTTCCTTGTTAAAACACATGGTTAAGGATTTTGGGTTTCTTGTCCTTAAAATGTTTACTTTTGCAGTAAAAAAAGAAGACAGGGAAACTACCATCATTTTATTTCAAGAAGAGTTTATAATGAAAGATTATTTGAATTTCCTCAGTGAGGCAGTACCATATTTCTCAAATGACTAAATTTAATTGATCTCTGTTTCAAATCATCTTTGAATAAAACTCTTGTTTTATATTTTTCCTAGAACATTTGAACACATCTTTTTATAATAGGTTCACATTTTTTAATGTTTTTTTTTTTAATTCATTATTTTCTAAAGTTTCTAAATTTTTGTAAATTCTGATTACATCTCAATTAGAATCCATGTAATAGTAGCATGGAATAATCAAAACTTAAAAAAAAAAAAAAGTCCAAATTGGTTTCTTTAATTAATTTTGATAGATTCAAAACACCTATGTACAAATATAATGTGATAGGAATTTATGTAAGGTACACCTTTTCTCCCAGATTTTTATTGCTAATGTGTCAAATCCATTTGTAAGATTTTTAAATGACTGAGCTTGAGTAGGAAAGAACTGATGTGCCTGGCTGTATCTTCATGCTCTTCTGATAAATTCTCGAAGGTGCCATTCTCTGCCTAGAGTTAATTTCTCATGACTTTTGGATATTCCTGTCTGGTGATCTTGGCAAATAATCTGGAGTCTAATTGTAGACTTTTCATAGATTTCACATGATGGTTATTTTTTAGAGCTTCAGAAAAATTCTACTTTTTCTTGACTTCATTTTGACTGCTTCTCCCTTTTGATAATGCTGTTTGGAAACTGATTGTAGTGGTATTGGTGAATAAAAGAAAAAAAATAGAAAATTAATATATAATATTTCTTAAGTGTGTTAATTTTCTATTTTTTTCCCCATTTCACTTTTTAGCACAGATAATATAACTTGCTAGTTAAGGGCTGTCAAAGTTTAGCTTTGGGGTTTTACTCAGTTTGATCAGTATTGCGATCAGAAAATTCACAAGAACTTCTCACCTTGTGTAAACGTGACTTGTTTTGTTTTTAAATTAAAGAAATAAAAAACAAACCTAAACATGGTTTTGTTATTTCTGAACTTGCTATTGGAGTTGGGTCATCCTGCTCAAAGCTTAATTACCTAAAAACCAGATATTTTAACAGCATGGCTCATCACAAATAGTAATGTTCAAAGACTAGTTTATTGAGGTATTTTTCAGCTATTGAGTTCTGTTTTGCACAGGGTGAGAATCTCTTAGGAAATTTTCTGATTGCTTTATATTTTTATTTTTATTTTTTTTAAAGCTGTGTTATTTTTTAGTTCTTCATGCTTTGGAAGTAACAGTTGAAGAAAGGTGAGGAAAGTTTGTGAAAATTGTGATCGGTGATTAGCTGCCACCTGCCTGAGGTGTCTTCTGAGAGGAACTAACCTCTTTGTGGTCCTAGAGCAAGGTCACTGGATTAAAAAAAGAACAGGTAATCATCTTATTCCTTGTCTGAAAAGTTCTGTTTTAAAATTAATAAATCCAAAATGTTCAAGCTAATATGAACTAGTGTTTAAAGAGTTTTCTATTTTCTCCTCAGAAACTAGTAAAGTGGACTATGTCCTTTTTCAAGCTGCCACAGCCATAATGGAAGCAGTTGTACGAGAGTGGATTCTCTTGGAAAAAGGTAGCATCGAGTCACTGCGAACATTCCTTTTAACCTATGTCTTACAAAGGCCTAAGTAAGTACATGGAGGAGGTACTGCTAAAATACTTCTGCTGCAATTGCTTATCTATCCTTCTTTTCTGTTTGTTTTTTCTTTATCTTTTAATGATAGGCATTCATCTTTAAGCTCTGTGTGGGGTGGGGCTCTTATTTAAAAACTGATACACATGTAATTGTAGGCCATGTTGATACTTAATGAAATGATACCCTTTATTTAAGCTTACAGTATTACATTTTGTTTCTTCAGAAAGATTGTGCTAGATATTAGGACTTTTGGTTATAAATAAAAGTTGATCTTGGACTCAGTCTAAAATCCTTTGTACTTGTTCTTATTTTGGTGATTGGTGGGGTGTTAATTTCTTTTAACATGTTTTGAATTTAGAATGCTAAGTATAGTAAGTCAAGTTAAATATCCCAGACAGGGGAAAATGAAGTACCATTAAGAGACCAAATGCTGATTACAAATAGAAATATGCATAGAAAAAGGTTCTAGAAGAGTAGACATCACATTTTTTTAACAGTTTCCTTTGGAGAGGTAGTGAGGTTTGAGGAGTGGGATGAGAGTAAATGCCCTTTTTCCATTTATACATCTGTACTGCTTAAACATTTTACAAGAATGTATGCATTTATTGCTTGTGTTTTAAAAAAAAAATAGAAGGAAAATTACTCATTAGACAACTTTTGGGGAAATTCAGAGTCCCCAAATACCAAGTCTTTTTTAAGAACAGCCAGTGTACATTGCATGTTTGCACTTTGTGCAATTGAATACTTTTTGTATAGATGTTAATTTCTAAATTAAGTGAATAAAATTTTCTTATATCATCAGAAATGCTTATACTTAGGAATGGTGATTTAGTATAAGTACATGAGTAAAACCTTAAATATCATTTAGAGTTGCAGACTTACCTTTGTTCTTACTAACCAGTAGCAGAGTTTCTGAGTTCATAATATTTAATAATAATTACTGACATATCTTCAGACTCAGTTGTCCCAGGCATTATTAACTGCTTTACATGTAAAGAAATGTGAGAGAGAAAATATCCAAGGTTTAATGAATAATGTGTACTAAAAAATGGGTGGATATGTGTGTGTGGGGGGGTATGTGGCTTATTTTTTCTAGTTTTAGTGACATAAGGAAGAATTGCTTTTGGTTTTTAAACCATTCTTTTCTCCTTCCTGCTGCTTTTACTTTTTGATTAAAAAAAAAAAAAAAAAAAAGCGTGTGTGTATATATGTATTAACCTCTCCCCCCCTTTGGCAAGGCCATTTGATAGATACTAGCTTGCTCTTTGATTGTTTCCATTTGATCATACTTGCTAGGCCTGATAGGACTATTTTTACTTTTTATTTGAAAAAAAATTTTTTTTGAGGTACTGGGGGCTGGGGATTGAACCCGGGATCTCGTATGGGGAAAGCTGAGCCATATCGGCTTATTGGCTTCCCTGAGTTGGTTTTTCGTTTGTTTTGCATCTTGTTCGTTTTTGTTTTTTCAGGAGGCACCGGGAACCAAACCTGGGACCTTCCATGTGGGAGGTGGGAGCTCAACCACTTGAGCCACATCCGCTCCCTATTTTTATTTTGACCCCCCCCC